>PVKB01000525.1:107609-699254 GCA_004027205.1 Ctenodactylus gundi
ACACACACACACACACACACACACACACACACACACACACACACACACACACACTTAAATAGTATTGAAACAGATGGGAAGAAAGACAGTCTTAACAACGAGGATCCAGCAACCGTGCAGGAAACAAGTCCGGTAAGACAGAATTACCGATGATTCCCGGAGAAAGCTATTTCAAACAATAAACAGAAATGTGGGATATATTTGGCAAAGGCTTGGCAAAGACCACTGGAGGCTTGGAATACCACGGTTCAGAAATGTTGGCGTTTTGACTCATCCTTTAGAAAGTGAGTTCCTGAAACCCTGCACTTAAGCGAAGCCACAGAACACACATTAAAAAAAAATCCCTCTGTGAAGAGAATTTTCCTTCACCTGGCAGAAAGGAACTGATATCCAACCAGGAGGAGCACACAACCGAAGCATCTGGCTTGTGGACAAAGTGAGTCAGCCCAAGACAGCCGTGTTGAGCTTGGGGTGGGGGGAGGGTTGGGGGGGGGATGAGGCAAGAGTCAGGCACAATAGGCCAGTGAGATTAAAAATTAGACAAAGGCTGAAGCTAGACTGGATACAAAGAATAGAAGCTTATCTAATCTGCATTTATTAAAGATTTACAACATGCAAAACATTGTTAAACATACAACCGCAGCTTTACATAGCCATGGGCTCATTTGTGGTCTCAAAATATCTCTGTGAGTTGCTTGTCCATCTGCTTCCTGGCTTCACCTCACATCCCTGACCTGTTGTCACTTCTACAGCTCAGTCTGTGAGGGCAGCAGTGATCTGCCAGGACTGGGGACGGCAGGCCACACAGGGAACTACCAGAAAGTCTGGAAGCAATGAGCAGGACAGAGACACTGCTGGAAGCTGCTTGCGGTGCTCCATGGAACTCAGCTACTCTATAGCATCCCACTCCATTACTTTAGGGGTACGTGTGGGGAGGGGGTGGGTGAGTGGGAGGTGGGTACAGCGACATTATTAACCTGCTTGTTCCAATATTTGAATGGCATTCATCAGAATACCTAATGGAGTGTCCAGGCGGGAAGCCAATTTCTATTGGAAAACAAAGCAAAACAAACAAACAAACAAACAAAAAACCCTACTAGTTTTCCAGGTTCCTAGTGCCCTTTAGATAATACTCAGTCTGGGTATGCTTTGTTGACTTGGCAGGGGTCCTGGCAATGCAAAAGGAGCATTTTATTAAAATGATACTCAATGTCCTACTGTTACCCCAGGGAAGACACATCTGTAAGTTTCCGAAGGAGCTCGGTCTGACAGGCTTTTCTCTCCAACTGTGCTGTGTTTTCAGTGATGGCGCATCCAGTGTTAGGGCTTTAGCAATCTCATGTTGAAAAACCTACAACAATACACTTGGTGAGATTCAGATTTGCCTGGAACTTTGGATGCCTAATATCTATCTTAAACTTAAGATGGCCAAAAGCAAAATTTTTGTTTCAATGTCCTGCCTTAAAAATTATTCTAGAATCTTTCATTGACCTAGTTATGGGGAACCGGATGAATAATCTAATAGTTGCTCTATCTTTATTTTTATCTCTCACATTTTGGGTCAACTTCATTAGAAAATGCTGTCATTTCTGATGTTAGAAAATATATAAAAATTCAGTTATTTCTCTCCACTCTTACCATTACTACATTGGTATAAATCAACATCATGCCTCAACCAATTGAGACAATCATTTTCTAAATGTCTCCCTGCACCATTTGAGCCATATAATAGTTGGGATTATTCTCATAAAACATGTTAGAAATTATGTTACTCCTTTGCTAATTATCCTCAGAATAATAAAAAAAAAACAATTTCTTACCAAAATTCATGTTACTTGTCTAACCTCTCTTCTATTCCTCTGGTTCTAGCCTTGCTAGAACCTTCCTCTTCCTGGTGTGCTTTGACTAGGCTTTGTACTCAGGATCTTTGCACTTGCTGTTTCTCTGGTCTGGAATACTCACTTCCTTCTGACAACTCCGTTGCTAACCTCTTCTCTAGCTCTATGCCACCTTTACTTCACCTTCCAAAGTTAAATAACAAGACTCTGAAACTTATCACTAGCACACAGCAAAATACAAAAATATTGAAGGACTATCCACTATTTTCATGAACATTTTGTAAATGAGTACCCTATGGCTTAAATAAATATCCTAAAGTTTCCTGTCTACTATATTAGAGAGTAGAAACTTGGATATAATTTTTCTGACTCTAATGCTTAATTATTTTATACAGATGTAAACCTCGATTTGAAAAAGACTGGGGAATGTTCAAACAGAAATATTTGAAACTATGGGAGAAAATGCGATTATCTGCCCAGATCATTCCGATGCATTAGGGATGGATATTAGAGTAAAGATCCTTAATTCTTTTTGAATCATGGATTCCTTTGAAAATCTAATGAACTATTTTGACTGTTATCCATCCAAACTCACAAGAACAAGCACACACACTCATGAAAACTGCTGCATGTCATAAGTAGACTCTCTATGATGCCCTAGCTTAAAGGGACAGGACGATGGTGGGTGATGGTAGACGTCAAGATGCAGACTACTTTTTGGGAAATTTGATAATGAACTTGAAAGGAGAGAAAGTGGGTCCCCAGATTAAAAAAATAAATAAAATCATGGCTGACTTGACTGACTTGTATGTGTAAGTTGCTCAAATACCATGATCTCTTAGATTTAAATCAAAAGGAACAGAAGAGACAATTGGACATTCACTAACAGCCAGGGCACAGATGTGTTCCAGTGCATTATCCATCTTCACTCACTAGCCAGAAGTAAAGCAATGGCTTTATGGCTGCCAGCATGAGCAAAATACATAATGATGTTTAAATTCATTTCAAAGTTATAGTACAAAACATATTATTGTTAATTCTCCTGAAAACACTCATAATGACATCGAAGATACTTCTGTTCCTGTTGCTACTTTTGGAGGCAAGTCTTGACTTCCTCTTTTGTGAGCAGCATCATGTGATATGTTCAAAAATATGGAGAATGCTGTTTCCACGTGCCACCCAACAGAAAGGTGGGATTGTAAATTCATTATTGTATTTCTTTAACCACCTTATGCATTGATTCACTGGATCTGGCCCTGTGCAGGCTCTGACTTTCTTAGAGTCAAAATGACTACAATAGGCGAACTTTGAATGGATTCAGGACAATAAGGCGGCCACAGCAGCATGACTAACACAGGCAAGGACTCCCAGAACTACTTCCGAAAGAAGAAAGAACAATGGGAAATGATTGTTTAAAGTACAGGAAAATATTTTGAGGGGAATAGAGGGGATATGTCTTTTACTGCGATTTTTAAAAAATGTAAACATCCACTGTTTTTTTTTCTTTTTTTAACCTCATCACATAGATTCAAGGGTGAAGTCTAAGTCCCTGCTTTTTCTGTCATCCCCGTGCTGTCTCCTCACAACTGGCTTGTCCTTCAGATCTTCTGAGATGGTTTTAAGGTGTTTCAGCACACAAGATGTTGGTGTTTTTCTATAACAAAACATATATTGAAATGGATGACTGGCAATGTTTCATACAGGAATTATTCTTTTATATGGCCAATATATATTAAGATGTCATTTTATTAATAACCAGTGGATTTGAGAAATGTAATGGTTGCTTATAACTGGTGAAAAGCTCTTTGATGGTTAAGCTGGAGCATGAAAATGCAGACAAGGCTGATTGAAATTCTAGTATAAGTATTTTATTCCATTTTCCAAGTCACTTTCATTTGCAATTTGGTTTTCATTGTAGAAATGGCCAAAATAGTGGAACATTGTGACATTGTGGTCAATGTCATAATGACATGGGATGTTATATGTTCTGCATCTTTGCAAATACAGTTTAAAAAGTCAGTGTATGCTCATTCACTTAAGAAAGCTCAAAAAAAAAAAACATTTTAAATCTTCAAAACTGATGACACGGCCTAATAGTGATTAAATGAAATAGTGAACACATTTATTTATTTGTCTGTATCCATGTGTCCTCTCATTCACTGATTTTTAAGAAAGAACTTGGCCATTAAAGTGAAAATTTTCATACTTTGTTTCTAGACTCCCTAGAGTGACAGACAGGACTACCCAGAGGGCCAATGGACTCTCTGTTCCAGCTTATCAGTTAGCTAGTGAAATTTAACACGGATGGTGTCAGCTTAAAACTTAGGGTGTTACTGTATAAACAGACGAAGCCACTGGAAGAATCTTGTTTTGAAGTTTTCAACTCATTTAAAGTTTAGAGAAAAATATTTAAGCGTAGCCCTGCTTCCAATTAATGAGCTCCAGAAAAGGATTAGGTATGCCCCCCTCAGTCTTTCCAAAAGAGAGCAACCTTGAGTCACACCAACCCCAAGCAAAGGTAAATACTCCACTCTGATTCGAATTGACTTAGACAGGGAGACAAGCCTAAGTTGTTTATTTTATTATGCCTGGAGTTTAGAGTCCTTAAAGTTAAAGTTAATAAAAGAGATAGGCAGTTTGATGAAAAAAGAGAGAGAGAGAGAGAATAGTTTAGGCACATTTTACTTTTATTTATTTATGTCATATCTTATGCAGTATTTTTCATTTTGGCTCATTAAATAAAATGCAGCAAGACTGAATGGCTTATATCAGTGTGGAGAAGCCCAAAATACGTAGGAGCTTTTTAGAGGAATAAGTCAGGAAAATTTGGTTACAAAGAATTAAAATGTAAAACAATTTAACTGTATTAAGAATTTATAAAAGGGTATGTGTGTAAATTTTTAAGGTCCTACTCAGAAAATGCATTTCCTTATTATAAACTTTTAGAAAGGCTTGGTGGAATCGGGACTCCTGATTGAAATCCAGACTCATTATTTTTACTTTTATTAACTGATGTGATGCTTAACCACTTGGGCACTCCGCTGTATTTTACTCCAGTCAACTCCACACTAAGACCCAAGAATGAAGATTTCATGTGAGGAAATCTAGGATAGCACAATTTTTATCTTAACTTAGCCTTCACTACTTCTATGTACTTTCATATCAGATAAAATTACAGGCTTAATTCCTGCAGACTTTAACGTTCAGATAATGCCCACAAGGACACGTATATTCCAGTCTCCTGATGAATTAAACTCCTAATTTATTTACAGAAAAAGAATGTTAGCGAATGTGTTGGACATATAATTATTAAAAATCAACTACTTTTTCTCAGAAGCCAAGAAAGCAATTCATTGTTTTAGATTGAGTTACTGATATTATTTAAAGAAAAAGCTTTGGTTTCATGTCCTTTCCCGCTCCTGTCAGATACAGAGCCTAAAGCAATCCATGGAATAGTAAATGAATATCTTTCTGAGTTAAAAACAATGAGGCAAGAGGTTCTTATGTCTTGCTTCTCCCAGCAGCTACTCAAGCATAGCCAAAAACCCCAATGTGCTGACACCTGTAATCAACAGCAACTGTCTCTTTTAAACTAACAAATCTTTCTTCCCTGTGGAAGTATAAACAAAACCCTAATTGGAGATTCTGCTCACTATTTTCCCTGCTGTGAATACTAGTTAGTGTCTGCTCTTAAAGCTGTAACATTAGCATAACTTGCCAAACCTAAGAGCCTCGAAACAAACTCACTAATGCTATCCAATGTACTGAAACTGGGCCAACTGTAGTCAACGGTTTTCTAATTAACAGCTAGTATCAATCATTTAGTATATTTTAATTGCAAGGAAACAAACAGAATCTAGCACATCTAAACTAGGTAAAAGGCTATACTGTTTTTTAAAAGTCCTCTTAGGTTTTTATGCTCTCTTAATCTTCACAAACAAATTGACGAGAGATGCTAATATTATTCAGAATCTACTGATAAAAAAGTGAAGCACAGCAGCTCCTAAGCCGTGGAGGTAAAATTTGATTCCTTGTGGGCTGAGTTCAGAGTCTTTTTCAGTAAAGTAAAATTAAAATGCAAATAAAAATTGGCTATTATCTATTCTAGACAGCTAAATTTAACACTATCAGCTCACAGTATCAGTCTGAGGTCTTACATATTCTCGTGAATTCTGGTCCTAGCAGCTTGTATGCCAGAGCGTAGCCTTGGTGAAAGTACTGATGGAAGAAAACAAAAATAATTTCAATGCATGATAAATGAATGCTAACAACAGTGGAAGTATTACTTACCCTGAATCCTTTTCATCTCAGAACATATATTTTTCATAGAAGTTTATGTTGTACATACTTTTCGTAGAAATATTTCACAATTTACCCTGCAAGCAATCAAGAGTCAAGTTATAGATATTTTAGTAAGTCTAACAAAATAGCCAGAGATGATGGCACATACATATAATCCCAACACTCTGGGAAGCTGAAGCAGGAAGATTGCAAATTTGAGCCTAGTCTGGGGAATGCAGCAGCTTAGCAAGATGTGACTCAAAACTGAAGAACGATTGAGTAAATGAATAATAAATGGGAAGGGAAAACCTACAAGTATTAAAAAAGCTACACATAATAGATAATAGATAGCTTATTGATAGGTATTAAAAGGTAAATGTAAAGTGATTACCTCAAAATTTCCATTTTTATGGTTTTCTTTTTAAATCTGTGTCTTGCTCTCTGGTCCAGGCTATCCTTAGCTTTGTACACCAAGCTGGCCTTCAACTCACAGCAATCCTCCTACTCCAGGCTTCCGAGTGCTTGGATTACAGGTGTGCACTACCACAACTCCCAGGATTACAAGCATGCATTGTCATTACTCCCAGTTTATGTGGTGCTGGCGAGTCAAAGCCGGGGTTGTGCTTATCATTCCACTGAGATGGGCCCCCGACCTGTGCACCATATTCCTAATGCTTTTAAAATCCATATTTTTTGAGGAATGTAGAAGATTGTTTAATAATATTTAAACCCCAAATTGTGTGCCATAGTATGATAATATATGCCCTTTGGGTAAAACTGTAGTTTGTTTCAACTTTTGCATGAGCTAATCTTATAGCTGAATTAAATATTTTATATAACTTTATGTTTTAATGTGGTTTTACCATACTTTCCTTTGGGTATCTGACTCTGATTAAAATTAAGATCAGAGGATTTAACCATTTTAAGATATTTGATAAAAAGTATACTTTTAAAAGTTTTACATCAGGCTGGAGGAATAACTTAGAGATTAAAACACTTGTCTAACAAGTGCTCAGTCAATCAATAAGTACCTGAGTTCGATACCTGGAGCCACATAAACTGGATGTGGTGGCACATGCCTGTAATCCTAGCACTTAGGAGGCTGAGACAGGAGGATTGTGATGAGTCTAAGGCCGGCCTGGGCTCCAAAGTGAGTTCAGGACCAGCCTGGGCTCCAGAGTGAGACCCTGTCTCAAAAAAAAAAAAAAAAAAAAAAAAAAAAAAAAAAAAAAAAAAAAAAAAAGAAAAGAAAAAAGAAAAAAAAAGTTGTACATGGTCTAGTGACCACAGAAATATTTCATCTAGTCAATGTAAAAGTACTTATGTTAAATATGGTTATTACTCTTAAAACTCTTAATGTTATAACTCTTGTAACTCTTATGTTAAATATGGTTATAACTCTCAAACTTCACATTTATAGTATTGTTTGTTAGAGATTAAGAAGCCATCTATGGGTCACTACTAAAAATACTCATACTAAATATTTTAATAATGGCAATATTTAACTCATCTAAGTACCCAATGTCGCCACTTTTGGTTTGGGTTGCAGAGGACCTACTTCTGTTCTATTGATTCACTCAAGGACCCAAGTGGAAAGAAGCTATGCCACTATGACAATAGCTTCTAAAGCCACCTTCAGTGTCAATCGTGACACAGTTAGAGCAGTAGGGTGGTATGTCCTGATTCAGCTTGCCTACACAGTGGTAAATCATGTTTTGTCCCTACTCTATTGGCAAGAATTAGCCATATGCTCTCATTTAACTCCTGTTTGCACAACCTGGGGAAAATCCTTCTAAGATTTGGTTTCTTTCCACTTGTAAAATCAGGATACGAATAGCAACCAGCTGACCTGGCGATAGTGATGATCAAATCATACCACACACTGGCATTCAGAGATACGTATTAAAGGCATAACCAACAATAACACTCTGATATTTACCCAAATTGTCATTTTAATAATCACTAATACAAATAATCAGCATGTTAGAAAAACATTAAATTATATAACATCTCATTTAAAAATCTCAAGCCACAGCAAAATAATGCCTATGAGGAAGAAATTGTCTAGTTTCAGATTTTTTGTAATGCTAAATACAATAATTTTTTAAATGTAAGAAAGAGTGATGTAGCCAAGAATTGTGTTTTTGGAGTAACATGTAAGGCAATGAGAAGCCTTATTGATAATATGTATAGCTATATTGTTACATGGAAAATTTAAACTTGTATTTCAAAACACACACACACACACACACATACACACACACACACACATTAGCACATCTTGCAAAAAGGTGAACTAAAGAACTAAGACTATTGTTGCTTTTCCTCTGAGGTCATTGACAACAGCTACAGGAGAATGAGCTGAGAAAAAAGTATGTCACTAATCAGTAAAATATGAGTAAATAGGTTATGAAAGTTAAAAAGTTCTGAAATAACTAAATTTGTCTTCATATCGGTTACATTATGTATTTTATGTGGTATAGATTTAAGTTCATTTAATATAGCAATATGATATAGTTTTAACTTTATTTTATTGCAGCAACTCACTTATTAGGTCACTGATGAAAATTTATCCTTAGAAAACTGATTGATGTAAAGATAACCCTGTGAATGTATGAACATGTACCTTCCAGTACTCAGCCAAGGCATTTGAAATACAACTTTTTTTTTCTTCTTTCCCAAATTTAGTAGTCTTTTGAACTACATGCTTGTAGTTATTTTCTAATGTGAACCGCAGGGTAAGGCCAGGCTTAAGAATAGCAACAAAGATATAGCAAAATGTAGAAAAAAAAAAAAAAAACCTTTTGGTGAATATCCCAATACAGGGATTGATTGGATTTAGAGAAGAGGCATCAAGATTTAATTACTGTGACCCTTTTGAGGAATAGGAAGCTGAGTTAGAGTGGAGACTTAAGTGAAATGATTTAGGTGAGGAAGATTAATAAGTACTGTATAGTTTCTCTGACCTGAAAACCCACAACACAGACATGCTATAGAACCACATGAAGTGATAGGCAGAGTTGGGGGAAGGGATAGGGAGGGGGTGGGAGGGTCAAAAATAAGAAGGGATTGTAAAGTTGATATGATACATATGTGCACAAAATACCCAAATTCATTGTAAATAGTATGTATTACATATGTATATTAGTAAAAATAGTGGGGAAAAAAGAATTAAGACCAAAGCTAAGCCAGGCCCAAGGGTTCAGGGAGCACAAGGCAGCACAATGGGGAGATGGAGTGGAGGAACAAGTTTGAACCAGTACAGGCTTAATTTAGTGACTTGTCTCAGATTTAGTGTCTCTGTCTTAGAACAAAACAGAAAAGTGGACTGGGAATGTAACTCTTTGTGAGGACTCTGGGATTGATTCTGAGTACCACCAAGTAAATAAAGACAGAAACGCAGAAAAGGACAAAGAAAGAAAGAAAGAAAGAAAGAAAGAAAGAAAGAAAGAAAAAGAAAAAAGAGAAATAGAAAGGAAAGGAATTTATTTTAAAATAAAGGCAGGCCCAAAATGATGGTTGTAAATTCTGATTTACTTATATTTCAAAATTATTAGAAAATATTAGTCTAAAATAATCTAAACCCTAAGAGTGATTATTGAAAAGTAATGTATTTGCTCTGCACTTAATGACGTAAGTCCAATACTTGAGATTATCAAAATAAGGATAAACTCAAGGAGGGGAGACACAAAGGCTGTAACAACAAGTGTAAATTAAAACAAAAAAGTTCTTGATCAGCATATTGGGGAGCATTTTGAGTTTATACACAAACATACACACAAACACAAACATCATACAAAGTAGGATTACATGATGGTGTGTGAGCCTTTAAAAAGAAAATTCACTCTGGATACATTTTGGTTACTGGACTGCAAACGGTTTGGAGCATGCAAGGGGAATCCAGTTAAGCGGGTGTAACAGGATTTTAGGTCAGAAATAGTAGTAGATCGCACAAGCGCTTGACATTAGAGTGGACAGAAGTGGATGCATTTGAGAAATCTTCAGGTGTAGAAAATAATAGAATTTAGTGCTCGTTCAGTACTACAAGACAGAACAAAAAGACAGAACCAGGGATAGCGACTGAGTACCTACCTCTGGCGCGTGCGGGGTAGTCGCGAGAGACAATCTATTCGACAAGATACAGATCTGAGGACTCCAGGAGAAAAAATGAAGATTAGTTTCTAATAGCTAAATTTAAGAACTTTTGGAGAAAGCCAGTAGAGATGGCACGTAGGTATTTAGGTCAATAGATCAAAGATTCAAAACATGCCTTTTTTGGTAAAAATACTAATGCATAGTTGTATAGATGCTAAAACTGAACTTTAATCAGACTCAATCAGCCAGTGCCATTTCAGGCCAAAAATTCTTTATTGTGCAAGACGATCTATGCATTGTAGGATGCTTGGGACATTCTTAGCCCCTACCCACCAGATGCCAGTAGCTGTTCTGGAATATGACAACCAGAAATATCTTTGGCTTTGTCAAATATATCTTGGGGGGTCAAAATCATCTTCTGTTGGAAAATACAGCGTAAATGCTAGTAACCAAAAAGAGAATATAGAGTAATACGAAAACCGTATGGCCATACTGAGACCAGAAACCTTAAATTGAATTTGGTTCCAGAATGTATAGCTCAGGGAATTTTCGTTAATTAGAGTAATTGTCCTGGATATAAGAGTGAATAAGAACAAGAACAGAACATTTTCGTATGCGCTGTTGGCAGACAACTGCGACCCAGGATAGGTGGAGAAGTGAAACCAGAGGAATTAGACATTTCAAAGTGGCTGAAGTTGGATTTGCTGGAAATAAGAGTGTTTAAAAAGGTATGGGATCTTTGTACGTTTTAATTTGGAAGTCTTACGCCCTCTTTGCACTATTGGTAATCCTTCAGATCCACAAAGCCTTAAGTGAGAGACAATGTTCTTGCTAATTTCATTTTCAAGAAAGAACCAGGCTTATCTGTACCTTCTGTGTCTCCTGCGTGGGTACCGACAGGACCACAATCTTTTCCATTTGAAATTTTTGTCCCATTACTGTCTATGTACTTAACTGACTTTATGGAGACTCAGTGTCTTTGAATGTTGATAGAATATTAGGGTTTTGCTGAATTACTGATGGTGCAGGCGATCTTCTTGAAAGCAACATTGTTAATTACATGGTTCTATTAACAGTATTTCCAACATATAATTTCACTAACTGATTTGTATAAATTGAGATTATTCATGTTAGAAATGTGATTTGCATCATTGGTCTAATTGTTTTGCTGTTGGGCAAAAAGTCACTGTATTTTCTAGGTAAATGAAAAATTCTTTTTATTCCTTAAAATATGCACATATAATCACCTTGTAAAATGAAATCAGTGAATGCAAAATTAGTTAAATTGTGCAACATTTTCTTCTTTTGATGAAGTTTTTCACTCATTTTCAATATTAAATTGAATAGTTTTTAAAAGTACATCCTCTTAGCTTTCACCTGATTATTTTTACTCTGTGATGTCTGTGATATTACAAATCAAGTTTTTTTTTTTTTTTTTTTTTTGCTGCACAACTTTCGCTTGGATACTGAGTGTGGCAAGTTGTAATTTTCCTACAATTGCCAAATCCTTTGAAAATGAGAGTGGAAAAAAAATAGAAATCCTGTTTAAAATAATTTAAAGCTTTTTTTCCTCCTCTAATGACCAGAAATTTCTAAAATCCTAGTTTCTAAAAACCATGCCATTTAGAAATCTCCCTGGCGAGCAGCACTGCTCTGCTGTGTTACATGTGGTTAATGTTAGTCACATCCTTGATGTAACATAACACAAGCTGGCTAAGGTAATCCGATGTGACACATGACAGCATTGTGAGCCAGTCTGGGATATTTGAAAATATGCCATCTCTCAAAGACTATGAAGAGATAGCACGGTAAACGAAGACTGTGAACTCGGCTGCTTTCACTTTGAACAACGTAGGCAGGGGTTCTATGATAATTGAATGGGAATTTCCATTCTGGTAAAATCCAACAAACGCTAACAAAAGTATACATATTTTTGTTGGAGAGTTTATACTGGAAGGAACTTAAATCATAAAGTAAAATGACCACTAAAGATATGTGATTATACATTATTATAGGTATGAGGATAAGAAATTTTTTTCTCATATAGTGCAGAAATGAATTCAGAGTCAACAATACTTAAAGAAATGAGGAGTAGCCTTTGGATACCCTTCATATGCTATTTGGTGAAGGAGGTCATGTTGAATCAAGTATCTTTTTTATTAGCATTCAAGGGAAAAAGTCTAGGAACATGAACACCCAGGCAAAAATGTAAGTTTTCTACATATGTTGCTGAGTTTCTCTGTAAAAAGTCTTTCTCTCCTCAACCTAATTTATTGTGCAGGCTGTGGAGAATTCGAAAACCATGTTTTCTTCCAGAATTACTTCAAGATCAGGTCCTTTGGTTTTAAATTTGTTTCACATTTGTTTGAGTTGAAAATACTAGCACTAATAATTCTTGATGAATAGTGATGAGTTACAGAAATGAAAATATCCTGGACATTAAATTCAGTAGAGGATGGGAGAGGAAATTGAACATACTGTGTACGTCTTCAAGTGAAACAGGTAAAGCTGAACTGTAGTGCAATGGATCAGCAGAGCTGGGCTTTTCTCTTTTTTTGTAAAATTTACAAATGAAAGCTGTAATATGTTATAGCTCTACTCAATTATATTTTTAAATAGTCTGAATTCAAAAGAAAGCTTTAATTTTTCCATATAAGTCAAAAATCATTACACTATTCATGTACGCATGCCACAGACATCTACGAATAAACTTTTTGTGTGTATATGGAAAACAATTCACTTCCCTGCAAATTTAAAAAGTATGTACTTAGGTACATATAAATATATAAATGCCCTTTAACAATTGTTACTGATTTGATATACTTAAAATTGCTGAGCTTGGCTTAACTGCTGAAATGTCCTAGGTTATAGGAAGAAAATGCTATCTTAGATACAAGAAAAATTCTTGATAATGTAATACAATTTTTGTAGCGTTAAATGATTTTTTCAATATTTTCTTATTTGAAACGCCCAAATGCGTTGTGTACTATGAAGATACGCTATTTTATCCTGTTTAGCAGAGGGGAAAACTGAGATTCAAAGTTATAGTACAGTTGATGGAATAATAATATTAATCTAAACTTTAAATGTGAAGTCCGCTACCTTTCTTTTTAAAGTGCTCATAAAATTAGAGATTTGTTGACACAAAATGTGGATGATTAATGTAAAGATAATTTAACACTAAATGGAAGATGGATCTGTTTCAACCTAATGTTACACTTTTATATACTAAAAGAGTGTAAAAACCTTACTAAGTGAACTCTGGTTGATAATTTGGTTAAACAAATACAGCAGCTAATACCCTTATACTATTTTATATTTAGTGCTATAAGACACATAGAAATAAAACATAATGATGCATAATGAACTAAAAATGTAAGGTTTGATTTTTTAGTTTAATAGAAACAGATAGAAATGCCAGCCTTACATAGCAACCTACAAAGTCTATGTGGGGAAAAAAAAAAGGATTGTCTCTTTGGAGACCACGAAAGAAAACAATATATACTGCGAAGAAAGTTAAGATTAGGCAAATTGTTTTATTCCTTGTGTTGGTTTTAAGAATGTTATTTGAACATTTTATAAAACCAGCGATCTGTGACTCTTCGCAATGTATTCTAAAAAGACGCTGCCTCCCCAGAAGGGGAGATGGAAGACTAGGTGAAAAACATAATCTTTGTTCAATATCTGCTGTAACTGCATTTTTCATGGATTATTAACTCCCACAGAAAGCCTGTAACACATGCCAAGCTATGGTTGGCCAAGGTTATAAGACTTGATTGAGTCACCTAGTTAACATGTTGTGGAAGACAGATTTGAGCCCAGTTGTCAAACTGAGAATCTGAAAAGCTGAAATTATTGAAACTTGTGCATATTCAATGTCAGAAAAATGTGAGTGCATAATAAAAAATGACAGGAGATAGAAAAGTAATTAAAAGAGAAAAAAAGAGTTTCTCAAATGGGTTAGTTCTAGTATAGCGCAAGGTACCTACTCCAGATGAGCTGCATGACTCAATTGAATAACAGATCATTTTTTGGTTATGTAGGTGAATTAAGCAAATGAAGCGTCTTGTTGTTAATCACCTGGTACCCATTGTGACCTGCTGGGACACTGTAATGTGGAACATGGACTAGGGAGTCACCTGAGACTGAACTATCTCCATGCTGTCTAGTTTACCACACGTGTTACATGCCTGTATTCCTCTGATATTTATTTATTTATTTATTTATTTATTTATATTGATTTGAGACAGAGTCTCGCTCTGTGGCCCCGGCTGGTCCCAAACTCACTATGTAGCCCCAGGCTGACCTTGGACTCACGGCAATCCTCCTGCCTCAGCTTCCTGGGTGCTGGGATTACAGGTGTGTGCCACTATGCCTGGCTTATGTGGTACTGGGGAATCGAACATGGGTACTTTGTGTTTGATTTAGCATTTGCTAGGCAATGCTTTAACCTGTGAGCCATTCCTCCATCCTTTCTCTGATCTTCAATACAGTCTTTGGTTAAAAAAAAGACTGAGTATTATATACCTGCGTTCTGGTATTTGTGATAAGAAAATTGTCAAAACTCTGTGTCAAAACTTTGTCAAAACTTTGCTCACAAGAGCAAAGTTTATTTCTTGCTTGCATTGATTTCTTCTTTCTGGCAGAGATTGTTACCTTTTCTGGAGCATAGCAGTCTCATGACAAAGAGCAAAGAAAGATAAAGGAGGCACACGCTGACTCAGAAAGAATCTTCTCTTAGGTTCCTGTGAGGGACCTGCTAGTGGTCACCAGAGGTCCCACACATGAGCCTCATGTAAGAGCAAACAAAGGCTGTATCACAGTGTCACTGAGAAAGGCAGAGAAAAAATCCTCACTGGATTGCCAGGGTGACTGCTATTGAGATTTTTTTAAAAAATGAAGCTCCAGGCAGAGTTTTGGGCTGCACACTGAAAATCTTATTTCATTCATTCTCGATGTGCAATTTAGTACCAAGCTGAACCAAGCAAGCTCAAAAGGTATTGAGGTTACACATGACAATACTCTAGTCTCCATTTTATCTATGACCTTTATTATAATAACTGAACAAATAAATGAATAGATCACTACATTTCTCCATAAAGATTGGGATTTAAACAAGATTGAAGTCATTTTTATAAATCACAGTAAATTTAAAAGACTTTAGGCCTCCTGTTAAAGCATACTCTTAATTTCCAACAGAAATCCTAACATTAAAACTTTGAAAAAAAATTAAACATTTATAAAACAGAACAGGAGCAGGAGTGTGTGTGTGTGTGTGTGTGTGAGTGTGTGTGTATGGTTATAATTTCATAGATGTGTATACATACATAAAATAACTCATCAACTGAACACCATTAATAAAATAATTAGGCAAAGATACAATTGAAAGTTGGCATTTGGGACATCAAATGTGAGTAAGTTTTAGTGAAGATTCTATTCTGGTACAAAATCTTTCATTCTTTAGGGCAGGAAGAAAATTCATTGCTGAACATTTCTGAAAAGGGTCCTTTTCTATGTCATGTGGTCAACTCCCACAAGATTTTTTTTTTTTTTCCATAAGTAATGGATTTGGTCCTGAAGATTCTTGGATGAATGCATAAGGAAAAGCCAAGAGGTTTTGCCTTCTTTCAGGGACATCAAAGACACCCCTGTATTTGGAGTATGGAAGAGTTTTGCTGATGTCTTGCCATCAGCCAAGTAGAGGCCATGCAGTGACTGGCAGTCCAAGTCATCTGTCCAGGGAGGGCTTGCCATGCAAAGTACTGTGAGTCATTATAACAGTATGAAAATAGTTCTTCCCTCCAGCTGACAGTCAGCAACACCCACTGTGTGAAGTGTCACCAGAGTATGAAAATAGCCCTTTGTAAATACTTGAGTTATATTTATTTTTGTAAAGACCAAATTTATCAGCTGTGATGATTTACCTTCCTTTTACTTTGATGAAATTTAACCAAGAAGTAAAAATTTCAGCTGAACACTGAACTGTTTAAGAGCTTCACATTTTGGAGTTTTATCGTGGGAGAAATTTAAGAGAATGTTATTGGTATGGTAGTGTTGATTAAAAACTTTTTAAATAGTACAAATTTGTTCTCAGGTGATTTGGGATGTACTGTAGGAGAGTACGTCCTCTCTAAATGCAACACCTGTTCAGGAAATTCCGACACAAAATGGTCAAGGACAGATGGATGTTTGTTGTGTTTTACCAAAGGATAACATAGTGTACAGACCCAAGATTGATATTAGTTGTATGACAAATATCTTATGAATTCATCTGCTTTTAGCTAAGTGTATTTTATTTTCAAAAAGCAATATATTTTATATATCATAAAGTTAAGTTAAAATACATTAGTAAAAACAAGATTTGAATAAAATTGGTATTTGTAAGACAGAAAATTATGTAGATAAATAAGTTCTTTAAAGAAGTATGTGCTTCAAACTTAGATTCAATATATATGAGAATGAAGAGTTCATTTGACTCATATACAAAATTAACAAATAAAAAATAAAAATCAGAAAACATCTCCCTTTAGGAAGAACTGGTTTAAAATCAATGTTTATAGTGTTGAGATTTGGAGCATTCCATAGTTTTTTTTTTTTTTTTCTGAATCTCAAGTCCAGCCAAATAAAGTAATGTAAAATAAAACACTTAGACACTTTATGTTCCAAATCATAAAACTAAGGATATGAGATCTCAGATGATTAGAGCTAATTAGTGATTGTGCACAGAGATCAAATTCACCAGAACGCTGCCTTAGTTTTTGCTTCAGCATGCAGGCTCTGTTTAAAATCAGAGGTTAAAAAAAAATCATTGCATGTTATGTTGATTCGGGAGCATGTTTTCTGCTCACTTTTGATGCTGTAAAATGAAATGCAACAGTTTGGAATGCAAACTGCAGTGAGGGGCGCCACGAGCATGGCAGCTTCCCAGCCGAAACCAGTGTGGAGTAAGTGTTTATTCCTTTCGCTTCCGGTATTGGGTTTGAGTTCAGTAGAATTTTTGAAGAAATATAAAACGTTCTGTGAGAACTCAGCACTCAGTTCTGAGTTTCGAAGAGTTCATGGAAATTTTCCTAAGTTAATTCTATCTCACTCAAATGTTTAAGTCCCTATCTAATGTCTCTGTTTCAGCTGAATGTATCTATTTCACATATTCTTAGGCCTGCAGAGGACTCTCAGATCTCTATATTTCATGGAGATTTTTGTTTTCTAACATTTATTATGTAAAGATAATTCATGCTTTTGTTTCTATTAAAAAATAAAACTTTTATGATGGTATTTAAAAATACACTAAATTTAGAAGCTCACTTAATAATTACATTAACAAATTATACTACTGATGGCAGTAATATTGTTGTGTAATTTATATGTGTATCATTTTCAAAAGTAAAAATTGACAGATATTGCTTCTAACTTCTACTTTGCAAATGTCTGCATCCGAAAACAAAATTATATGGTATACCACAATGATCTGTGACAGAATAAAAAAATCAGGCACATTGGTAGAAGTATATGCGGTAGACTTACATTGTTAGATTTCTTAAAGCACTTCAGTGATGACTATCTGGTTAGTGTGTTCTGATATCTGCTTTATCACAACTACTTGAATCACTCTCAGGAAATGCCTCCCCCTCCCCCAAAGTTTCTCTAAACTGGGAAGTCTTTAATCAGTTTGGCTTCTGTTATGAAATTAAATCTTTCCACTGATCAAAATTAATGAAACAGAGATTCTTTTTTTTTTTTTACTTTTAGCAGTGTACTTATCTTTAAAGCAATGCTATTATTTGACGCTCAGAAACTAATAAAATACTATTCAACATTAGTAAGATAACCTACTAACAAGTTTGAAATGTGTTGAAGTGAAACTCAACCCATTTTGCGTTTAAATTTCTAAAGCGTTGATTAAACCCTAATACATTGCAACCAGCTGCACTAAATTCATTTGATGGAAACACTTGATAACGGTTCACCTTACACCCTTATTGTCTACACACGTTCTCTGCTATTCCCTTCTTAAAAAAATAAACTCAAGCACCCAAATAAAAGGGAAAAAAATGAAAGAAAGGTTAAACAGCAGTCTGAGGACTGAATAAAAAAGTAGCAATCTCTAAAAATAAAAACAGAAACCTCTAAAATAATGTTTTATTTATCACATACAAACGTGTTTTCCTAGGCATTATTTCCAGTGCCAGCCACCATATGGAAGCAGAAAGCCATTAGAGGAATGAACAAGGATGGTTTATATCACCTGCATAACTTGTTTTGTTCTATGCCTTCAGGCTTGAAAACCCGCTTCCCATATTTTTTTTTTCCTTTCTTTAAAAATAATGTACATCAGTTTAATTTATCCCAGGTCCTGACAGAAGGATCAGATTTTAAGCATTTAATGCTGTGGTTTCAAATCCAATTTCTCAGTGTTCATCATTTCAAAAGTGGCAGAATTCAGTTTTTGAAAAGGTTTAAGAACTTGGGGAGGACTGGCTTACTTTCTGAAGTCCCACATGGATCTTAAAGGCGGCTCTGTATGGGAAAGAACAGCTTGGTCTGAATTTTTCTATAGTGCTCCAGGAAATACTAAACCCACTACCTACTCCAACAAGAGCCTCTTCTTACTTGTGTCTACTTAGAAATACTTTTTACACTCAAGAAACATATTGAATAAATCATCTATTTGCAGGTTTCCTGAACTAGACCCCGGATTGGTTGGAGCATTTTCCTAAAAGGAGGGTATCAATAGATCTGCTTAAGGCTTGATTCCACTGAGTGTGTTTAGAAACAGGTTTCCTTGTGACCAATGGAATTTTTATCCATTCAGACGCTGAGGCACTAGGTCTTCGCACAGTAAATTCATTGTAGGCTCTCTTTTTTGGTGGTGGGGGAACCTCAAAAGGTCAGGAGTCCAGATTGCTTCAAATAAACATCCAGAATCTCAGATGGTTTTTTGAAATGGGCCCAAGTTTACTTGAACCTCTTTCTCTGGTTTGGAAGTCAGGCTAAAACTTTCACAGAAACAGATTTTCTTGTGAGATTTCAGAATGTTGTGGTTTAAGTAAAGTAATAAACAAACTTGAAAAATGAAAAGCAAAATTGGCTGAAACTCACCTGGTTTTATTCTGCTAAATGCCTAAAACTGTGTAGCATTGTGTAATCTTTTTTTTTAAGTAAAATAAACAGAGTTTGGTTGTGGTTTAGCCTAGAATTATCAAGCATTTCTCCTGAGGATGTTTAGGACAATGTTGGCCCTTCTGTGGTTCTCTGTCCCTGTATTTTATATCTTTCCTCTATCTGGCCACACAGCTGCCCTTATCGTCAGTCTGGGAGGCTTTAGTATCGGTCTTCCATTTTTAAATTATTGATAATGTACAACTCTTTCTGCCACTTTAAGCGAAATAATTTCCATTTATTTGTGGGTGTAAGTACCTTGAAATCCACATTCAGGTGTTTGCTTTGTATCTATGTCATGATAAATGAGCATAGAGTTTTTCAATACCATGTTTTTATAGCACCTACCGTATTATTTTATTATCACATTAATTTATTAAACTGACATGTTTACCTCCATTTTACAAGTGATAAAAGAGTGGCTTATGAAGCTGTATTAACTCGTGTGATTATCACTTACACGAATGCTAATAGTAGGAACAAGATGCCATATTGAAGGATGTCTAACTTCAAAGACTGTATTTTATTTACTACTATCCAAAGAAGTTTCCTACGCCATTATTAAGGCTTTCCCAAGTTATTTTTGTCTGTTCATCCATAATTAAAATGTTCAACCCTGAATGTTATATAAAATGAGCTATAGATCCTAAGGCTATCCAGAAAGAATGCTTAGAATTATCTTTTAACTATAAATAAAAAATTCTATATTTCAGAAAGTACATCGTAATAATATTGTTATAGGTCAGTAAGCAGCCAATGCTACACAAAGATCCGTTGTATTTGTTAGTGCTTTGTGGTCCACCCCGCAGCAGGCAATAGGCTGACAAGATATCTTGATCTACATGTTCAAATAAAGACAAGTGAGGTTCTGTGGATTTAAGAGATTTTTCCAGTCGTAAAATTAAGCCAGAAGAAACTCCAGCTCAAATCTTTTATGTATGTACATTGCTCTTTCCAAATCATGACTTCAGAATTCCACCTGGTGGTCACTTTTTTAATATCTTGCTTTATTTTCTGGGTCTTTCTTTAATCCTATTGCATTTTTCTCCTTGGTACCTCTGCATAACTCAACTTTGTCCAGATATTGTGCTTCTGATAGAAAGCACTCTACACTGACTGATAAAATCCAAACTACTTTTGCAAAGCCCAAAATAGTCTGGACACATGATACCAGTGCTGTTCTTGGGCTACTCATTTAAGTTATGTATCAAGTCTAAGTTTAATCAAGGCCACATTTTATTTATACATTTCATGCATTAAACTCATTTAAACTTTTAGTCAGATTTCATTAGAAGAAATACTACCGTGCACATCATGCAGTAGTAAAGCTAATGTGCTTCAGGAATTTGAAAGGAGTTAGAGATCAGGAGTCTGATTTCAAAATTTCTTTTTCTTTCTCTGCTTAGAGCTTGCAGCAGGTCTGAGAGCAGCACACAGTTTGTTTCCTAGGACACTAATACAGTCAGCATGCTCAGTACAAATGTGTAAACACAGACATTCCCTGTAATCAGGGAGGTTGGTGTCTTAAGGCAAGATTATGTTTTTTTAGGAAATGCAATTTATGTTCAGGATTAAGTTTCACTCGCAGAGTGATAACGTCTGAGGCCCAGGGAGATGATAGTAAGCATTGTTTCCTAACTGCCTGCCCAGATTCTGAATCTTAGGTTGGTCTTCCTGGTTGCCCTCGGTCTCATGATCCCAGGTATGGCTAGTTAGATTTTATTTTTCCATTTCTTAAAACGATGACAAAAGTAATTGACATAAGAATCATTCAAATATTAAAAATGTCCGGCGCCTATAAGTCTTGTGGGCGAGTGCAAGGCAATGCAGAGAGATGTGAGGAAAATACCCGTGACAACAGGGCCGTGTCTGTCTTCACAAGTCAGGAAATTTAAATTTATGTTTGGTACTTTGCTATTCCTGAGGTTGAGGTTGGGGGTGGATGGGTAGCAAGTTAGATAAGACCCTTAGTATGTAATCGGTTTAGTCTGTTTGTGGCATGCCTCTAATATTATAAAACAAGTTAAATATATGACAAATATCCTCGGTCTTTATAAACAGAAGTTGAAATAAATCCACTCAGTATACCAAGTAAGACATTGCTATAAATCATTCCATTGGGGAAAAATTTTTTTTTCTATTTCTTTTCCAAAACCAGGAAAAGTTTTTCACAAGTTAAAAGAGCAGTTTCCATGCCCCAAATGATTTTTTTTTTTTGCCTAAGATTAAATACAGGAGATCACATTCTTCTTCTCTTCCTTTTACTTTCCTTTTTCTTGTTCTTCTTTTATTTTAATCTCCAGAACCAGAAATCAGAAATGTTACCATCTCCCTTACACACTAAGTGCAGATTGTAGAAAAACAAAAGTAAGGCCTTGATCACAGCTGAGTTTTTTTTTTATCTTTAAAAAAGCAAAAAAAAAAAAAAAAATGATTGCTCATAACTGGCTCATTTTTGACCACCATGAAAAGATGAATGGTGCAGTCCTCTCTCTCTCTCTCTCTCTCTCTCTCTCTCTCTCTCTCTCTCTCCCCATGGTTACAGGTACTGCATGGAGAGAGGCCACACAACAGAATGTGTCATCTGCCTGTGTCTGCCTGGACTGTGACCCTGGGAAGAAAAGTACCCCTGGACTGGGCGAGGGGAAGGTTTGATTCTTTGTTTTAACTTATTTTCTAAATTACCTGCTTGGGCTAGTTAGAAGAACTGTACGTGGTGAAAGCTTCTTTGACCTGATTTTCACAAAATGAGGTCCTGGGCATCATTAGAATAAGATGAATTACTACTAGACTTAAGCAGGATGAACAAACTCTGTATAGCCCCTGTCTCCCTGGTGTTTTCTTCCAAAACAATTGAAAGAAAACACATTGTAGCTTAGAAATTCCTTCATTCTGCTCTTCTGTTTGTTCTACCTCCCCTAGAACTTTGTGACAGTCCATCTAACTCCCTTTCAAAACTGTTTACTTAGGAAGAACATTCTGGCCTGAGCTGCAGTATAAGTGACTGAGATCCAATATATATTTGATTATGTTTGTGATTTTTTTTTCTTTTTTCAGTCTTTTTTTATTTTCTCACATAGAGTTAATGTTTACAGCAGAGGGCGAATATTCTGAAAATGAAGGGTTGAAATGGAAACTCTGACCTCACTTTAGCTACGGCAGTCCCACTGCCTCAACTGGGGGGGAGGGAGGGGGGAGAAAAGATTAGCCCTCGTCTAACTTACCTTTTCCATAAGGTATAAAAAAGCCCCCCCCCCAACACACACACACACACACACACACACACACCAAAGGGAGAATATGAAGCCCAGGACTCGTGTGATGACTTGCACGTTTCTCCTACACGCGGCCATTGTTGGGAACTAGCCCTGGGTGAGCTGCTGACTCCAACCATATGGCTGCGGGCAGAAGTGCGGATTTTCCCCCAGGGTGCCCACGGAGGGTCCTACTGGCTCCACGGGCTGCGGGAGAAAATGAAAAATGGGAGTTTTCCCATTGTGAGATTTCATCCAGATGTTCATGGAGTTAGGTATTAAATAATGAGTCTTGGACTTGTGAGAATATTATGGTTTCAGAGCTTTGCAGACTATAAGCATTTCTCCACTGGGTGGCGCATAAGGCCGAAATACAGAAGCCAATTCTTAGCCTGGAATTTGAAAATCTAATTAAAAAAAAATCACTCAAGAGTGGATTAATTCAAGACTACTCCTCTTCTAATCAGATTACCAGCTTTCAGTGTCGAATGCCGCTCAGACTGTTACTTGCTCTCTTGTACAGCCCACGGAGTGCTTAGAAGCCATCTGCCTTCTAGGAAGTGCGTAGAAATTAAAGATATTTTGCAAGTTTATGCCAGTAAACTGAACTTTTTTTGAGTAATTAACAAGAATATCTCTAATCAATGTAAATATTTAATTTTCAAATTATCTGGTAATTTTTCTACCATCAAAAATTTTGCAGCACCTTTAAAGATTTTTGAGGAAAGTAATTTTTGTCCTATATGCTTTTAAGTTTCCTGGAAAACAAAAGAAAACAAAACATCATTTCACTTAACGATATTACTTGGTTGTGATTTTATTTTAACAGCTTCTACAACAATCTTTATAATTTTTGGAACTGCAGTTTGAGGATGATATAGGGCCATGAATTTCGGTTGAATAATACTCACCTATTGTGTGCTACATGACTCTTCAGTGATTTCAAGTAGGAAATTTTACATAGAGACTTAGATTCCAATGGGACATAGTCAAGGGTCTTATGTGCCCCAGATCACCCTGTTGACGTTTCCTTCCCTTTCTTTCTACCATTAAGTTGTTTCTCCATCTCCACCTCTGCGTGCGCAAATCCGACTTCAGCTGGGTGACCAGCTAGGAATAAGAAGCATCACTAGAATAGGTCTAGCAACTCTAGGGCCAGGGTCTTTTGCTCGAGGACCTAGGTATATACTTCCTACCTCAGCATACACGTTTTCTCATTAACTACAGTAAGATAAGACAAATGTGTGAAGTAGAAACTTTTAGTATGAGTGTGTGTGTGTGTGTGTGTGTGTGTGTGTGTGTGTGTTACTGAGGACTGAGCCCAAGGCCATCATAATGAGCCACATCTACAACCCCCTTTTAAATCTTTATTTTACTATGAGACAGGTTCTAAATAAGTCACTAAATTTCCTAGACTGGGCTCAAATATGTGGTCTTCTAACATTAGTCTTTCCAGTGTGCTGATGACCCTGTTTTTATTTTTTAATCACTTTCTCTTCTTTACTTGTAGTTTTTTCATGTCGTGTGTAACGTGGTTCAGAAAGCAAAAACTCAGAAATTAATTAAGCTTTAGTTAAAAATCTAAGTTAGATTTATGCAATGTTGAGTAATGTCTGTATTACCTAATTTGGAAAATGTGTGTAAATCTCAGTGGTTTTGAGTATTTAGTTAGATCAAATATAGGAAGTGTGTAATGACCTGGCATATGAAATCTTCTTAATATATGATGGTTATTGCCATCATGTGTAAACATTTTTAAAACTTTAACCCTCTGTGGTACTGGTAGTTTGAAAAGGAAAGATCACAAGGCATATAGTCTTCTGTATGTGAAAACTATATACAGGGTTATGGGGACAACCGCTCTCCTTCCACCAACTATTTCCTGAACAGCAACTATATAACATTATTGTTTTATGGCGAGACAAACTAATCAAAAATTATTATTTAAATAATCTTCTGATTGCAATAGAAATAAGTAGGATGAAGTAAAAAACACAGCTGGAATCCCAGAAGTCAGCAGGGCCACTCTCTACATGAAATTAAAGAGAACTTTGGACCTCAACTTATTGTATCCTGTTTTCTGAAGGAACTGATATTCCTCAGAGCCATGTGGATTCTCCTGAATGTGTTTTCTGAAAGTCAACCTTTTTTCTAACTTCATATTCCCACTGAAATCTTCATCTTTAATCTTAATTCCCACAGTTTTTTCCTCTTTGTCTTTTATAAACTAAGACAGAATACAGCACCTTTTCCCTTGATTCTGCACCAAACATCACTGACATGTATCATGGAGCCAACACCACAGAAAACAAATTAAACTTGAGACTTGGAGATCCTTTTCTTAAAAGACATTTGCCCATTTTCACCAAACAGAATGTCTGATTCAGCAAGAGAGAAAGCCAAGCAACTCTGAATCAGCCAGATGATCTTTCAAAAAAACATTGGTCAGAAAAATTCTCTTATGTTTCCTTATATTTTTACTGTTTTTTTGTATGTTTTATGATGCCTTTATTTATTTATTTATTTATTTATTTATTTATTTATTTTGAGTAAACCTAAACTGGACTAGCAAATAAAAAAAAAAACTCTATTGAGAAAGAAACATTAAAAGAAATGAGCTATGTGATATGAGCTATGGAAGATTCAAAACAGAAAGAAGAGCCTGTGAAAAAAGTGGGAGATTATACTTAGGCCTGTCTTAATGTAACCTTGGCTGTGTTCAGAAATGTCCAGTAGTAATAGGTGAGAATTCATGTTCACTTCCCATTTAAACTCCTAGGGCAACATGTCAGGAGTTTAAGGAAGGGAGAGGTGAGTTGGGTCTGAGCTCCCGAGGGACAGCGTAGGTGAAATTTGAGCTGGGATCCTGAAGAAAAGGATTAGATAAAGAAAGATTGCAAAGGATGAGAGGAGCAATTAATGGAAGGATGGAATGACTATTTTCTCACCCCTCTGTAGTTTTGACTGGTCTTGAGAGGTGTAGCTTGTCTCTGTGACCTTAGCATCAATCAGCTGGGGCTGATGCAGAGCTGGGGCTCCAGTCACCTGAAGACAAGCATCACAGGACCGGAGGATGATGCCAGGTGAGACTTTAGTTGAGGTTTTTCGGCTGAAACGTCTAAAATGCAGTCACTCCAAGGCATGTGCGCTATCTCACAATGTGGTGCTGGGTTCTAAGAGTGAGTGCCCAAGAGACTCAGGCAAGTCTTTGTGCCCTTGTCTAGCCTGTCCTCAGAAGTTTTAGTGTCACTTTCTCCATATCTTATTTATTTAATTTTGACCATGTTCAAGAGAGAGGGAAAGGACATAAGCTGTTGATATTGAAGGTGAAGGTTGCAGAAGTGTTAGTGATTAGTATATGTGAGAGACACAATCTGCCTCATGTTCTTTATGTCTTGACTTGGGAGTAGAAAGTTGAATTTGTATTTAAACATGTGGAAATATGTATATATCTATATATAATATAGATATATACACACATATAAATATATTTTATGTTATTGTTAATTTAGAGAAACATGTTCAATAATGTAATGAACACTGAGATATTTTTGCTCATCTCATGAAATCGTCTCCTTGTATGTGTATGTGTATAAGCATCACTTAAAATATTTATCCATCTATAAGTTTGGTGATTAGAGTAAGTTACTTTCACCTATGCTGAGAGGCATCTCACAGGAAAGTTAGCTTCAGATTCCTAAAGTCCACATTACAACAGAATTCCAGTGCTCTGGCCTCTATATTGTATGAATTTGATTAAGGGAAATGACCATTGTTACCCTTTGTCCAATGAGTTACTGTGTTTAGAAACACACGCGCTCAAGACATTGAGTTTTCTAAAAGTAGAGGTGATGTTGGACTATGAAGGAGGAAGGAAGAGAAACCCAGATAAGAAATAGAAAAAACAATGAAGATAAGAAGAACAAGGTGTTTCATTATTTTATAAGATCTAGCATTTGTCCTTTTCTTTAGAGTTATGACTTCTTTGGTGGTTTTGCCGGCATTGTAATTTTATTCTCTTCAGTGATGTCTCAGTTTTATAGTCCGTTCCGAGACACATAAAAGAGGGAAGGTCTCATGTGTAGGAAGGTCGCGGTTTATGTGAAATCGAGGAATGGAATAACAAAGCATTCAATAGACATCAAGTTCAAGGGTGACCATCTGGGTCAATTCCATGACTCCCAGAATGCATGGAATATCTTCCTGCTAGATAGCTCAAGTAAGAAGACAAGAACAGAATCCAATATTTGTAGTAAATATACAGATTTTCCATTGAAATAACTACAACATATTTCAATTTAGCAAAATAAGACTCCAGTGCTAAAACTGATAAATGGAATTGTGAATCATTAATGGGAGTGATGGTAAAAAATATGGTAAATATCATTCATCTGTGTGGTAATCACCCATCCTGGTGGCAAAATATTCTTGCTAAAATTTCTTTCTGGCACCTGTTAAGCCACATCAGATATATTTACTAAGAATACTTACAAAGCATCTTCCTAACTTGAACAAAATTTAAAAAAACACAATTAAGAAATAATCTCTAAAGTAACTTAAATAAAAAGCAGAAAATTCAATTAACCTATTTTTTTTTTTTTTTACTATTTCATGGTGGTTTTCTAAGATAGTGATATTTATAAGTAAAGTCAACTTTTGTGAAACGTATGACATAATTTTAAGGGTATAGTTTGTGAAACACAAATTTTTCATTTTGATGTACTTGCAATCCCCATGTTTTCTCTTTAAGGCTAACAGTTTTGGGGTCCATCTAACAAAATTTTGCCAATCTCAAGAACATGAAACCATTCACTGGCTGTTTCCTAAAAGAGTAAGACCTTTCATTTTCTATAATATTGGGAACTGGCATTTATCTAGTAGAAATTTAATAAGTGATAATTGACAAGTATCAAGTATATGAATGTCTATATTCTCAATAGTATCAAAAGGTACTTTGTGAAAAATAGTCAAATTTGTTTCTCCTCAGGTGAAGGCACAAGGAAATGGAACATAATCAAAAATATTTTCTTGTCATCAAACTTTGTTTACTGTTTCAGGTAAGTATTGTTAAGGTATATTCATTTGGTGTTATGTCAGCATGTAAATTGTTTTGTAAAGCCATGCGTGCAACTAGTTGTGAAAAAAAAAATGTGCTTTTATGGATTGTGGTCATATCTATATCTATGTCTATATGTCTATATTATTATAAATCTATGTATGTATGTATAATATCTATCTTACAATCATCACTAAATTCTCTTCTTTTAAAATGCTTCCTTTGTAGGTCAAAAGTTAGTGACTTACTATTATTAATCCATGTGTTTTCTTTTCAATTCTACTTTGTTCCAAGGAGCTTCAGTCTTACACCAATAATCCTCTTTTGGTAAGGCAAAAGGTTATACTTGACAAGGTAAAATGTTTATGAACTGTATATTGTATGAAGTCTTGGTTTAGTTTGAGTGCTTGGGATTCTTGAGTTTTTAATTTGAAGTTTTTCATCTTTTTGAAATTGATTTTGCAACTTTATTTCTGAACTCCCTTGATCTATAGAAGAGTCACGTTGAGTCCTACCTCTACAGTTCTGAGTTGATGGTGATGTCATCTAAGCATCCTCCCTACACTCTGCTCTGCACGACAACTCCTATTCTGATGATATATAAAAATGAAAATGAAATATACACATGTAATGGTTCTTCAAACATGTAGGGGAAATTATTTGTTATCAGTAAACCCATGTGGCTTTTTGTAGTTCATAGTCACCCTTTCATTGTTGTTTGATCACTACAAAAACATGTGTCTTAGTGATGATTTTACAAAAACACATAATTGAAAATGCAATGTGTGATTATGGTAGTTGAGCATTCCTATCTGGATGCTGGAGAACAAGAAAAGAACACTGATAATATGGCTCAGTCCAAGTCCCCAGGCCTTAGAACTAGGGAACCTTACTATCTACTTCTCTGTGCAAAGCCTAAGTCCTTAGAACCTAGAGGGAAAGAGAGAGAGAGAAAGACACAAAGAGAGAGAGAGAGAGAGAGAGAGAGAGAGAGAGAGAGAGAAAGAGAGAGAGAGAGAGAATCAGAATAAACCTTGTCAGAAAATACAAAGGATCTGAGATTTTCCCCTACTTACTTGCAAGCTAGAAAGTCAACTTAGGATAGTTTCATAGATGTTGGCATAGTGTACAAGATCCTTGTCATAGATCAGGGAAGATTTTACTCATGGTAGTGTAAACTTCATGTTGTATTTGTATTAATGACCTTAGCTTCATTCTCAGCCTGGCGATGAAAAAAGGCCCAAATCACACCCGAATATGCATTGTTTTGAATTAGGGAGAGGGATGACAAGCTTAGAAAACTAAAATATTTTATTCTGCTTTCTCCTCTGAAAAAAGTGTCAGTGTTTTTCAAACTTTTTACTCGCAAAAATCCTTGGAAAGACTGCCTGGAACAACATGCACTTTGTGCTGTTCTTGCGTGAGGTACAGAAGTGCAAGCAACACCCAGAGAATCATTTCTAAACAAGAAATACCAAAATATATTCCCTTTTTTGATGAACATGCTACTTTATAATTTACATAATGTGTGTACTAATTTTTCCATGTGGTAACACATCTGCTCATATGCTGGAAAGTAAGATATAGAACCTGACAAATGTTGCCTTCAGGTGAATTTGTTGTCAAATCAACCAAATAAAGGATCCTGATTAAGTAATTTGGGAAGAATTTAAGGGATACTAACCTTAGTCAACTGTCCATTACTTTAAAAAGGTGCCTGAAAAAAATCTACTTAAAAGAGGAAGAAATATGCTTTTTTTGAGACAGAGACTCACGTTCCAGTCCAGGGTGGTCTCCTTAAGTCAACGTGTAGGCCAAGCTGGCCTCAAATGCACAGCAATCTTCCTGCATAAGTCACCAGAGTGCTATGATTAAAGGCGTTCACTACCATGCCCGGATTATGTGGTGCTGGGGAATTGAACTCAGGGCCTTGCGATTGCTAGCGAGATGCTCTAATCCTCTAATTGCTGTTCTATTCTTCCAGCATAAGAAAAATGGATTTTGTCTCATGGTCTCAGTCCTGGTTTGCTGACCCGGTGACCTTTGAGTCTGACAAGGTGGAACCTCATGACAAGGAGCATGTGAAGACAAAGCCACTCATATCATGACACTTGAGAAACAAAAGAGAGAGAAAGGTTCAGAGACTCATTATCTTCTTCAAGGTCATACCCCAATGGCACAACCTTCTTCAACTAGACTCTACTTCTTGTCCTCTTCGTTATCTTCCAGCAGATAACCCTGGAGGCTGAGATATCAGCGCACGGGCATTTGGAAGACATTCTGGATCCAAACTGCAGCTGTGACTTCAACAACCCTGTTGATCACATTGTTGTCAGTAACTGTAGTCCTCTTCCCATTTTGACTTTGTTAACCTTTTCTCTGACCTATGGTTTAAGTTTAATGTATTTGCATATTTTATTTCTCTCAATTAAAAATTCTTTGCTTTCATTTACTCTTTCCTATCTGCTGATGTTGTCACATTATGTACCAGTGCATCGGGATCTTACATGCTGCCACACACCTGTCATTCTATGAGCCAAAATTAAGGTCATTTTTTACAACTGTTAGTGATTTCCACTTGTACTGTGGTCTGAATGCACATCTCCTTAAAACCATATGTTGAAATATAATATTCAATGTAACATGTTAAAATATGAGGCTTTTGGGAGGTGATTATAAGAGTTCCACTTTCATGCATGGGGCTATTAACCTTATTAAAGAGTCTAGAAAGAGCTTGTTCACGTGTTCTTTTAGACATATATGCATACATAGAAAGCACTGCATATGAAGGACCATCATTATCAAACACTTTAATCTCATACATTCCAGTCTCCAGAACAGTGAGCAATAAATTTCTATTGTTATTTGGAAGACATACAGTCTAAGGTATTTTGTTATAGTGACCTAATTATCATGAGAACAGAGAAAAAATACCCATAATCCAAGTGGTCTCAAAGGCAGGCAGGTCTTAGTTTAGCATGTAAATATCTGGAGGGGGTGGGGTGGGGGGGAGAGTGTCCAAATAAAAGGTATGGTAAGTTCCAATTTCTTAAGTGAGCTGGCATTATGGTGTTCAACTTGCACACTTGTACACGACCCAACAGATAAAGCCCTTGTCATCTGGAAATTCTTAAAACATTTTGAACAATGGCTCTTGCATTTTTCTTTTGCAGTAGGCATCGCAATTTACATTGTCAAGCTTGGCCTTAAGGTACTTCATGGAAACAGGAACAGGGTGCCGCTGGTTAGAGAGGGATAAGATAGGTAGCAGGGATGAATAGGTGCGATATGTCCTGTATGACTTTGAGTGACCTGAGTAATAGTTAAGCATGGTCACTGTAACTGCGGTGTTGAAAATAGAATGCAAAGGTCAAGGGTAGAAAGAGGCAATTAGTTTTAGAAGACCTATTCAAGTGAAATCTCCGCAATACTGGATGGTGGGGGGTAACATCTGGTCTTAAATTTAAAATCCCATTGTATCATCCTGTTTTTAATTAAAGCTTTTTAGGTCTCAATACATCTAACTGTGCAGTTTAAGGACAAAAGGAGAAAAAAAAATTTTTTTTTTTGTTTTTTTTTTTTTTTGTTTTTTGTTTTTTTTTTTTTTAACAAAGGAGGATTTCCCAGGGGATCCAGGCCCTAAAATAGAGTTGTCTCATGTCTGTGTACCACTTACAGTCTGTGATCTTAAAATCCCAAGAACATTTTTAATTTCTTGTAATCCATACAAAATAATTATGATCCTTATTAGAGTTGGAAAGTTCGAGGTAGGTGAAATATAGAAATTCTTTCCAGTTCTTATTTGTCTTGATTTGTACATGGTCTTTTTTCCACTTGATAGTATCTGATTTCATCTTGCGCTGGCTCCAGACAGACTGGGTTTATTTTTAATTCATATTTAAATTTGAGAGTGGTGGAGTCATCAATTTTATACGTTTCATTTATTGAATCAAATGAGATAATGGAAGTAAAATGTTTTGAAAAGCCCAAATCATTCTAAAACATAAAAGATTAGGTAGAATATTAGACATATTATAGTTTAACTCTCTCAGAATAATTTGTTTGAAATCTCACATTTTCCAACAGTATGGGAGAACTATATGTCCTTTTCCTACAGCTTAAACAAAGAGCTTGCTTCCACTTTATAAGATTGAATTTCTGGAGAGGATTAGCTAGAAACTTGGCTACATAGTGTAAAGATCGCTGCTCAGATTTTGACACATGTAGGCTGTTTAGAATTTTCCTGCCAAATGTTTAGTTTCTTGAATATTTTAAGTTGGTGGGAGGGAATTAATTTTGTGTGCTTCTGCATATTTCCAATTTTAGACTCCCATTTACAAATGTGAAAGCAAGCTTTCCTTTTTTTTCCTACCTAAAAGATTGTCTTTAAGTACTCCTTGCCTCAATCAAATTGTTGGCAATGACAATGTTGGCTGCACACTTCTCTGTGGTCTCATAATCTAGACAATGATGTAACTGTAGGTGTATTTCTGTAGGAAGATGTGGTGATCTCTGCAAAGGTTACGTCTTCCATCGCTGCACTTGGACCCAGCCTCGGGCATTAGGTGTCAGTTCTTCTTCGCATTTCTCTTGCCAGCTCGCCCTGCGTTCCCAGATTAGGTCACACCCTTCCCGGAGCTCCAGGGAATCTGTCACGATTGGACTGGTGTATTTGGTTTGTTAGCTGGCACCTGCGTAGATTTTTACATGGGTTGAAGTAAGAGCCACTCGAGTTCGTTCTTCTAATCCTCTCACATTACTTGGCAAAAGGGACTCTGAATTTGTTCATTGAATAAGTTACACTAAGATGCCTGTATCAAGAAGGAGTATTATGCAAATATTTCTGGTAATAAATGTAAAATATATTAATACCCTGGGATGGACAGCGATAAAGTTTTAAAATTTACCTTCAGTATTTTTCTTAAATAAAACATAAGTTTACAATTATCCACTTCGCTGGTTTATTTAGTTCACATAGGCTAGCTGCTCTAAAACTGTCTCTCCTAAATGTTAGCATGTATCTATTAAGAGCAGTGGGAGCTACTGCCTCAGAAAGTTACTGAAGACCCCAGCTGACTGGCAGCTGGCACGCCTTCTAAAGCGTGGCTTCCATGACCACGGCAACAGGGGAAAGAGAAAAGAGGCACTGGCAACTCACACCACTCTCAAAAATTCCAGGAAATCACAAGTGCTACTTCTGCTCACAGTCATTTCCCTAACTACAGTCTTATGGTGATGCACAAATATAGGTGTCTTTTTCACCAAATTTATTCTTTTTATTAGTATGTATTAGGGACACATCATAATTGCATTCAACTTGAAGGAATTCGTGCAAGTACATATTGCATCTTGAACATTTTTATTTTTACCTGATTCAGTGTCTCATCCCTTCAGATTATACCCTCTTTCCTTCTTCATAAAATCTGTTTCCCTGTTTCCCATCACTCTTATATTTTGATTTTTTACTTATTTATACTTTGACTTTTTCATGTTAGAGAGACCATGAGATATTCAACCTTTGGCTGATTCATTTTGCTAAGCATAATAGTCTCAAGGTGCATCCATTTTTCTACAAATGTCTCAAATTTGTCTTTCTTATGTCCATCTCTTGATGGACATACTGGCAGCTTCTCAGATGTAGCTATTATGACTTTTGCAAGTGCAGGTTGCCTTAAATACCTCTCTCTCTCTCTCTCTCTCTCTCTCTCTCTCTCTCTCTCTCTCTCGACAGGGTCTGACTCTGCAGTCTCGGCTGGTCCTAAAATCACCATGAAGCCCAAGCTAGCCTTGAACTCATGGCAATACTCTCGCCTCAGCCTCCCTAGTACTGGGATTACAGGCATGCACCGCTGTACATGGTGCTAGGGATTCTAACTCAGGGCCTGGATCTTGGTAAGCAAGCACTTTAACTGCTGGGCTATTCCTCTATCCCTTAAAAGTCTTCTTGTGTGCACAAGAAAATGGATTTAGTTGGAAATAGGAATAGACCAGAGTAAAATACTTATGATAGACAATGCTTATTTCAGCTATTTGAATAAAAATGTACATATCTGATAATACATGGTTAAGTAGAAAATATCACTCACTGTGTAAAATGCCTTGAATTATTTTTATTAACTGAACCCCAACTATGATTTGCTAGTGACATGACTAAATTATTTAAGATTTTTATTTTTTCTTCCTCCTGTGCTCTCTTCTTCTTTCACTGTCTTTCATACACACTACAAATTTTTGAAAACTAAAATTTACAAACATGCAGCAGGTATTACTGGAAAATAAGAAAAAAAAACATATTTCATTATTTTAACAGTAAAAGTTATAGGTCAAAAAATCGACATATTTAACAAAATTATAAACTAAAAATAGGTTATAATTATGGATTAATCTGATTTTGAAAATATTTAAAAGTAGAGCATAGTAATAATCACCCTGAAGTCTGTGAGGCTGATTGTAGGAGTGGAGGTGCAGAGCTGCAACTGAAATTTCACCCTACAGAATCCTGAGTGACTTCTCACAGAAATGGGAGCACAGAATTTTATAAAGAGCTTTTATTGACTCTAACTAATCAGTTTTGACATTCTAACTAATTTTAGAGCTTACTAAACTACTTATTTTTCAATTTTGTCAAATAACCAAGTAATAACAAGTCTGCTTAGCCAACATAGTTAGCAAAACTAAGAGTAGTCAAATTGATAAAACATATAGTTTTAGCCTCAAAATACATCCAAAAGTTCTGACAGAACTGAATGTGACCAAAAGTAGTTTTGGTTTGGAATCATTGACCCCATTTTGGTATAATTGTTAGGAGCCTCCATGCTTTGGATTGATTTATTGCAGGGATGTTTTACTGAATCAAATGGGCTCTTGCAGCCGCAGCCGCTTCCCCACAGTTATACACCCACAGGCTAAGCATAAAACCCATATTCAGATATTCTCACTTTAAACCAAAGAGTGAAACTAAATGTAAACGTGTGCTATGGCTTCATGTGACAAATACATTTGTGTTATAGAAAAACATATTCTAGGGAAAACATTCTAGAAATACACGTTCTAAAAAAATTCTAATTTGGCTCCCACACCAGCCTAATTCTTTCCTTACCATCTTCTGCAGAGGAAAAGTGATATCAAATTATCACTTATGATGCCAAGCGAGACTTGGGAAACCTTAAAGATGCCTGTTTTTCTTGTTGTTAACCACTTATTGAAAGTACATTCTACATTACGAATTGAAAGTAAATATCTTTTGTATAAAGATCAAAACATATTGTATGATGTAACTGAAGTGCCATTTGTTTTTGGATTTTATGAAGAAAACCCTCTGTAAATTGTAAATGATAATTTTAGATTGAGAACTACTTATTGAGATTCTAGTGTAGAATGTAGTCTTTCAAATATCTATGAACACCTATAAATACCCCTCTTCTGCATATTTGATTTGAACTCATTAAAGAAGGAAGGTCTCCGCCCTCAGAGTGGAGAGATTCTTACCAATCATTGGAAAGGATTTATGTGCAGTGTGCTCAGAATCGAGGGGCAAGGTGGTGAGGCCGTGGGAAGTCTGTTGGTACCGAGTAGATGCCGCTTGAGGACACACATGATGGTGGGTAGCAGCAGCCTCATAATGATCTGCATAGGAACATTCAGATGTATTTTTGTGTTTGCAAAAAATCAAGGCCTGTGTGTCTCAAGCAGGGAAAGAAAGAACCACAACTCAGATTTCCTCTGGATTTAACTGAGGGCTTTTGCAGGCCTCGAGTGGGGCAGAACGCAAGCAGAGAGGGCACTTGACCTTTTTTGCTCTGGGTTCAGAATAAACTGCCAGGACACAAAGACTGAAAACAGGTAGGTCAGTAGTGAGGGGAGGGGAACTAAAAGCAGGGTAATAGCAGTGGGAACATTGAGAATTACAAGTGGTTATATTCTGAGAATACGGCGGAAGTAGAATCAACACTACTTCCTGATATATTGGGTGTGAACAAAGAGGGACAGGGAGCAAGAGGGAGCGGGGAGAGTTGATAGAGACCAAAAAGGATGGATGATAATTCAAAAATGTTGGCCTGAGTGTGGGGAAAAAAAAGCAGGTGTTACCAACGGAGCTAGGAAAACTGTCAGTGGAATGGGTTTTAGTGAGGTCGATGAGGAGCAGTAGGCATTTGATTTTTGGATACGTTGAGTTTGAGGTCACTGTTACGAGTTATGAGGAAATACAGTATAGTTATTTGAATATAATGTTGAAGTATTAGAAAATAAACTTACATTTCTTCTAATAAAAGAATATTTAGGGAAGACAAGCATTAATAATAGTTACAGCGGTATCTACAAGATTTTAGTTGAGATAGGGAAATATTTAGTCTTTGTCTTCCATACTGAATTTTACAATTCTCTTTATAATCCCGTTTCCATACGCTTGCTTGTGGGAAAACAGCGCCATCTTGTGATAAAAATACACAGATTTCTTTATTTTTAAATCTATGAAAATAGTAGTACACTTCAAATTCTTGTATTCTGAAATAATTTAATTCTTTTTAAATAAGCTTATTTGCTTGCTGTTTGACAATTTCTAATTGTATGCATTTACAGGGCACAATGTGATTTTTTATCTATGTACACATTTTTAAAAAGAGTGTATCAAAATGAATTAGCAAGTCCAGAACCTCAATGACTGAAGGTTAAACTTTTGTGTGATCTCTTTCCTATGTGGAATCTCAAAATGGGTCTCATAGACACCTGAAAGGAAGGAAGGAGGCTACAAGAAGAGAAAAAGAAATGTCATTCTTGAAGTAGCCAACCTATGTTTAAAAGTTCATACAAACTGCTATGATAATTTGTGTGAGATTGTGTCTATCAGGCACTGAAATATTCAGCAGAATCAGGAATTCAGTTAACTGAATAATTGTTAATTCCACAAATTATCTCACAAGATTTTAAAAGGGTCCTGAGTAACTACAATGACACTAATTGGTTTAGTTATAATGCAAAAAATGTTTAAATGACACTTGAAATCATTACATATTTATTCATATATAATTTAATAAATAACTTAAATTCAGCAACCTTAGATTAGACTTATTTTTAGAATTTATAAACTTACTTAGTTTAAATATATTAAAATATCTTCTACTATCCAGAACTATGCCAAGACAAATAGAAAACAATTATATAAATAGGTGTTTTTCTTTTATGAAAATCTACTTTCTAATTGAACTTAGTATATACAAAATCTTTAGGACCATTACAATTTGAAATCATAGCAGTAATGCAATATACAGTATCTAGTTAAAACCAAAATTGTTTATCTAGGGACTTTATTTTTTATCAACTTGGATTTATTGAAGTTACTTCGAGAGTTCCACAATATTTTACTAAGAGAGGTAAGTTATTGAATAAGAAAATTTTCTTCCTGTTTTATAAGTAGGAGTAGGAAACACACTAATTAAAATATTGTATCCATACATAAATTTCAAAATAGTGATTTCCCCTTTTCACATTTACTGCTACTCCCTAAATAAGTTAAATGCAAATATATATGCATGTATACATGCATGTATAAGTGTATGTGAGTGTCTTATGAAACATAAAATACTCGGTAATAAATATGGAATATAGCAAGCATACCACAGGCATTCTGGGGTTTCTTTCATGCAAAAAAAAAATCATCAGGTAGACCAAACCAGAAATGAAATGTTTACTGATGCTTCAGTTAGGTGCAAGGGAAGTGAAAAGGATGTGACTTCTCTGCATGTGTATTTTTAAAAACCTTATTTTGGATTGTACACACATTTAATCTATTCCAGCCTAATTTCCAAGAAAAAAATCTTAAATTAAAAACACATGGACAGTATTTAAAAGAGATAATCATTCAAACGAAAAAAAATACATATACAAGGGGACCAAGTAGACTTTGAATAGGGTAACACGAGCAAATGTTCTGGGTGGGCCATGGTTCTCAGGTCCCTCCATCACATGCACACACACACACACACACACACAGTGACACACACACACACACACTCACACACACACACACACAGTGACACACACTCACACGCACACACACAGTGACACACACACACACACACACACACGCACACACACACACACACAGCTGCAAAGAAGTAATGAACCTTATTTACAGATTGGGTCTTACTAGTTTCACTGATAGTTTTTAAGCAATTTCATATGAGTTGTAAGTTACAGCAAAAAAGCTAATACAGGGATATTATTATAAACCGTTATTTCACAGCTTAGAAAGGTAGACATTTGAAATGGGGAGATTTGCGAACTAAATCTATGGTAGTGGATTTATTTAAAGCTATCACTATGGCATCTCTCTGTACACACGTGTTCATGTATATGCAGTGTTTTAAGACCTTGAATTTTATGCATGGGTATTTTTATAGCTCTATCCACAAAATATTATAAAATCAATGAAATATATTAGCAATGGGCATTCCCAATGTGCTGATCTTTATTTCTAAAAATCATAACTATCTCAAGAAGTCAGGACAATTGTAAAAATCAATGATTCCAAGCCTGGACTGAAGAGAAATTAAGTGAATCTGAAACAACTCTTTGTACCAAAAACCAAACAAGAAGTTAAAGACTAATGAGGTCATATACAAAGGACAGATTGATCAGGCTTGGCCCTTCTACTGGTCCAAGATGGGGATGGTACAAAATGCAACAGAAGAACAAGCTAACAGACCGCTGGATAACCTAATGTGAGAGCTCCATTGTCCGTGCTTGTCTCCTTTGATTCTATCTGTGTATGTGACACAGATGTATGTCTACATCTATAGTACTATGTCTCTTACCCGTAGCTAGATTGATCTTCTCCACTGCTACAGTTTCATGTGGTGAAAATTGTTAACAATTATTGCCTCTAGATCCAAGACGCATTGCCGTTCTTTCAGCTTTAGACGCTTGGAAGTTTTCAATATAAGGAATTTGATTAAGTGAGTTTTCATATTACTTATTTTTTGTGAATAAACCAAGCTTAAGGGAATATATTCATTGGAACTAATATTCAATTACCATAGTATGTATCAAAGATCACAACATCGAAATATGATTGATTTTAAATGTTTTCCCAGCTTGAGTGTAAATTATAAGCCTTTCTACCTGAGGAGGTTGGTTTTCATAGCACACCTAAGAATAATCTTGAGCCATTCTGGGGAATCTTCTGGTCACAGCTCTCTCATATTATTTTCTGATTTTAACTACTTTTTTCACTTTTTTTCCACTTTATCAATTCCTTAAACACGTTGAGTTATAGACTAGATGGACTTTCAGGTTGCAACTCATTCTAATACCCTGAGCCTTTATGAATTTTACATATATTCTATATGGAAGAAAAAATAGGATTTGTTGTTGTGCATGTATGTGGCCGTAAAGTTTAAGGAGCATAAAATGCTTTCAGAATTAACAATAATATTTATGTAAGTTCATTAAGTTTCAATAATGATGTTTAAATGCAACGTTGTGTTCTGAGTATTTGAATATTGTAATATGCACACATTCACTTTTACAAGGTACTGAAATCTCTAATTGTAGCAGATATTTCAGCTTTTGCTCCATTTTTAAAATCAGCATTTCAGAAATATAAATGTAACTCTACTAGGGTTGTAAATAGATTTTTAAATCACTATGTTTACCTAATTCAATCATTTAAAGTTATGTTCAATTTGTCCGTAGATGGATTTATCTTGTCCTTCATGATTTTGGGCTTCTATTTAGAATTTACAATGAAGGTCTCATTGACTACTGGATGGAATTTTGAAAGCTTTTACTTTGTTTCTCTTTCAGATAGCCATTTCCTTTGTATTAATTAAATTCAGCAAACATGTGTTGCGTTCCGCCTCGCTCTAACAGAGAAAGCATTGAGGAAGGGTATGCAGAAATGAAAGGCAGAAATAAACATGGAAAACCATTCACAAATGTAATAAAGAATGGATAGGATGACTTGGTGTAATAAATTAAGATCACGTTAATTTGAGTGGGAGAATTTGATAGACTCTATACAGACACTCTGATTTATGGAACCAAGTTAAATTCCTATACAAAATATGCTTGTATACAAATGCTCATACACAAAATATGTTATGTTCTGAGTTTCTTATTAGAAAATACAACTAAGCATATTGTGTATTGCATATATGTGCTAATAAAAAGGAAGGAGGATAGCTGCATCTTAAAAATCTCAAAATATGCTTAGTATACAAAATCTTGTCAAAATGCAATTGATTAAACCAAGATTCATGAAATAAGGAAATCCTTTATAATATATACATGAGATTGAGTTAATATATAAATTAATCTGTTATATTTACTGTAACATGAATAGCAAAGTGACCCTATTATATTGCTATGAGAAGTATATTTTTAAATTAACAAATTTAATATGATTTAACAAGTTCGCTTGATTTTTTTCCAGCATTACCTATACACCACGCATGGAGCTGGACGAATGCCTATAAAGTAAATGAAACCGTCTCATTTATACAGCTGGATGGAAGAGATTTCGAGGAAGCTGTACAAGTTATCATCTCACCTCCAATCAGCGGCACTCGCTGAGCCTTTCCACCCTCGCCTCCGTCGGCCCTGGGTCTCCATCTTGACGTTGGTTGAAAACAACTCTCTGAAAAAGGAAGCCATTTTGCCCTCACGTTGGGGCAAAGAGAGAACTGAGACACACTCATTATCGTTCCTCCTTTACCAAGAGAGGTCTGTTATTTTCAGATGTTTCATGGGAATTTATAATTATGTGTATTTTAATTACATGCTTAGAGGCAAGTACAAGTCCGACTTTTCTTGATGGCAGCTTTACTTCTAGAATTCTCGAGTCACCTTCAGCATATCAAGATAGACAACGCCAATGCTGAGAATGCTTTGCTCTCTGCGTCTGGACTGCTCATTGTCCTGCAGAAGTCAACTTAGCCCTTTAAAGGATTATCAAACAAATACTAAGATAAACAATAGAATGAAATTGAGAGAACCTGTGGCACAGGAGATTCTTTAAGAAAAGCAATTCAAATAGAATAGTGCCCCGATAGAACAACTGTGCTGTGCGCACTGTGACTCAGAAAGCATGGAGCTACATCAGGCAAAAAGGTTTGGACACAATTTTTTTTTTCTCTAGAAAGTAAAGAAAATTGTTACGTGATTATTTTTCCTGTACACACTGATATTTATACTATTTTAAATACACGCTAGCTTTATAAAGTGACTCTTTTCTATTTATCAGTGTTCTTTTTGCAGTATTCTTGCCTAGTGGATTAAGTTAAAAATTATCAGGTAACTCTGCAGGGGCCTTCAAAGTAATTCATGCCAAAAAATCTAAAATCAAGTTGTTATCACTAACTTATTATTTGTGATTCTTCAGTTTCTAAGAAACAAATAAAAAGTTTAGATAGCAATCACATGGGTAGTGGTAAGTGATCCAAATAAAAATAGTCTAAAGACACTTGGATGAAGCAAGATGAGTCTACAAACAGTGTTAAAACTAAAGCTTTTTTTTCTTCTCTCTGTTCTCTTCAAAGATATTATCTCCATATCATATTATGGTATGGGTCTATGATTTCTTCCTAAAAGTAGCAAAATTTTTCAATTATATACATTTGTAGTCTCTGCCTCATTTTTTATATGAAGGGCGTAGGTAGGTCCTGATGAAGGAATCTCTTACTGTACTGAGTCCTGGAAAATAAAACAAATAAATAAAAGTTAAAAAAAAGAAAAAGAAAAGATAAAACAGAAACATAGATAATGCTATACCAACCCATGAATCTTTGAGATGTGTGCAATTCTAGGGGTGAGGGGAGAGGTAGAGTTTCGGAGTAAACTCATAATGCCTAGTAAGACAGGACCTACCTGGGAATAAACCTTTACCTCTTAAGCATGCTATATTGACCTTAGTGGATTGAGGAAAATGCCAAATAGATCAGTAAAGCACACTCTTGAATGTGTCTGGTGTACAATCCAAACATGGCCTTGGGTACTGTATATGCTCTGTTATGGTTTAGATTTATAATATTCCCCAAAGACTCATATATTCTGATATAGTGGGATACTGAGAGAAGTATGTGCTGCTCTTACATGTGACCTGGTAAGAAGGGGTAATACACTGGGACTTGACCTGGAGGGGTCAGATTGCTAGGATAGGAAGGCAGATTAGCTCCACCATTCCACACATGCATGGGTTTCTGTTGGCCACACCGCCAACTACTTTCTTCTGGCTACAAATCTGCAGTGTGTTTTTACCATCACCAGCCACCCATGTATGAATTGTGACATTCTAGATTTATAAACTAAAATAAATCTTTCCTTCCTTACATTGTGGATGTCACGTGTTCTGTACCAGCAGTGAAAGAGTAACTAAGATGCGGTCCCTTGGCCTTTCCTGTTTCACACTGTTCCTCTGTTTGCTTTCTGACCACTGTGGCCTGGCCAGCTGGGTTTTCCTAGGCCCTTCCACGATGAGATTTCTACCATGGAGCCTGTCGGCCATGTACTGAATCTCTTGAAACTGTGAACTAAATTAAACTCTTCCTTCTTTACATTGTAGATGTTAAATGTTATGTCTCAGAAACAGGAAAATTGAACAATACAGAAAATTGTCGTGAAAGATCTGGGTTGATTGCTGTGACTTTACCTGACAGTGGTTGGTAAGCCTTAGGAATTGGTTCGCCTAAGAGGCTTGGAAATGCTTGGAGATACAAGCTAGAGAAGCTATGGAATGCTGTGCAAAGCCTGATGGATGCTTCTGACCAGAGCCCAGAGGTTCAGGATGTTGGCAGAAATGCAGAAATGCAGAAATGTAAAAACCAGTCTGAGGAGGTTTTAGTTGATAACAAGGAATCCATTGGCAGTTGGACTAGAGGTTGCATGTGTGACACACTAGAGCATTCGAACTTTATATCCAGTTTGCCCATGCCTGGGACTGCAGAAAACTGAGATGAAGGTGGCAGGAGGCTCAGTCTGGTGGAGAAGATTCCAAGACAATCCAATATTCAAGTTGAGCCAGGCATACCGCTGTCTACTTTTAGTGAGGTTTATGAGAATTGGGAGCAAAAAGCAGAATAGAAACTTTCAAAAACATTTTGGCTTGAAAAAGCCATGCATAAAATTGGGCTCAAAAGAGCTGTGGCTGCTGAAGAAACCAAGTACTTTGGACAGAAAGCAGATACTTTAAGAATCAGCAAGATCTCTCCCAGTACAGACTCTGCAGGCTCAAGAGTTCAGGAGTGAAAACACTTCATTTGAGAAGAGGGTCCCTGGGATGGCTGGTCAAGAATACTCTCCTATAGAATTGGTTTCCCATGATTCATTTCACTGTGCTCAGCCATCCAAGCCACAAAACCTGCTATAGCCATTAAGCAAGGGGCTCGGCTATTGCCTGAGCTGCCAGGCAACCCTCACATTGTTTTTAGTAGTATGCAGAATGAAAAAGTTGTGGGGTCAGAGAAGCTTCCGCCCTGTTTTGAAAGAAAGGCCCACGAGGCCAGAGTAGGAACCCATCAGAGGGCAGAGCATGAGACAGGGAGAAGAAAATAAGGAGCACGGAGGAGACCTCAGGGACTTGGAGACGCTAAGAACATGGAACATAGGCTGAGACAAGCTACAGCTCAAGACTGAGTCAGTCAAGGAAACATCCCCCAATATGGTTTAGATCTACACTGTTCTCCAAAAACAGGACTTCTGGAGAAAGAACCTGGTCATCAGGGATGGATTACTGAGGGTATGACTTGGAAGGTGGGTTGTCCTCTGCTCCTCCATTCTCTGCGCTTCCTATGGTGTGAAAGCATTCCTCCTCCAAGACCCTCTGCCATGCGGCTTCTGCCTTGGGGCTGACCGAGCAAAGTTGGACTATAACCACGGAGACGCTGAGCCAAAATAAACCTCTCCTCCTTGAAGTTGGGGCTGTCAGGTGTTTTCTGCCAACAATGGGAATTTTGGCTAATAAAACAAAAATTACACAAAAGAAGTGAGGTCATGGTTAAGATGGTAGCTTGTAGACCGTGTGGCTTAGAAGTCTTTGGAACAGGTTTGGGAAAGACTTTGGAGAGGTTTGCAGATGCCAAAAGAAAAGCTCCGATGTGCTGTAAACCAGGGGATCCTGGTCAGAGCTCAGAAAAGAATGCAGACAGCAGTGTAGAGTGGCAAAGCTCAGATGGGAGAAAGGACTCCATTGGCAGCTGGAGAAGAGGACACTTACAGCACACTCTGGCAGAAAACATATTTGTGCTATGCCCATATCTTGAGTGTTTGGTCAAACTGAAACTAAGTCAGTGGACTAAATGATCTGGCAGACAATATTCCAAAGCAGACCACCTTGATCAGTTTTCTTTCACTGAAAAGAAACGTAGTTACTGCAGAAAGGAAACATCTCATTCAAAGCATGCTATTGGCTCCCTACCCTTTCCCACCGTAAACTTGGTCCCTTATGATGTCATTTTGGTTCTCTTTATAATGCTGCTTCTCGTCATTTCTACAACTACTTCCTCAACACTTGGAGCCTTCTCTCTTACCCACTCATCACAACACTTCTATTGTCTCATAAAAGTGGTTGTCAAATTCTCACTCCTATTTTGAAACATCATATGGTTTCATCTGATCTAACCATTATTTATGACATAGATTTTGTAATGTATTCATATAAATTCATTGTTGAATGGTCACGCTGCATTATTCAACACAACAAAATTTTATTTCATATTTTATTGCCCATGCTTGCATGACTTCTTTGCCCTTTTTGAACATTTTCTGGAAGCTACTTTTGCCTGAAGGCCTCTTACAAGTTCTGATATCTCCAACTGTCCTCTGACAACATATTTGTTCTCTTCCTAGTTTAGTTCTGTTTTAAACAGAGGACTTCAATTTAGAGTGGAAAGTATTTTGGAGACCGTGCAAGATGCACTGGTGAGGTCCAGGCAACTGAAGTGTACTTTTTGGTGTCTACTAACTACTGGGGGCATGAGGTTGAATTTATATTTCCAAATTTAATATCACAGAACAATATTCTTTCCCTAATACTTGGTTATTTTCTTGGGCATTTGTGCAGATACTGTTTTCTTATACCATTATCTTATTTTTTTGTATGAGCATTGTTTCCCAGTTTGGTACACACCTCTTAAGAATTTGGCTTATATTTGTACATCTTCCAAACTCCTGATGTAATTTAAGCCATTGAGGTCATGTATATGTTTTTTTAGTTTTTCCTTCTCTCTGTAAATGCATACTCACACTCGTACACACACAGACACGTGCATATGCATGAACTGCATAACAATACTAACGTTTAGGTCAATAGCAGCTTACATAAGTATACACTAGTGGTTATATCAGATTAAATTCTAGCTTAGGTATTATAGACTAGGTTACATCATCTGGGTCTGTGTAAGTACGCACTACGGTGTTTGCTTAATGACCAAATCAGCTAAGCACTCATTTCTCAAAACACAGCCCATCATTAAGTGATGAATGACTACTTATGTGTGTGATTATGAGACTACTATCGATCACTAACTTAGAGTTCTATTTTAAGTGTTTTCATTAAACAATCGTAAGCCCAGACCTATATATGTCATTTGCCATTTATGTCAAAGAGTGTAGGCTCTTTTAAGGATTTGTTGTGATGCTTTTTGCTTAGTTTCAACCAAGCGTTAGATAATAACCACAAATGGCATGGCTATGTGACTCTCTTCTACCTGTGTCCCCCAAATTGTTCATCAGGCCCACTGTGTTCTTTTTCTTTGTTTTCCTTATCTGTAGGAAAAGCCAGCCATTTGTTTATGACAAGAATTCCCATATTTCCTCCACAGCCCAAGAGTGTTGGAGGCTATTCGACACCTGAGATCAGTGTAACAAAGCTTTTCACATGTGTTTTAGGGCCTGGCTCTTTATTCCTTGTCTCATTATATAACTCATATTAGTTTAGAGTTGTTCTTTGATGGAACTGTGAAGGAAGCAGTCTTTGTGTTTTTTTGGAACACTTACATCTTTGTCAGTTTTGTGTGTAGTTTTGTTTCTTTCCCTGTAGTGTCATCTCAAATATATAACTGCATATAAGACAAAAAAAAAAAAAAAAAAAAAAAAAAACAGTCATGAGTGTTGGGGGTAGAGATTAGGAAGCAGCTTCTATTGAGATAGTCATATGGAAACCACATGACTGAGTCATTCCATACAGTCCAGAAAAGCAAGAACAGGTTCAAACAAGAGGAAGTCTTACAGTGAATTGCCCTTTCACCAGAGAGCAGTCCCTCTGAAACATCCAGTTAGTAATCTAAGCTATACTTTACTATTAAAACTACTCATGCTTAAAATAAGTTGTCTTAGTCATTAATTAAATCATAAAACCACTGAATAAACTAACTGACATCTTTGTAAGATGGGGATTTAATTATAAACTTTAATCTTGGCACTGCTTCTTGAAATGAAACCTGAAACTGTGACCATAAAAGCGTATACTCTATAAAACATAACCTTTCCCCTTATTAGCGACACTTCCCTCACTTAAGGGGTTTCCTTTTCTGAAACTGTGGGCACAGTGGATCCACCCTCCACTTTATGAGCCTGTAGCAGATGTGCATACTTCAAATAGGGACATATACAGGAGCCACTCATATGACATAAACCTTAAATTTTATGTTAATTTGGGATTTTAAAAGAACAGCTGAGTAGCAGCATGGCAGATTCATTTTCACTTGCATTCAATCTACTTTTTCTTTTCACTAAGAGACCATGATGTTCACTACATTTTGCAGAAAAAAATGACAAATAAATCATGCTTGCTGATGCAAAATCTCTTTACACTTAAGAATACTCTCTATTGGGAAATTGATTTTCTTAGAAATTCATTAGCAGTGACATAACTGAGCCCACTCCAGAGCACGACACCTACACTTGTGCATATTCACATTCTGAATATTTTCGTTCCCAGCGAGCTCTAGAAGGAATAGTCTCCAACACAGCCCGTCTTAGGGTCCTGTTTGAATTAGTGAAGACATTTACCCAAGCAAGTGGATGAACTTGGATCAACACATTTTTCTTTCTCATCTAGGTTATCTGTCAGAAGAGTAATTGAGTAGGTTGACCTCCTTATTTTCAAACAAATACCCAGGTAGTTAGATTCTGTCTCCAACTAGTGTTTTTGAAGCTCTCCTGTGTACATCTATCCTGGTGGGCATACTGGGAAATGTTCACTGAAGAGACGGTGTGGTAGATTTTCCTAGGTTGATCTTAGAGTAGAATGCGTCGTTTCTGCTTCTCTTCAACTGGAACGCAATCGTGTGTCTACATTTAAGGAGAGGGAAAGTAGGGGGATGGCTGCTCTGTGCCCAGGCAGAAGTGATGTTTATGTATTTGCATGAGAAGCTAGTTATTTCTGCCACACCGGTTCAATCTCATTTAATCTTTATCAGTGCAATAAAGACACAGCATATCTTTGGATAAGTTACATTAAAAAAAAACTTCATACTCTAAAAGGAGATCCAGGTGAATGATTTGTTAGTTTTTCAGTTCCATAAAGAAAGCTTGATTTCTGTCAAAGTTAGAAACATTAATATCAGACATATGTATAACCAAATGGCTGTCATTTACAGTAGATTTTACATCTGTAAGCCTTATTCTGTTCAGGGAGAATCAATCACATACATTCATAGGTAAGTTTGTTTTTTAATTTCAATATTTCGCTAACAATTTCAGTGCAAAAAGTCTATAGAACTAAGCATTTGGATTCTTAATAACAACAACAAAAGGATATTTCAAATTTTATTTTCCTTCATTTTGGAAAGATTAACACTAGGAAAACAGAAACTGTCCTTATGCTAATAATGTATGGAATTTTGGTGGATGTCATGGTTTGGATCTGGAATGTTCCCCAGAACCTCGTGGTCCTACAGATACTATGTGCTACTGGGAGGAGTGGCATGATTGGAAGGTGACGTATGCTAGGAGCTTGACCTGGTTCCACCCTTCCTCCCAAACTGGTGTCAGTTCTGCCATGCTGCTATGGGGATCTCTGTCTCAGGAGCACCAGCTCCAGCTCTGGCTCTAGCTCTGGCCCCACCAGGTGATTCCACCATTTTCCAGCCACCCACCGGTGAATGGACTGTGTCTTTCTGAAACTGTAAACTAAGACAAATAGTTCCTCCCTAACTGAATCACAATGGTTAAAAAGTAACTAAGACAGTGAAATTGGATGTTTCAGAAGATTTCAAATAAATTTCAGTCTCACTTTACTCTAAACCAATATGGCTGACACGCCAATGAATTATGCCAAATTCATTCTTATGATTCTCCCTTATCCTTGCTTTCACAATTTATTTGCCTATTTTTGAACTAATGGGATGATCAATATGAAAATACCATTTTTTAATGACACAATGGTTCATCTACTTGTCCCTGTGCTTATGCTACCAGCAATGGCTTTGAAAGTAGCTACTTCTCTTGGGACTTTCACAACCTTTCTTGATGGAATTTCGAACATGATCCCCAGTAGCTCAGTTCTAAGTTCAGATTTCCTCAAGATTTCCAGTTACGTGCTGGATGAGCTTCTGTAGTTACAGTTGCACTGAATCTACCCTTTTAGGGTGTTATGTCAGTTGGTAACCAGGTGTTCCAGCTAGTTTGGGATGGAAGAGTCTTCTGAAATGTTAAAACCAGGAAACCCAAGTTGAGTTGGTTCTCTTTAACTTGTAAAGTCATGTAGAGTATCTTGGTAACAACAGCAGCAGCAAAAGTTCCTGCACTTTCTCACTTTACCCTCTAACATTTTTGCTTTTTCTGAGAAAGCAAATCGATTTTCTCTTGGTTCAGCAGACAGTATTTCTCAAACTGTGGACCCACACGACGGGCATCACACTAGGAGTGCTTTCTAAAGCACACTTTATTAGCTTTACCCTTATCCACTCTCAAGTGACAACCGATGAGGACCGAAGCACCACATTTCTAGTGAGTTTGTTAGGGTGTAATTTGAATGCACTAAAATTAGCGTTCTCCTATCAGAAGTCAGAGTGGGAATGGCAAAGGTGTGGAGGGATCAAAAATGGAGAGGGGAAGGATTTGTAATTTTGATGTAGATATATATGTGCACAAAATACTCAAGTTCAGTGAAAGCACTATGAATGACATATATGCATATTAATAAAATGGAGGAAAATAGAAGTCCACTTGTAGAGTAGCCACGGATGGCATCTTTTATTGCTTGGCTGGACCAGGTTTAAATCCAGACTTTGAAAAAAGCTTCACTCTTCCATTTCAGTGCATACAATTTAAAAAATATATATAAACTTCTGAAAGTAACACTCCAAGTTGTAGTTACCCAGAAGGGGTTGCGCCAAAATCTTGCCCCATGCGGGAATACTAGGAGTATGAATGGAACTCCAAGCATCTGTATTTCACTCAGGGGCCCCTCCCTCTCACTCCAGGGCGATGGTTGGGTGTCCAAACTCCCATAGGGCCGTGCTTTCTCTTGCAGATTCTGTAGCTGCGGTTCTTAAAGTTTCCTATGCTGCAACTGTATTGTAACTATACTATTCTTAAGTTTCTTTGCGGGGGGGTGGGGGGGGATCTGCACTCTTTTTCAGTTCCTGGTTATATTGCTGGTCCCTGCTGCTGCCTCCCAGTGGTTCCCTGGAAGCTTCCTTTCTCTCTGGAATCAGCACAGTGTGGTGCTGCTTCTCACCCTGTGACCGTCAGGACACCTACAGTTCTGAGACACCCCTGGCTGCAGTCTCTGCCTCTCAGCACTGCCTCTAGACTGGATTATTGTCATTTTTTTTTTCCGGACAAAGAGGAAGCCACTGTCAACACTGTCCCCTAAATATCCCTAGATTTAAACTTCTTCCTTTAATTGCCAGGTAGTAACTAAAACGCTCCAATTTCCAGAGTGCATTCACTCCAGTTTAATTTCCTTATTTTAAGAAAACCCAGAGGGAAACAACCCGCTGTGGCCACAGTAGATCTTTCCACTAGATGGCGATCTTAGGTTGGCTTCAAGTTCCATTTTTACAAGAGAAAAACTGTGGTTTACTTGGCAGATTTCAAATGCTGTAATATTTCCGCATTGTATCCGAAGCCAAGGTTGAATTTTCTACTGGTGATTCGGAGGTATTTATATTGTGATGTATTTGGACGCTTATTATGTTGTATGCAAAGAGTACTTAGCAGGCGAGTGTCTACATGGGATGTTCCGACTACCTTTTGCTGAAAATTACAAACAGCTAAGTCTGTTTTTCCAGGATAGAGGTTGGGCCCTTCCTGAGGTTGGGAGTATTTCTCATCGGGACAGCTCTGTCCCTTTGTAGCATCTCTCCTCTTCTATCTCTGAATTGCAAAAACAGTCACTGTCCTCCTGATAGGTCTTGTTCTCTCAATCAGCTTTACTTACACAAACTAATTATTCCATTCCATGGGTATAGAAATATTAACTAGGTTCTTTTTACCAATTAAGATATGACCAGGGGGGTTGGAGAAAGGTGAGTTCAATTTTAAATACTAAGTGAGTAAAAATAGTGTTTTCTAAGTACCAAAACTCAAGTGGAGCTTTGGACTAGAAGCTGCTAAGAAAAAAAAAAAAATGAAGACATAATAATACTCAACAAGTCATCATATGAAACAACAACAACAACAACAAAAAGACACCTAAAGATAAGTAAGGAGCAGCCAGCTCCAGATCCCTAGTGCTATTATGGCTTCCAGGCCAAAAGACTGTCTCCCACTGGGAACTACAGGTTGACCCCCTCCAGCAGCTACTAGTGCAAAGCAGTGACATTGGTTAGATCAAGCTCATTGCTCCTGAGCAATGTTTGGACTGCTGAATGTTTGTATATTCGGCTACTTTTTTAATAAGTGGGAGTTTGCCACTTTTCCAGTATGACTGAGCAACTCAAATGTTCTTATTTAAACCATTACATTTTTCCTTACCCCCCACTTAGGAGATGCAACTTGATGTAAAGGATTGGGGGTCAGACAAATTAGTTTCCAACCTCAATTTGCATAATAATGAGTAATGTCCATGGTTTTCCTTAAACACCTTAAAGTTCCCTGTTTGTACGTCTGAAGTTGTAAAGGGTTGAAACAATCCATACAAGATGTAAATACCTCTGTTATCCATCCATTATCTTATAAAATACCAGGCACAGAGATAGACTTAAAGGGGATGTGTAGAGGAAAACACAAGACAAAAGGGAAAGAGAGAAGTGACCAGGCATGGTGCTGTCTGTGTGGAGCAGCCGAGTAGGAGATTGTTCTCATTTCTTACGTGCATCTGTGGATTCGTATTTGGGCATATGCTGTTTTAATTTTAAATTATTTTGTTTATGGATTTGCTCCTAAATCAACAAACATAAAAGCAATGCAGGTAAGTGGGGATTCTTTTTATTAGGCTAATATCAGTACCACTGAAGTCAATCCATCTCACAACATCTACTTGTCTGATAAAGTTTCATAATTGAAAAATAACATGTATGTTTTAAAAAAGCTATTCAGATGAAAATAAATTCTACACTATATACATTTAGTATATAGTATATAGTATCTACATTTCTAGAAAAAAATTTTGTCATGAATTTTTCCTATTCCTTCCAAAAATCCTTATAATGTGCCCTCTTAACACCTACCTTTAAATATACTATCACTTTTTATTATATGTATGCATATGTTTAACTTAGATTAAATATTTCAGATACATATTTAAATTAAAAACTGAACTCTTATTAAGTACAACACTTTGCTACATACTGGAATCCCCAAGGTTACTGGGATGTGGTTTCTATGCTCAATTTGGTCACAGTATATCTAAATTTAATAACAGGGATATGTCTGTCCCTCAAAACAAAACAAAATAAAATAAATTTCCTTTTCATGTGAATCATATATGGTCTACATCTATGTTTTTTCTCTAATGTTTATGAAATGGAAGGGTAATAGTTATAGAGGTTCCATAAAAACTTGTAAGTAGATATAGTTATTGGAATGATTATAGTTCTTTTTCAGGCGCTTGGTGCATGTTGTTCCCAATCTATGAGTCTACTTTCTGAGACTTTTTAGGAGACTTGCTTCGGGGCACAGGTTTACCACCAGTATATATGTTAAGTTTTCTGCTTTGATATGCATTCCATATACACATACTCAAAATGCTATAAGAAATCAATTTAAAAGTATGTTAGTAAGGATTTATGATATTTAGTAAAAATATTTAGGTGTTGGGTGCAGCTACCTTTATAAAATAAAGAAAAATATTTTTATATTATGAGAAGTTGAATTTTACTTCTTAACTAGACAATTATTGAACATACACATGCACACACACAGGAAAAAAAGTAATTTGCACAGAAAATGAATTCGGAATTTGGAATAATACAAAAGTCCTTGATTCTTTCTGATGGACCACTAGGTGGTGCTCCTTGCTAGAAAGTTATCTGACTCAATCAAAGACTTGCTTGAAGAGGAAAGCCTGTTTTCCTTTAAGTATTCCTCTGGAAATACTTATAAAAAATTCAATATATAAATGAAATGTTTGACATAATTTAGTGGTAGTCTACTAACTTATTTGGTAGTGGGAATCTGCAATTATACTTTGTATTATTGAATTTTTGAAAAAAAAATCATTGTTCTTGAATGAAATAATGTAGACAAATCCTCAGAACGTACCATAAAAATTTTTGATTCAAGAGAATACCTCTCTTACCTATGAATAGATAAAACTCTCATGAATGTCAAAAGTTCACACATTCTACATACAAATTAAAATTAGACAACATAAAAATTAGACTGAGATGCTTTATGGGACTTCTGCTAAAAGCACAAGCAGAGACCAAAGTTGCGAGCTGTGGAGCACTGTGGTGTCAAGGTGTAAAGACACCTTCTGACCATTGCTCCTACTAATTTGCATATACCTACTAATTTGCATTTATCACGTGAACAATAGATACAACCAAAAATGTAACACAAATCGAGAAGATAATAAGTGAAATTGGACTGGGTTGTCAACATGCCAATAATGAGCAAGCCTCCTCTAATTCAGAAAGAGCTTGTCACCTCCTGAACTTGTGAGCTAAAACCCACTTCCTTCCCTAGTTCATGTGTGTTCGGTATTCTGCCACAGCAACAAAACGGTAACAAAGACATCCAGTCAGCCACATAGGTAAGCAATACACTCAAATCGAGCTTCTACAAGTCTGCATTCTCTGGGCCTTGTCTTCACAGCTGCCAACCTATTTTAAGAGCATATTTAAAAAGTCACATGACACTCAAAAAGTCTTAATAACATTCCAGAGACTGGAGTAGAGGAAGGAATTTGAAACCCTCTACGAAATGTTCAGAAACAATGCAGTAGCCGCCGCAGGTGGCAAGTTAATCTAGGGGAACGTTGCTCTGATCATCCTGTCTGACCAAAATGAATGCTGACTAAAATTTAGCAGGGCAACCTCTCCCCCAAATCCCGTGACTTCTGCAAAACACAGAAACCCAACTCCACCATAACCGACGAACCCCACTCTACCTCTCTTGTTTAAGGCACTCTGACCCGTGTCACCAAATCCCGATTCCATAGGTAAGAAAGAACACATGCTCTTACCCAGGAAATGGAAGCAGTGGCATCGTGGTTCTCTGCAGGCAACAAACGTCCCTTTCCAAATGATCAGGACCTGTGAGATCTGATGACCTGTTTACCTAGGGCTCTTTTCTGACATATCATAAGAATTCTAGGAAAACATCATTCTACATAAGCTTTTCTAGAATAAGCCCTTCACTCATGCTGAGGCATCAAAGGACCCGGCCCATACCAAGTCTAGAAATAACTGTAAAGTCGAAAGTCCTCCACTATTTTGGGTCTATGATATTCTCTCAATTCCTTCACCCATTTAAGTTAACTCCTCCCTGAGAAAACTGAACTAAAAATTGAAAAAAGATCTTTAATAGACAGGTTCCCCTGCCTTCCTTCCTAGGTACCCAGAAATTTGAGAAATAAAATTGACATATTTACTTGTTTTCATCTCTTCCCTAAAAGTTTGCATGCTTTTGGCTCAGAATTCCAAAAAGTACTAAGAAATACAAATATATTTAATATTGTGATTTTTAAGAGAGTCCTTATGGGAAACTCCCAATTCTTGCTCTTCAAATTTGTGTGCATTATAAAAAAAAAAACGAAGTAAGGAGTTTTAATAATATTTCAGCTTTTCTTAATCCAAGTAAGTCTAATACAACTTCTCTTTTTCCATCTTTTTCTTTTCCTTTGAGGGTCAGAGTCAGAGTTTTGTCACATTATAGGTTTTCTGGAAATCTTTGAGACCAATTATTTTCATAAAACCTAGTTACAAATCCAGTAATAGAATTTTTTTTAAAATAATGCAAAGTGGAAACCAAATTTCTGCAAAACATTAAATTTGGACTAACTCTCTCGAATTCTGTGCTGTTCTTTCGAGAATTGAATTTCTTAGTTTGGAAAATTGTTGAGGAGGAAATGTTATAAGCAGCTAACATTTTCTTTTGGGGATTTTGCCCAGGATTTAGATACATGAGTGAAGCATATGAGAAAAATTAACAGGCAGCGTTAGCACATTATAGAAACATAATTATGCATTATTTCCTAAAACTGTGTAACAAATTTTAAGAAGTTGATATTTAAAAAGATAAAAGTGTCATATTACTGTAGCATAAAGGGCAGTAAAAACAAGTTACAGAACTGCACATAGACTAATGAACAGGACTGGAGGGAGTCACTGTCCTCAGATGAGGGAAAATGGGATCATTATTGGCACTCAGATGAGCTTCTATGTCCCTGTTTGGCTGACTACTTCCTTCCTCCTCTCTCCCTACTGAGCGAGCTGGATGGAAATTGGAATATGGGGAACACATATTTCTTCGGCAATGTAACAGCCTATGCAATTTTCTGTAAGGCCGAGTTCCTGTCACAGCTCAGGTCAAAACTTTTTTGACAGCAATTTCTGAGCCATTGATCATGGCCTTAAAATTCTGCCTGTTTCTGTGAGATAATTTTTGAAAACAACATAAAAGGAGCATATTTCTAGGCACATCGTGCCTCTGAGATTATGCTACTCAGTTTTGAGCTCAAGAAGTAAGTAGATTCTCTAAACAATATACACAATAATTTCATCTTTAGATTACTAAGAAAGTTAGTGCTCCACGCTGAAGAGATTTAAAAGCACAGCTACTAAGTGAAAAGTTTAATTAAGTTTTCTATTGAAAGAATGTTTCACATTTGTCCAGAATAATAAAATAAGAGTTTCTGTTATGGCATTTTCATTCCTGAGGAGCTGTTCATTTTTAGAAGAATCTTCATAGAAATAACGACATTCTTTATGGAGTACTAAGTATAAGGACTTTTTTTTTTCCAGTTAACATGCATTGCTAGTCTTATTATTCTGGATAGCCTGCATGAAATTCAGGATGATATTATGCAAAGAATTAAAATAAATGAGTAAATGAATAAACTTCTCTACTTATCATTTGTGTGTACTAACATATCAAACTCTGGAAATCTGCTGAAGAGCTCCATTCATATGGAATGATTCAATATGGCTGTCAAGGGACCAGCGGGAAGTAAAGTTTAAAAAGTGCTTAAGCCCGGAGAAATTTGTTTTTTCCTACATAAGTCTTGAAATTAACCCCAAGAAGACAAATTATTGGACATCATTCTATTATCATTTAGTGACTGTCAAATAAGATTAACTTTTGTTTCTTTTAAAGCTGAAAGGAAAGCCTCCTTCTTTTTCATGGCTATCCTTCACAGTTTACTCTCAAGAGTCAATTTTTTATAGTTTAGTTTATAAAGCCGGCTACTTGATGACGTGAGTTATAAATCACAGTATCGAATAGCTATTTTCCTGAAAAATTGCAGTAAAATAAAGAGAAAACAAATGCTGTCATTTCATCTTATTTTGTGCTGGTGAAAACGAAATGTAATAAAGACACCAGCCCTAACGGACTTGAAAAGCTGGAGAATAAAACCATTGAAAAACACATTCTTAAATGCAAAAATGCAAACATATTGAAAAGTAATGAACCCCTCTCTCTCTCTCTCTCTCTCTCTCTCTCTCTCTCTCTCTCTCTGTGTGTGTGTGTGTGTGTGTGTGTGTGTGTGTGTGTGTGTTATTTTTTTAAGTTGTGGTGGCTGGATAAAAATGGAACGTCAACTCCTAGGGCAATTATAAAAATTCCCAGAGTTGAAAATGAGTTATAAACAACAAAACTATGTTGAGCCTCTCGACTCTATAGAAAGAGCAAAAAATATCTGAACCATAAATTTAGAAGCCAGATGGTGAGGTACTCTCTAATTAAATGGAACATGTCAGGAAATTTGCTTTTCCTTGTCCAACTCACCCAGATATGTACATGAGTGAACCTGATATTCTGCATGCTATAACTTAATCGGTAGTGACTGTGTCAGCAAAAGCAGGAGAAGCATGATGTGGTTCATGAAACACATGACTGGTTAGGACAAGAAACACATATAGTGCAAAATAGTGATCTAGAAGAATACATACGGTGCACAGTAGAATTCTGCATTTGGAGAGACTATGAGAGACTATGAGATCAAGACTTGATATATTTATAGTACTAGGACTGAATTTTACTAAATTATAGTTTTCAATATTTTTGTATTCATAGGAACACCTCATTAGGCAACTTGGTTTGTCTCCTACTACTATGACTAATACTGTTATTGCCTTCAAAATTAAACATAAACACTAGAAGATACTCATCTAGATTGACTTAATCATCATTTAATTACTATCTGCTGAGACACTCCCATTACAAAGTTCAGACTCGTATTGGCCAAATAATAGATGACAAATAAAGAATGATCTAATAAAAATATGGAATTCATTTATTAGATGTTTAAGAAAATATTTTAGGAAGGATTCTTAGGTTAGCTATAAGGAAGAGAAGTAATTCACTTTCTAACTTAGCATCTTAATTTTTTGAATTAGTTTTCCTGCTTTGGTGATCAGTTAACTTAGGACCAATTGCACTTTCAAAATATACTCAGAAACTTAAGACAACCTGTTCTAACTCCTATAGATTCCACAATTGCATACTTACTCTTTTCTATAATATCAAAATAAATAGAGATAAACAGTTTATTTTACCCATTGATACTTTCAATTAAGGAAAAGTTCTGATGGCAAATGGCCATTCACTATGAAGGAGAATTCGCTTCCACTTTTTCAAGATAATATGTTAGTCCTTTCAAGAAAAAAAGCAAGTTTGATAATCAACATCCTTAGAACAATTAAGTGGGATGAGGGACTTTTCTTATTAGGACACGGATTTAAATATATTCAAGCCTAAACTGCTCAATTTCACCCCCTATAAATGTTTATAAAGCACCCAGTGTTTTTCTTACTCCCAGTATTTGTGTATGTGTGTGTGTGTGTGTGTGTGTGTGTGTGTGTGTGTGTGTGTGTGTGCATGCAATATATAATGGTTACATTGAGCTTGGGCATTTTGTGCACATATCTGCCAGGACACATCACAATCCCTTCTCCTTTCCCTTCCCCTTACTGGCTCTCCTGCTCTCTCTCTGTCAACCTCCCCACCCCCCTCTATCACAGTCATTTGTTTCTCTAAAATATCTGTATTCTGGATTTTTCATATTAGAGAGAAATCATACAATACTTTGCTTCTGAATTTGACTCACTTCATTAAGCCTGATGGTCTCAAGTTGTGTCCATTTACCTACAAAGGCCTCAAATTGATCTGTGTTTATAAAAGAGTAATACTCCATTGTGTACATATACCACAACTTTTATATCCGTTGGTCTGTGCAGTACTTCTTAAGCATGGTCCTAGAGATTAAAATCAAAATTAAGCATTAGCTTGTCGACCTTCACACCTACGATTCTCCAGTCAGAGTTCATACCCTTAAAGTAACTTATTTCTGTGAAGGTTAACATTTACAGATAGTTAAGTAGAAAAAGACATTGCAGTATGAAAGTTCAAATATGGAGCAATATTTCATATTGTTTTTCACGTAGCCTGAATTATTAACTATTAAGTTATATTCTACAGTCTGGCTCCCTAAGTACCAATGTTTGTCCTCCTTCACATGGCTACATAGCTACTATTCCTTATGTTTGTTCTTGGGCCTTCTGAGATCTTCTGTAAAGAATCTTCCCTGAAGAGACAGAGAAAAGTGGTTCATAGCATCACGGCTGGAAACAGAGAGACAGGCAGACTTGCAGGGAGTTCAAACCTCCTGGTCAAGCCCACTGAACCGCCCCTTCTGACCAGGCCCACCTGTTAGCAGCACAGGAAACAAGCATGTTAACCCTCCTGATTGAAGCACCTTTGAAACCGAAGATTTTAAGGAGCGTTTTAGATTCAAAATACAACATGCCCAAATTTAGAGATTTATTGTCTCTGTTCTAAAGGGTGGCGGTCCAAAAGCAAAGTGACAGAAGGCTGGTTTACACAGAGGCCTTTCTTTTTGGCCTGGCAAGGGTTATTTTTTCTGAGTATTCCAAGGAGATTATCTATTATTTCTTTGTCATTTTTTTTTTTCAGATTTCCAGTATCCCTGGATCCTGTGGGTATATCACTCTACTGTCCACAAGGCTGGCTTCCATTTTTGCTGTAGTCAAATATACATACCTTAAAGAAAAAAACACGTTTGTGATTATAGCAGGGGACTACCCATGTAATCCAGGGTAATGTTCAGTCTTCAGATCTGTAGCTTAATTACATGCAGTCTGTCACATCAAGTAACGGTCATAGACTCTGAAGGTTAATTCTCATCTTGGAGGCCTTTATTCAGCTCATCACACCAGTATTCTTTTGCATTAATGATAGACATCTAAAAGTATAGGAGATGAGTCCTCTATGAAGTATAATATAACCAGGAGGACCATAAAATGTCTTTCATCAAATAAAGAATATTTCAGTCTATGTAGGGCCAGGTGAGCAATAAGGAAAATTATATGTCTTCAGAATAAAAGTGTCCCCTGGGAGAAGGTGGATGTGATAGTAGGGATCTGGAATGTCCCTCAAAGGCTTCTGGCTTAAGGGTTTGGTTTCAAACTTTGGTAGCAGGGAGGTGGTTGAAACTTTAAAAGTGGGACCTAGTCCAAAGAAGGAGGTCCCTGGGGTGTGCCTTTGAGGGGACCTTCCCTAGCCTCTCCCCTTTCCTTTCTAACTGTCAGCGCTCCTTTCTCTTTCTTTTCTCTCTTCTTTTTTTCCTTATTCTCCTTTTTTCCCTCTCACCTCTCATTCTTATTGCTACACCCTTCTGAAGTAGTGTGTGCCTCACCCAGGAACAATGGATCCCATGAACAAAGGATTCAGCCCAACATAGACTGAACCCCCTGAAACCATGAACTAAAATTAATCTTTCCTCCCTAAGTGATTTTCTCAAGTATTTTGTCAGAGTGACCAGAAACTAACACTAGAGAAAAATGCATGAAAAAGATAGGAAAATTAAAGTAAGCATGGCACATTATGGCTACAATAATAAATACAGCTGCAGTTCTGGGACAGAATGAACACTTGGGAAGTAGAAGTATTTGTGAAGTTCTATAGTCCATTCTGTTTGGATAAGCAATCAATGGATGTCTATGGGAAATAATGGATGATGAAATGACTAAAATAGGAATAAGCAAATTGTGAAATTGATTATATACATATTAAAATCTGTACATATTTAATTATTAATAAATTTTATTTGAAGCCAGATTCTTGAGCCTTATAAATCCAATGTGGGATTTCAGACTGTTTTTCAATTGTTACTAACAGTGTTGGCAAAGAAGGTCTAACTTTGCTCCTCTCCATGAGTACCCTCTTATAGTCACATTTGACAAAACAACTAGCAACAGACAGAGTTCTCTGCTCTCTCTGGCACTCCCATGGACTCAAAGATCTTCTTACCTTATTGGGATTCCCAATTTATGATGGTTTCTACACATTATAACCAATTTAAGAATTATTTTTAACTCAAAATATGGGAATAAATAATAGAAACATAAAATGAGCAAGAAATAGTAAAATAAATGTCAAGCATAATATTTCATGGAAATCCTTGAGGAATAGCTACACTAGGAGTTTCATTTGGGGAATTTCCCTCAATATACTTGACTTGGGCCCGCCACTCTGTCTGTCCCCTTTTTCTCTCCTTAGTGGGTTATTGAAATGCAAAATGTATTATCTCTCAGAGGCCGGTATCCCAGTGCTCCACCTGTGATTTTTTGAATCTTCTCCGTAGCTTAATGAACATGAGAATTTGCACAAATTTACGTGGATGTGATGTTCAAAATATTTTGAAATGGAAATTGTTCTTAGCATGAAGAGCACCGATTTATAGTTTGGTCTTTTGGTTTAAAGTATACTTTATTCACACTATCATGGGAGAAAATGTCATCTTATTCATCTCTAAAAATGGATAATAGATTTCATTATGGGGATTCAATGGAATGATCCATATATTTGGCACCTAGTACCTTCCAACAGCTCTTTTTATTTTAGGACCAGGGAGCTCTGTGAGTCAGCGCTTGCATTCATCCAGGAACTGGGTGACCAGACTCTAGACAATGGGGAAATAAATGTGGAGAGGTTAAAAAAAATTGGACATACAATTTTAGGAAAGAAATGGTAGAAGTTTGTAACAGGGACTGAAGGAAAGGAAAGAAATGGTGTCAAGGTAAATGCTATATAGTACAATTGACAAGCCAGGGCATATTTCAAGAGAGACTCTAATTTAAGGAAAAGGAAGTATCAGTGTAGCTGTTGTACAAGGTTGTGCAGAAGTTGGATTAAGATATCAGAAAAAGGCTAAGTAAAAGCAAAATTAGAGCAGCAGAGGAGCAAAGGCATGGTTAATGTAAATATGCGTTAGGTGTCAGAGTGATCAGTGGTAAGATGTTTGAGTGGAAATAAGAATATAAATCCAACTGGAGTGATAGAATCATGAGTCATGGAATGTTAGTCTGGGAGGCAAATTGGGTAATCATTTACCAGGAGGCCATAGTGAGAAATCCTTGTACGCTTCCAGTTGGTGTCCAGAACTTACTAATAATCCCTTTAATGTCTCTCTGATTTGTTTTTTGGACATTTCTTCGCGCTGAAGGTCATCATCAAATTCTATGTGCTTATGATACATTCTCTTAAGAGTCTTTTTTGTTCTAATTCTCCACCAGAAACATCTCCTATCCTAATCTTTGCTGTACACTGTATGTCGTGAGTTTCATTGTATCATTTGTTTTAGTGAATTGCATGTAGGACTTAAGTGCACTTAAGTGAAACAAGAAGAAAAGGCCTATAAAACCATCTTAATATCTTGAGAGAATGAGCATAGGCTTGGGAGTCTTAAAGGTATTTACTACATGTAAAGATTAGTGCTTAACATTTCTAATGGGATTTACTATTAAACGTCCTCATTACAGAAGATAATGTCTCTTCAAGATTATTATTCAACTCAGTGTTTGCTCATCTTACATAAAAGGGTCAGATTAAGAAATCTGGAGGCCATAAAAAATAAGGAACAGTAAGTCATAATGTTTTATTAAAATATTTCACTGCATCTAAGAAAATGACAACAAAATATTAGAGTTTTCAAATTAATTAGAACTAGGTCAAGAATATTATTTTTGACTACTACTTTTTAAAGGCAATGGTAGGCAAAATATAATATGGACTTGTGATTGTGAATAGTGTATATGTATAATGAGGACATATAATGTATCTATTTTTAAATCCTAAAAAAAAGAATCATATACAAAGGGATCTAAGTTCTGTATTGTGTTTCTGTCAGTATTCTAATTATTTCCAGTATTTACTCATGGAAATAGCATCCTTTGTGGCAATAATTAGCATGTTGATTGGCCATGAATTTAATTTCGTTTTTTTCTTTGATAGATACTCATGTAAAAGCTATTTTGCATATTTACACATTTAATAAATAGCTGATATCAAACTAATTTGCTTCTCTCGAGAAAATGATATCCTTGGAATGAAAAGTTAGCTAGAATAGAAATCAGATCTGGGTCACAAGTTCCAGGTATATTCGTTGCTTTTTTTGTGTGAAATTCCATCCTTTATGTTAAATTGTAAATCTTCACAATATTTTGGATCTGTAAACAAATCAAAACCAAAACTTTACAGTTCATTTCAAAATATAGATTATGGTCTGTTAGCTGCTGACCTAAGAACACTTTATGACATTATTTCCAACCAGTGTTGGCTTGTAATAATATTTGTTCCCCAAAGAACAAGAGGTGAAACTTGAGTCAGCTTAGAGGTGTTTGCTAATGATCTGTTGAATCATCTACTCCCTCATAATCTTTATTCCTCTACATTAAGAAGCTTACAGCATATTGCCAATTTTTCACTAATGATGCATAAAACGTAATGAGTTGTATGAGCTTCCAGACCATTATATGAATGACCTTAAGTCTGATGTTTCACTGCACACTCCAAATTCAGAGGCCTTAGTTGCATGAAGATAGATGCTTTTTAATTTTGCAATCTCTCTATTGACTAGCATACTGAGGTTGCACTACCTGTTGTTTCAATTTGACCAGTAAATTTTGGTCAATGTGTTAATATAGCTAATTTTCAGTTTATGTCACACAAATACTAGCATGAAAAAATTTTCTTAATTAACATGTGTTACTTATACTGAAAAATTAAAATATTGTATCTTAACATGCATCTATCTCTCTCTATAAATCTATATACATGTATATAGACATGTAGTCTATTTTAACATGCATACATACACACACACACATAGATGCCCTTTTAATTCGTTTTATACTGCTTACTTAATTTATACTTTATTTTTCTAACACATTAAACTCTTAAATGATTTGGCTTTTATATTGTCTTATTGTTTGTATGCTTCAGTAGAACTGGATATTCAGCGCCGTATTTTCAGTTTCTTTACTTTCTCTCGATAGTAAATTTTATAATCAGAAAACGTGATGCCACTTGCATCTTTTGGATAGAATGCTGTACTAGATTTAAAGCTATTCCTCTTTATGACATCTAAAAAAATTATGTTCCTCAAAACATTATGGGAATAGTTATTAATAATAGTAAATAAAATTTCCTCAAAAATATGGTAGCAGTTATTAATAATTATGAATAAATTTTACTGGCTAAAATATGAATATTAGGAATCAAATTGTATCAACATATAGATATCTGTACATAATCCAGTTATTTTCTTAGTCAGAGGAAAAAAACTAAGACATGACAGTGCGTATTGCTTGCTTTAGAAAAGACACTGAACTTATATTAAGGATAAACTCCAAAGAGGAAGGCAAAATACTGAGGTTATTTACAAATCAAAGTAAATTGGAAGTGGTTATGAAAATGGAAACAGATGTTTGAGTCAGGAAGCTATCAGTTGCCTTTGGGAGGAATTCATCTTTGGGAAATTAACATAAAAATTTGAAAATGTTTGAGGATGTACCAGGGATTTAAAAAAAAAATTTGGAAATGACACATCCAAAAAGCATAGGGACAATTGCAAAATATTGTACATGTTGGATATTGAGTTTGGAGCTATCTGACCAAACAAATTTGAATGGAAGACTTAGGTTTTATTGTGGTAGGCCTACTCTTCCAGGCTAAGAAAGTTTGTGTCACTCATTAGGGAAAATAACTGTTGAAAATTTCTAACCATAGGAGTGAAATCATAAGAATTCTGTGTAGAATGATTAGTATAGGCAGGATGTATTGCTTTGAAGGAACTGAGATACAGTGACGTAGAAGATTAGGTAGGGGAATGGCTAAAATTGCTCAGGTGAAGTATGATATTTTGTTGAAATTGAATAATACTTCTTAGAATTGAAGATAAATAGAAGATAAAAGTTAATAATACCTAGTACTTAGATACAGATAATTTCTTTATTATTGTGGTTTTTAAAAATCAGACTTAATTTGAGATCTACCTGAGAATTTAGAAAAATGCACAATACAGTATTGTTAACAGTGACAATATTAGATAACAGATTCTTAGAATTTACTAATCCTATAAGCATGAATATTTATTCTTGTTGAACAGCAATACTTCTTATGCTAGGTATTAATAATGGGACCAGTACTGATTTGGATCATATGGAATCATGAATTCTCAAGAGAAATTTGGAGTCCTATATCTCTCTTGTTTAATAGCTCTTTTTGATAAAACCACTAAACAAAGGTAATGACATATAGAAAATCCAATTTAAACCAACTATTGCAGCTATCCGTTACTCAAATTTTCCTAATGTGTGTTAAATCTAAATCTATTAACAGTGAATGACTTGTTTTCATATTGTATTATAATTTGCAAGTATAATTAGTAGTGACCTGTTAGAAATTTTGATAACTACAAAAGAAAAACTTCGTAGCATTGAGTAGTGTGATATTAAATTAGCAGTTTTCTTTTCACTAACAAATGTAGTGTGTCTAATTTTCACTGATTTATCTTATCACTTGTAGTGCTAAACTTAAGGTCTCTTCAAGGACCCTATCTCCAAAGACAGCAATGGTCTGTTTTCTCATAGTAAAGTCCATGGAGTCGAATAAATAGCCTATGACCTCATAGTTCATACTTTATACTCATATCTTTGATTACCAAACATGTTAGCCACAGAGCCTCACTTTCTAAAACTCACAGAGAAAAAAGAGGTGCTAGATTTTTCTCAGGAACTGAGAACTTATTTTTGTTGCTTTGGATTGCCCATTTTTCCAGTTATTTTAGATTTAAAAAAAATTCTACCACCGGGGGAAAAAAGAGTAGATTTTTGATTCTTTTATAGAAGTATAATTTCAGAGCAATTGGAAGCCTCCATCAACACAGCGCTCCACAAATCCATTGAAATGCCAGCAGCCTGCTAGGTCATGTCAATTTATACTCTTCTCCGGTTATGAGGAACTAACCAGACAGAAGGCCATTGTTTATCTCTCAGTCAGGCATACTTAACAGATTCAACAGAGGACCAGATATGCTCAGGTCTTATAATTAGCTCTGTTCCTCAGTGGAAGGTAGGCTATAATACATCAAGACAAGTAGAAAGAAGACAAAAATCATTATTTTAAAAGGGTGTAGCTTCCTGACATAGACTAATTAAAAAAAAATTGTAAGAGTCTTTTAAAAATGAGCTTGTGATTGGGCTCCAATCATGTAGATTGTTACAAGCTCGTCATTGCGTGGAATGACACGAAGTCTAGCAAGAGAACTTTGGTGTCAAGTGCTTCATATGCCCATCCGTGTAGAAGACTCATTTAAATGATGGTAAGAGGACAGGTTCCAAGGAGACTCCCCAAAGAGCAGATGGGAAACCTTGACTCACTCCTCCCATAAGTTGAGGGTATAAGTTTACTGACTGACATGACAGAAAAGAAAATTTCAAGACCTGCCAGTGAGTGGCACAAAGAGGCTTATTAGGCAGAATTTAAAAATACACATTCAGAAGCTGGGTGTGGTGGCACACAGCTCTAATTCAACACTCAGGAGGTTGAGGCAGGAGGATTGCTGTGAGTTTGATGCCAGCCTGGGCTATATAGCTAGTCCAGAACCAGCCTGGATACAGAGAGAAAACTTGTTAAAAAAAAAAAAAAACTACAGCAACTCAGAAAACAGGGAGCGATAGAGACTTTCTATAAATTAATGAAATCCATCAAATTCCTGCCATCCTCAAGAACGCACACTGTCTTAGTTACTTTTTTGTCGCCGACACAAAATACCTCACATGCACAAATTACAGAAGTTTATTTTAGCTCAGAGTTTCAGAGGGTCTCAGACCATTCACCCGCTAGGCAGCCGGAAATGATAGAATCACGCGGTGGGACCAGAGCCAGAGCTGGTGCTCTGGAGAGAGAGATTCTTACAGAATGGCAGAACAAGATTTGGCTCAGAGAAAGGAGGGAAACAGCACACATCCCCCCAGGTCAAGCCCCGAGCGTCTGCCCCTTTCAGTCTCTCTCACCAGTCTGCAGGATCCATAGATTCATGAGGCTTACGTGGCACACTTCGGATCCAAACCACACTCTTAAGTGAGCAGTATCTTGACTTCAAACACATGACAATGGTTTTCATTCTAGCCCTTCAGAGAAGCAAACCTGGCAAACACAAGAAATACATGTCCTAGATCACTTACTACAAGGACTCCCCCAAATTCACACAAAAATCTCCAGCCCTTGAGCATAAGTTGGCCTTTCTCTATTCTTCTCCTGGGTCTGCACTTTAATATTTAGGAATATGAACTTTTAAATTGTGCCTTATAAACCGTCTTTGGATCTCTTACTTTCGATTTTTGAAAACTCTCTGTGACTGAATCAGCAAACCCCAACCCAGTGTAGGGGGAGTGGAGGCTCCTCTGCTCTGGTTGAGGAAACTTCCTCGGACCACATCTGATTAGAGATACTATTGCAGAAATAGAAATCACGACGGGGATTTCTGCATTAGGAAGAAGGACACCAAAGGCTGTAACCAACACGACAAAGTTGAGCTTTAGAACGATTACATCATAAAAATTGAAATTTTTTTTCTTTTAGAGGTTAAAGGCTTCTTCAGACTCCTCCCTGCTGAGTGTACACTCAGTGAATCCCCAAAACTCCCCTTCTCTTGAGCTCAGCAGTGGACTATGCAGATGCTGGCTCCAAGAGGTCTGAGGAAGTTTCCTTTCCAGAATAAAAATAAATAAATAAATGCTAAGATGACAAAATGTGACAAAACAAGCTTGGATATAAATATTAGAATATGTTTGCCTCCCCGCAACTTCCCAGCTTCTGTTGTTTGCTGTCAAAGACTCTTGACTAATTATACAATGGGGAGATGGTAAGCTAAATTCTTAGTGCAACTACACAATCCCATTAAGTTAGGACAGAAAGAAAATAATTGGGGAGAGGCAGTTATTTAATCAATTTAATACAAGATATTTTGATTGGTAAAATCTAATAATAATCCTCTCAAATACAAACAATAAAAAATTTAGAGAGATATTTTTCCTTCAAAGATAAATGTGAAGCACATGAAAATCAGCAATATATTTAAGTAATTTCTTTATATATTTCTAAAAACTTTACTTATAAATTCAAACATTAGATGGGTGAAATAATATTAAAATCTCAACATAAAAGGTGCCGTGTTTTTTAAAAGACATGGAGACATAGATACACTTACATTAGATACACATCTTTGGACAGACTCCTTATTCCATTTTGGACTCAGAACTGTATTCAGTTAAATGCAATGCAGGACAGCATTTTTAATGTGTTCTTGTGCACAGGAGAGGGATAATAACTGTCTCTCTCCATTGCATCATCTTGATTCTTTTTTCCATCAAACTTAAAAATCATTTAATGTTTGATTTTTCAAAAACTATGCACATCCTTTAATATACATTTTCCTCAAATACTTGGTATAATAAAATTTTCTGTAATATTGTTTTTACATTTTAAGTTAAATTATAAGTGTATTTTTCTGAGATACCTTATTAAGCACTCTAATGGAAGAGTTCATCAAAGCCTTTACATTTACCATTGCTTTATGTGGAAGAATTGCAATATCCCGCATTATCTGATCTTTCTTTCTCTTTTTATTTTTTATTTTTTATTTCTTTTTCTCTTCTTTCTTCTGTCTTTCTCTTCTTCATTTCAGTAATGGAATTTTCTAAGTTTTAACTGGGTGGAAAGCCACAACCTACAACAGGCACTATCCAGTTTTTCTGCTGTGTGGTGAAGTCACATCGCTAGTTCTGACTGATGGAAAGTGCAAATAACAACTCACATTTACATCACTCTTAGAAGTTCTTATTCTGGAACTGAAATGCTGTTTTTATCACTAGAAGCCTTAGTTTGGGGGCAATAGAGTTTTTCTGTCAGTCCTTAGCTCATATTTGAATTACTCAGACAGTGATAAACTTTTTGTCACTGTATTGATCACTGTCTTTCTTGTAACACATTTACCTTGCCTTATCCACACAATCTAGTTATAAAATTGTAATTTGAAAAAAATTATACAAATATTATAATAAAAATAACTTTTCAAGCAGAATAAGCAGATTTTCCTTGTACAGTAACGTGGTTACTGGAAAAAATACTATTTCATTACACATTCTAAATTAAGAAAAAAATAAGTATAATTAAATAAATGAATTAGCCTATTTTTAGGTAATGTTCTTAATTTTTCTTCTGCATGTTTCATTGTTTTGACTAAGAGTGTGTTAAAGGCGAACACAAAGAATAAACACTATTTTTAGAATATGGAGTGTGAAGGAACAGGTGCTTTTCAAATTATGTAACATTCTTTCTGGAAAGTAGTATTATTTAATGAAGTGTTTAACTTGGAAAGGTTTAAGGTGCTCTGAGGTACTTACGTAGGTTTTGTAAATGTTTGTTTTACTTTGTTTATTTATAATTTTAATTTTATTTATTTTCTGATTTTTGCGACATTATTAGTGGTTGTGTGGGAGACTTTGAAGCCCGAGTGGGAAAGTTTGCATTGCAATGAGGAAACCCAAAGGTTTGCAAACACACGTCACCTGGGACAGTCAGGTTTGCACCAGGTGTCTTCTGGTGATTATTAACAACTCTGCTTTTCACTCTCTTGGCTTGAGCCACAAACCAGATGTTTATTATAAGGCACAGGTCAAATATTTCTTATCAGGAAAAGTTAACATTTTCATGGGACAGTAGAAGAAAGAGAGAGAAAACTGGAAAAGTACAGGAAAATGAAATACAATGTTGATCTACTTACAAACACACACACAGACACATAGACACATACACACAAATACACACACAAAACACTTTCTACCTGTAAAATCATTAGACTGCGTGGACACACACTTGTTTCTTCATCTGATCTCGTTAGCCCCTACCTCCATCACCTAAGGCCAAATCCTTATTGGAAATATGGTTAAACAACAAGTGTAGAGAATTATAATAATAGTGGTCACACAGTAAAACCCATTGTTTGCAAACGTCACTTTATCTAATATAATAAAAACAATTATGGATTCATTGATAAGAAATACAGGGTATGGTTTTAATTCAAGCCTTTTACTATTTAATTTTCTTGCTAGTCAACACTCAGTTAGGTAAAAGCTAGGAAGACATCATGACCTCCAAAATCATGAAACCATGAATAACCACTATAGTGAGTACACTGTAAAGGCCATATTCCATTTTGAAAATAAAACTATGAAAATGAAGGTATATTATACAACTCTATATGATTTGAGTTGAAAATAAAGTTGCCATGAATGATTGATTCTTCAAAGAAAATCCCAAAGCCTCTAGTGATAATTCATCAGTACCTAACACAACTATATTTTTAAAAGGAAGAAATTTTACATTTCACACATGTGAGTATCTTCCTTTTTCTGAATAGGAAATAACATTTTACATCACGACTTGTACCTATTAACTGGTGAATACATTTTATTTACTAATTTATTAATTTTATAAGAATAGTAGTGTAAGAATTAATGAAAAGAGACATTTCTGTAAATATGACCTTGTTAGTTTTCGTACAAATACCTTTTTATAACTATATCCATTTGTAGTTTATGGTACAATTATTATAACTGTAGAAGATAATGGAATTTTTTTCAGTAAATGTCACAAAATAGATGTAAGGAAAAAATACTGACGATCTGTAAGCAACTACATATTACTTCGTGAATAATTTTTTCTCCCTTTGGAAAACTGTGTATGTGTAAATAAAATTCAAAATTTTATAAGCACCTTCAAAGCAGGTCTCCATGTCAAATGCATATATAATCTATAAGAATTCAAGATTGATATATCATTAGCATATATTCTATCAAATGTTTCCACATATATTCAAAATCTTCAAAATTAGCTGCTTCCAAGTGACTTTCAGGTCTAAATAATAACCAAAATATCATGTTTTATATTAAAAATATAATCTCTATGGCATGCTATTTTAATATTACTGAAATAAATCTTTTCATTCAAATTTTTACTAAATTGCTTTCTTTGTGGAAATTTCTTTGAGGTAACTAGATTACAATATGATAAATAATAATCTTTTAAAATTTTTATCTCTGTTGCCACATGCAATTCACAGTGTTACTAGTAGTGTAAAATTTGTATTTTTGGTGCAGCTTCACAATAATTATTAAATCATAAGGTATGAATGGTATTTTAAAATTTGATTGATATGTGATTATTTTATTTTTTAGAAATATAAAACAACTTTTTTTTTCCTGTCTACCATTGATATAGAAAGTGGAGATGAGATATGAGAGTGGGGAAAAAAATAAGATGCTATTTTATATCAACAAACATATCATTCCTTTAATATGATTTCATAGTGAGACCGAATTTAGTATTTCCCATTCACTGCAATGTTGACTAGAGATTTTCAAGAATGTAATTTATGTTACTTTGTATATGCATGGTAAGAAGTATTTAATTCTTGTGCCAAATTTTTAAAATGAATTGCTAGTCAATAATAAATCTGGTCATACATAATACTCATTAAATCAATACTGAACAATGGATTATGTACCTGTATTCATTCTTTATTTTATTTCTTTATTTACGATGCATCAAGATGGAAATGATAAATAAAATAATTTAATCCAAGGTAAATATTGGATGATAAAATTATACTTTGAGACAATCAAAGTATAAGAAGTATTAATGTAGCATTCAATATTACAAACTTCATAACAAATATAAAAGGATTAAACTTTAAAGTACATAATGCTTTATATTAAATGTCTTTTTACTCATTGGAGCAATCTACCAAACCTTTTTTTTAAATTTTAATTTCATGTTCAAATCTTATCATATTTGTATGTTGGTAAGGAAGATAATTAAACAGAATAAAGGATAATTGTTTCTTGAATTTTCATTTATTTATGAAAGTAGGTAAAATTGTGAGCATGATTTTGACCTAAAAGAGCAATGTTACAGAGACAAAGCAGCATTCCTTAAATTATATACAGAAAACAATATTTAGATAAAGAGCCACTGCCTTTGGGGACAGTTTCAAAGTTTTAAAGTACATAATTCTCTTGCATATTTTTTCTACTTTATTAAAACAAATTTTTGTGTGAAAAAATCAACTGTAAATCTTTTGATATTCCTGGGCTTTTCATGCAACAAAGGATGATTTGGGAGATAGTTTAACAATATATTTACTAAGTAATGAGTCTTGCTATCAGTGGTAGCAACATAGCCAGGAAATAAGTCCTTCCTATTATGTATCAAATAAAATATACCCAAATAGGATATTTTTTCAAAAACATATTTAGTTTGCATTCAACAATCATACATGATTTTTAGGGTTTTTTAAGAGGAAAAGTCTTGGACAATAATTAATAATTTATTTCTAATATTTTTATAATAGCATTAGAAAATGAGCAAGAAAACTGCAAGCATGCCGGCTTCAGATCTCACTTACCATTTGTAGGACAAAAATACCACTGAATATTATAATGGGTAAAGAATGCAGATCATTGCATCTGATTTCCACTGTTCTACCCTTAATCATTCTTTGCTTCATGAAAAATCACTGCTCAATAAATTATCATTTTAATTGTTATGAAATTTAATGTTAGCATATATTATCTTATTCAATGTCCATCATGACATTGGGAAACAGGTATTGGATTCTCACCAAAAATGCACTGAAGACTCTGGGAGGAAGGCCATGCTCTATCCCTTAAACATACAGAACTTAATAAATGTAAGAATATTCTTCAGGAAATTCTTGAGTCATTGGGTGTCTAAAAGTGCACATAAAATCTGCTAAATTTGACAAGTTTATCAAGAGACGTAAGGCTGAGTTAGGAAGAGACAGAATTAGTGAAGGGGAAGAAATGCAGTGCTATGTGACTCATTTGTGATTTTGGTGGGCAAATCTTATAGGAGTTCAATAGTTTCTGAAATAAGTGAGGGAACTGAGCCCAGAAAGTATTTTTAAAAATAAAAGAAAAAAGAAACCACAATACTATTTTAGGCAACAGAAGAAAGAGCAATTGCAAGATGGCTGGTGTGAATATGAGCTCACTAGTGTGGAGAAAAGATCTGGAGGAACAGGGGCTGAAGTGCATTGAACCCAAGGCAATTAGGCGACAAAAATCAGGCAGCTGAAGGCCAGATCCATGAGGGATTTGATGCCTCTTCAAATTCCTTAACTTGGAGTGAATACAAATCCACTGGAGAATTTTTTCAAAGAAGTAATATAATCTTTTTCCTGTTTGTTTTCTTAGGCACTTTTTTCTTACTTACCTTGTGGTACTGCTCAGGGAGCATCTTAAAGCAAGGGTGTCCTCCAAGAAAGTTTCCTGTGGCAGAGAATATTATTATCTACCTTCTTGAAGTCCTGTTTTTTTAATCATTTTTTTCCTGAAGACAATGATTATTGTGTAGTGCAATGAGTCCTGTAGTGAACATTCATTATGTTGCAAATGAATATTAACAAAACTGTACAAAGTTGTTAGAATCATGTTTACTAATAATATTTAATGTCATTACAAATGCTGGTGATGGCCAATGCAATTTTCTTCACCAGAGTGTGCCCCTTCTGGCTGCCAAAAGGAAACATTACCTATAAAATTGATAAGACAAGATTGTTTTGGTCTGTCTACTTGTACATTCCTCTAACCTCTCCCCAACCCAAATTCTCTCAACAGACTGGAGGTTTGTCATCCATGGAGGTGAGGCTAATAGAGCAATCTTTTTCAAATTGAAGGCTAAGAAAGTGAAGATATTCTTTAGTACATGAGTACTAGAGATAACTGTGTGAAAAAAGATGATGATTGTTTTGTTTTCAGGTTATTCATGCTGAACCTCGATTGCCATGAAAGAGTCGTCTTTACTTACTCCATGTTGCGGTCAGTTGTCTTCCTACTCCTTATCAGTATGTGACTAGACCTAACTTAAAATGACTAACACTTTTGTCACAGGGCAGATGTAAGAGGAGTCTTAACTCTCCTGGCTTGACCAAAATTCGGAAAAAGATAAAGAAATTTATAGACTGAAGAGGCGAAGAATAACAGCCATTGGGTGGGAGTCTAAAGCAGAACTTCTGTAACTGTATGGTTCTGGTTACAATAAACCTTAGTGAAAATTAATCACTTTAACATCTCTAAAGTGTGCATGTAACAATTATATATAGAAGGGTTAAAATACCACTTCATTTTTCATAACTTTATATTGCTCACTATAAAGGATCCTCTATCCTTTACAAATATATTGATCCACAGTATGTTTGAAATTTTAAAAATCAGAGATATTTTGAAAATGCTTCTAAACACAGTTTATTTAAATGATTTTAAAAGTACATATTATGTATTTATGACATTGAATACTGTACATTTCTTTAGAAATCCCTTCACAATTCAATCAAAATTTACAAAATCAGAAAACTTGCACGTTCTAAAGACTCTAGTATTTCCTAAGAAACCGGTATTTTGAAACTATTCATAATTACTTTTTTTCAGCAATTAGACCTTCCAGGTTGCCAACCAATTTTTCACACTTTTGCTCTAAGGAGTACTTGATCGGTTCCTGCAGCCAATGCGTGCTCCCTTGGTGACACCGCCAGCCAGCCAGCTACTAAGCCCCTCGGCCATTTCTCAAGTTGCCTTCATTCCCACTGCCACGGTCATTTCAAGGCCTCATCATTTTTTGTCTGAGAAACTGAGACGGGTCATAGGCGGCCTTTGTTTCAAATCCTCCACCTGTTTCAAATCCTCCAGTCTCTTATGATACATACAGTCCCACAAAGTCTCACACAGAAGAGACAATTCATTGTTTTAACAATCAGATGTGATTGTTTTAAAATTCTTGATTTTCTAACAAGAAATTTTACATTTTCTTTTTTTTTTCCTTGTGGGGGAAAATATACTGGTACTGTCTTCTCTCTTAAAATTTCTTCTTTACTAAATAACTGTGGTAGTTTTTAAACTATAAATTAAATCATGCACATCTCTACTTAAAACTGTCTATTGTCTGCCTCCCTATTCTCCAAGCTGTAAAACAAAATCAAAACTCCTAACTCTTACCATACAAACCCTACTTGGCTTTGTGTTACAATTTACCCCTGCTTGCCAATTGCCTCCCTACTTTTATGTCTGTCTTTCTTGAAATCTTTTCCACAAGGTGAACTTTCCTAAGTGCTACGAACTGAAATGTCCCTTCCCACTCCACCTCTCTCCACACAAATTTATATGTGGAAACTTTAACTCCCAATGTGACTGTGTTTGGAGGTAGGACTTTTAGGATATAATAGGTTTACACAATGTTATGTGGAAGGGATGCCAGACTGACAAAATTGATGACCTTGTCAGAAGGAGAAAATAAAGTAAACACCAGGAAAGCAGTGTCTTCAGGTACAGATATTGCACCACACCCAGCCCTTACTAACAATCTAATCTCAAATGTCTTTCCTTCAAAACTGTGAAAGAACAAATTTCTGTTGTTATCCTTTTGATAATTTCGTTATGGTAGACCAGGGCAAGATAGAAATTCTGCATTTCTTGTAAGCCTCAACTTGAAGCTCCAGAACATCTGTTGTCTAATTTAGTTTCTTTCATTTCTAAAACAATTTAAGTCTCACCTCTAGTAAGACATCATCAATGTGTCTCATCTAAAAAATACTACTGTCTGTGGTACATCTTATATTTTGTGTATTTATTTATATTCTATTTTTTACTGTTTTTTTCATCTGTCTTCTAAGCCTACCCATTCCACCTTACTCATCCAATGTCATCTATGTGAGAACAGGGATGTCATCTTCTAGCTTGTAGTTGTAATCTTTGCACAAAGAACAGCATATAACATGATGAAATTTTACTGATTATTTCTTAAACAGTGAATGAAAGACCTCAAGAGTGCACAACCAGAAGTTCTAGAAACAGAGAAAATAAATTTGATTTACTTCAGCTGCCAAGGTATTCATGGATACTCACCCCAATAAAAATCTCATAAATTGTTCATTTGATCAAAGCGTTAAAAAAACCAACCAACCAAAAAAAAAAAAAAAAAGAGTTTAGATACTACACCTTGTATTTAATCTGGAGGTCATGTTTATCAGTACAGAATATGGTTAAGAAATTACAATTCTGTTGTGACTCACATATCCAGGAGCAGCAGAGAAGCTTTACTTATTTTACTCTGAGCAAAGTCATTGCTCTCCCTCCTTTTTTTATTATGTACCAACATCTGGAAGTAATATAAATCAGAGATAATGCACAAGTGTTTTTGCTTTGAGTATTTCCCATGATGAGTAATCTAGTGTTACTTTTATGGGCACACTTGTGCAATGACAAATGTGATTAAAATACAGCAACGTTCCAAGAATATGTCATTAATCTCATACTCTCTCGTATCATCAGCACATTTTCACTGTGTTGGCCACACCTCAAAAGGGTGTGTGCTGGAATTCGTTCTGATACTCTTCGTTTGCAGTATTTTCTATGAAAACATATTTAACTAGTGTTTTTCCAACTGGTGTGTCACTAAGCTCAAGTAGAATGTCTGAAGAGGCAATAAATCTGCTGCTTCTGACAACCAGCCCCTGCTTCTCTTCTCTAGTAACTTATAATTAATCATCAGGCCTCCGAGGAGATGAAATTCTTACATTAAGTCATGATTATAACTGTAGAGCACTGGGTATTATTTTACATGTATTTAATCTCATAACAACCCAATGAGGTCTTTCCTCTATCTCTATTATGTAGAGGACGATGTACCATGGGCTCAACACACACTTAAATACATATTTATTTTATACATATATAAGCAATACACAATGGTTACATTGAGCTTGAGTATTTTGTGCACATATCTATCATATCAACAACGCAGTCTCTTCCCGTCCCTTTTTGACATCCCCCACGCCCTCCCCATCCTCCTCTCTCACTATCACATCCAATCGGTTCTATAAAATACCTGAATCCTGGGTTCCTACTTTTGACTCACTTAAAGTCATTTTAATTTTATTAACAAGAAAAATGAATTCTAGAATGGTTAAGAAGTGTTACAAATACCCATAACTTGTTTAGGGGAAATTAAAGATTGATATCTATTTCAGTTTGACTTTAAATACTTACCTCTGCTCTTTGCTGATGATTTCTGGAAAGGAATTTTAAATTTGGAAAGTTTTCAATCTTTCACTCCAATGGGATTGATCAGTTATATTACCTTCTCTAATAATGCCTACTAGGCATGGTTTTATTTTTTTTTTATTCTTAGCTACTAATTTTTAGCTATGAACAAATAGTGGTCTAGCTCAGAGTATCTTCCTTCATTATTAAATTCCTGTTTATCATTATTACTCAGACAAATCAATTCTCTCCTTTTCCAATCCAACCTTATGTCTCTATTATCTACGATGTTGGTCATTCCATTTTGCATTATTTCATCTTTTCTATGAGTAGTTTTGCACTGTGTTCTAATACTTCATCTGACACAAACTGAATGGTTTATATAAGAAGAACTTAGTTATTTCACAATTACAAAAGCCAGAATTCTGAGATCAACACATTCGCTGAGTTAGTTTATTCAGAAACATTTTTAAAAAAAATTTTTCCATGTCTCTTTCTGGCTTCTGGTGGTTGCTCACTAATTCTGAACATCTCTTGACTCACATGCATGTTCCTCCAAATTTTTCCTTCATCGTGATGTCCTTATTTCTGAGTCTGCGTGTATTCTGTCCTCTTCTTACAAGACACGATACTTTAGACCCATCCCCACCCAATTTAACTTTGTTTTAGCAGGACATGTCTGCAGAAATATCATTTCCTAATATGGTCATATTCTGAGGTCCCTGGTGGCTATTAATGTTTGGAGAACACTGTTCCATTCACTGTGCTTCCTAGGCAGCCTTGCTGCTCTCAGGGCACAGATGCTTCTCTCATTTCTTCGGGCAATGGGGTAGAACACGGAGGTTAAATACAAATATCTCTTTAGTTCAAAGTATTGCCTGTAGATCATCAGCATTTGTTCCTATCAAGCCAATGCTTCTTGTTGACTCTTTGGCTTTGTACTTTTAATACTACTATGACTTCTCTTTGTGGCCTTTTGTCAACTTGTTCACATTCACCAAATGTTAGGCACCTTATTTAAAATGTTACATTCATCATCATTCTTTTGTCATTAACAAAGAAAGTCCACATCGCTATTCTTGGTCTCTCTGTCGTTCTGACCCTGTGATGTTCATGTGGAATCTATGAATCACTCTTTCTTTTCTACCTTATATGCAGGCTCTGCATTTTACCTCAGGTGGAGCTTCTGCCAGGACCTTAAACTGAAAAGTCTGCCCTAAATCCTCAGCTCATTTACGTTTCATGTCTCTTCATTCCAATACTACATTTTTCTTCTATAGTACAGACTCTAATGTCTCATTTTTTTCCCTTTAATAAGTGATCCTATTAGTTTATTGACTTATTTATCTTCTTGGATCTATGGCTAAACTCTTGAGGAAAAGTCCTTGCTTTTCCTATATACAAGAGCTGGGCTTAAACATTTAACTCACTAAAGATACCATAGAAGATGAAACCATGAAATAAATAAAAGGTCCAGTTTGATTAAATGTCAACTTGTATCCATTTTGCCCTTTTCTACTCCTTCAATGGCTATTGACTTCACCAACTCTTGTGAAAAAAATCAAACTGTTTTATGTAACTCATGCTTTTGCAAAATACACTTATTATTTCTATTAAATAGAAATATGATTTTTGCAATAAAAATGGTGACTTTTAAAAAAATCTAGCAATAATAAAAAAGCTTCCAAAGCATGACTGTTAGTGCTTGTGGGTCTGTATAAGATTAAGAAAATAATTTAGAAAAATGCATCAATTCTCTGAGCCATTCAAGATTTCTGCCAGCATGCTTAAATCTAGTTTATATTTTTCCCAGAATGAATAGCTAGCTTAAACTTATAATTTGTATTAAGATTTTCCAAATATCATATCATAATATGTAATAAAATGGTAGACAATATGTTTTAAACTTGGAGTAGCCAGTTTCTTTAAGATCTTTCATTCTCTTCACAATGAGCGGACTTTTAAATTAATTGAAATGAGTAATAAATACTGACCTACTATAAAAATATTATACAGAGTATTTATAATAACAACAGTAATATCTTAATTATAAAAGTAAAAATAGTAATAACTTTATAATAATGTATTAACATATCTTTTAGGTGTGCACTAAGCATTTTCTGTGTCATTGAGTCTGAACTAAAATACCACTGTGGAACTAGCCAGGACTTCCTTTCTTGATGATGGAAATGAGAAAGTATGTTCAAGGTGGTTGTGTGCAAAGTTGCCTGATCACAACCCGTGTGTGTTGTCATCACCACACTTCACTACTACTTAAGGCCGCACTGAATTTTAATTTGTAACATCAGTCTTACAAATAAACTTCATGACATTTGTCTGTGTGCAAGTCCTAACATTGAGTTGTGCCCTTCAGGGTGCTTCTAAGAGAACTGCAATTTATTCTTTCAAGAAGCAATCTGCATGGAAAAGTAGTGTCATGCATGTTTTCATGAAGGCCTTATTTTGGCCCTTGTACACACATAAACATCAAACTCAACCCGTGAGCATTCATCAGCCTATTGAGAGAGAGTAAAGCTGTTGCTATCCTGTCAAAGACAATTTAAGATTCAATTGTAAAATTAATTTTGACCCAAGTGTAATGTTATCGGTTGATAGTTGGAAGTTTCTTTACCTAATCTCCCGAAAGATGCATGTTTGGCTTTTGTTTCTGAAGCCAGATGCTGGGGATTTGATCACATGTTCCTTCACAGTATGACAAAAACAGCAGGCCCTCACTGAGGAGGGGGTGGGGCTCCCTTAGCTCAAGTGAGGCCTTCCCCATGGAGATTGTGACTACGCATATTGGGAGAACTTCTGAGGTCACTTTTTTTTTTTTCAAATGTAATAGAATCTAATCATAAAATCTAATATTTATGTTTTGGAGTTTTTTTGTGTGATTACCGGTGACAAAGGGAAGGTGCCCAGGACTCTCATTTAAGTGCGTTACAGCACATTTCTTGCCTCCATCCTTATGTCATTAGTGCTCCTAAGAGAGAGAGCCTTTTTTCTTTTAAAAATATTTTTCTCCATCTGTATTATAAACCACTTTTTGAAAGGTGCTTTATCTTAAATCTCAAGTTAGGGACATAGAATAAATATTGCTGTTAAGTAGAAACAAATCTGAGGAAAAGAGGTAAAAGGGTCTGAAAAATAAGATCTTTATTATTGAACATCATAAAACGTGTGTTTAATTGTTGGATGAATATCAGTTATTTGTCCAATAATCTCCAGATATTGACACAAAACATAGAGAGGGAAATTCAGGTAAATGAATAGAAGTTGGCTTATTTCAGAAAGTAACCTTTAAAAGTTAGTGCTATTAATATTTTTGTTGTTGTTTGCTTAAGAGAAGAACACTCAAGGAAAGCCAAGTGATTGAAGAAATAAAAAACATTAGCTATGCATTCCAGTATAATAAATTCTTCACAATCCAATATTTGGCTTAGAAATGTATTCTGCTTTATTTTCAAATCCTATAAATATCAAGGAGGCCTTAAAAGTCTATAAGTTCTTTTAAGTATCTGAAAATTTATGTAAAAAGGCCTCAATACTTCTTTATAGTAACTCTATAAAATTTTTAAATTATTTTCTCAAAGAATACATCTTTCTCCAGACACATCTCAAATTCTGTGTTTGGATGTAATACATAATAAAATTAAATTGATGAAGTTCTCCTTTGATGAAACAAGAAACATTAGATCCTTTGGTCAGGTTTTCTTTTTTGAGAGATTTGATTATCAGAATATACTTAACTTTCAAAAGATTTGTAATAAAATATTTCTTTTTGTGGCAACAATTTCTATGTGTAATTTAACACCCACTTTTCTCTCAAAAAAGAATGAAAAGGACTTAGGATCATTATTAAACTGCTCATCTTAAAATACAACTAATTAGTTTAACATTATGTTTCAGGTGTTCCTTCAAATGACTCTGGAAAAGATCTTAATTGTTCATTTTCCATCCAAGTGAGCTGTGAAAACAATGTAGGACTGGCAGTGGGTATAATAAAACCATTTTGTTGCTAATTTGACATCAGGGCTGATAAGGAAGAGGAAGTACTTTTTCTTTCTTTCTTGTGTTACCAGGGTCACGATTATGTCTTTGTAAAATATATATTTTTAAAGAAAGATACACCACTTTTATTGCTTAGTTTTAGCAAAAATAGCTTAATTGTGGTCCTGGACCATTTAAAGTTGTCAGATGGCTAAGTATGAAGTCTTTCAGTGAAGAGTGAAATCAGCTATCATGTGGCTTCCTATTTGCTTTTGCAAAGTGGGAAACGGGTCCTCTGAGCTTTTCCTCCAGGGCCCCTGAGTGAGAATACAGGTGCTTCCCAGATTACTTGATCTTTTATCAATTGTTGCTGGTGTTTGTCTATTGGTTCTTTCTCAGGCTGCCCTACAGGTGCCCATTTCTTAAGAGTAGTCACGTACATTAAGAAATGCTCCATTCTTTTATACCTAGTTACCTGGGCCTGATAATTTTTTTCTACTTTCAGAATAACTAAATCAATTACATCATTACTATAGTTTTTTTTCCTGCCCAGGTCCCAAGACCTCATCTCCTCAATAAAATAAAATAAAATAAAAATGGATATAAAAGAGACTTAAATGATGGGAAATAAGAGGGAGGATGAGGCCAGGAGTTCATTTCCTAGCAATCCTGTTTCAACTTTCCCGTTGCAGTCCTGGCCTCATACTTGGGACCCCATGGGCTCTGAGAACCTAGTTTTCAAACCACTGCATATGTCCTGTTTTCTTTTGTTTCTTCATTTGTCTCCTTAACATTTATTTCAGATATATACATAAAATATATTCTTTTTGTGGGAATGTTCTTTTAAGAAGAACAAATTTGATAGCTTCAAACAACAGAAGAAATTCTCATATAGAATAGATTCAATGGAAACAAGAGATTTTTTTTTCTTTTTTCAAGTTTCTACACCATGACAGAAATGGCTCATTTATGGGTTTCAATATTTTTGATAGTTACATACCACTAAAACCAAGATTTTTATTGTTGGTCCTTGTTTTGAATAAAACCCCTTCATGGTTTCCACATTATCAGAGTTCATGTACATATGATTACTCTTACATGAGTCATACTATAAGGGAACACATCTATAGAGACACAGGTAATGGCAAGCAATAGGTAAGAGGAAACCATTTAATCTCTGTGCCCACTAATTCAGTTAGTATTCTGCTAGTACATTGCACAATCTTCAAAAAATGATGATTATTATTATAAATGAGAATAAAAGATCTTAAGTATAATAAAAGGTGAAGCATGAAAGGTCTTATTTGAGAAAAAATATTAAAGAGAAAAACATAGCTGCTACTGAAAACCAATATATAATCCTCAAACATATAAGAAGCCCTGAGAAGTCATGGACTGTAGATTGAGCTGTTTCCACCCATCCTTGGATCCAAGGAGGAACCCTTCCCGCTTGACTTACACACTAGAGAGACAGGGAAAGAAACAGCGTTACTAAACTCTGAAGACTGAGACTGAACAGAAGCATGTTGTAATTTTCTGGAATGGAAAAAAGAAGATATTACATTTTACTTAGCCTTTTGTATTTGAAATTGATTGTTTAAATTTGAGGTCTCCTGAAGTATAACATGATAAATCATTTCTTCTATCTGAAGTTCTGCCTGAAGTAGGACAAGCAACACGAAATCATTCACTGTCTAGCAAATCGGTATTTCATATTTCATTGAGCTTAGTTTGTCCTCACATCCTCTTGTCATCTCCTTAGTTCTTATGACATCATCTTTAAAGGACTAACTGGGGATTCATTGCCTTAAAAATGTTAACGTAGATGTGTTGACTCTATGACTCAACACCTACTTTCAATATTTTAAGCTGTTAGAAATCTCGGTGCCTTTATTTCATTGTTCAAGGAGAGGAGAGGAAAATTTTGCTGACCCCTATATACAAGGACTCTTTTCTTTAACCAGTTCCAGTTGCCCTGTGTTGTCCTGTTCTCTGCAATCAACACGATTGAGGCTCAGGGCCAATACTCATGTCTGTGGTGGCCTACACATCACCCCAGGCATAGGGGTCACAGTCGCCAGCAGAATCACTGAAAACACGAACGAAGAGAGCTGAAAACCCTAATGGCATGAGCTCAGACTGCAGAGGAGAGACCACCTGTCTCAGCCCAGTGGACAGCTGCCCGGTGCGGCTTCCTTCAACACACGCTCATTGGCTTCCCCTCCTTTCTCACTCACGCACGGCCTGATCTGCTGCCACGTTCGACGGACACAAATGCACCAAATCTTCCGTCACAGTGAATGGCTGCTTTGGCAGGTACCCCTCACTTTGCAATAGCAAGATCTGGATTAGTAGGCTCGGGAATAGGTGAATGCATAATCTAATCTTGTAAAGATTGGAAAACTAGTTCTTAACTGCTCTTTAAGAACAGCTCTCATGCCTTAGCTTTGTATTTTGCCAAGGTTTCTTTTTAAAATGCACAAAATATATATTTATGTTATATAAATATTATTCAGATCATTTTTCTTTTTTAAGATATAGTACAACCGTGATAAAATCCAATATTTTAATAAATAAGTTTATGTTGCAAAACTATTAAACTAAATGAAGTTATTTCAAGATATGTCAGTGATTTACCTTCCCAATTATATAGAAAGCCAAAACCAATATACTGAACACTTTAATTATGCCGTACTGGTTGGGAAATGAGCTAACCGGAGGTCAGGGGTGTAAAATTATAACTTCATATTCTTTGGTTCAGGAATCTAGTCAGAGAGCGGTAGAGATGAATTGTCTCTGTTTCTCAATATCTTGGATCTCAGCTAGGAAAACATGAACAGGAAATGCTATCAAAGATGTCTGGAATCACTTAGAGGCATTTTAACCCGTGTTTCTAGTGTCTGGGATAGGATCAGTGTGGATTACAAACCAGCACCGTGATGTGAGGTCACCCCATGTGCCTCGGGGTTTCTTCCGTATGGTGCCATATGGTGCCTGGTTTCTAAGAGGAACTGTCTCTAAAGGAAGCATCTAGACTGTGAGCACACCGAAGACCAGGAGGCCGCTGCTGATCATCTTTTATGACTAAGCCTTAAAAGTCACAGAGCGTTATTATTTTCATGCTCTACTGGTCTAACCAGATAAAAGCCTGCCTCTGTTCAAGAGGAATGTACAGAGACAGCGCCTCTTGATGGGAGGAATATCAACCAACTTGCAGACTGCTATTTTTGTTTTAAAATTTTTCTACCTCTAACCTAGCTCCAAAATATTTATATACTTCTCATGTAAAAAAAATGCGAGTTCTTCTATACTTTTCTTCTACACCTAATAATATCTTTTTACCTTTGACCTCCTGTTAACAAATTCCTCAGGATCTTTCAAGCTTGTCGATACTGTTTCTTGAAGACTAATTCATATTTCATCCACAGTTTATTGCTAAGCTAATGTCAAATATTTTATTTTATTCTTTTACTTCAACACCCTTCTTGACTAGAATCTAGTGATACATTGGGACCACCAGAACACTTGGTGATGAAAAGAAAAGGGGGCATTTTGTTTTTCTTGAGGTCTCTATAATTCAAGGACTTGAATAAAAATAAAGGAATGATTCATTTCTATTCTATGATAACTAGACCTTCATCCTGGAAGATGCAAATGACTCCAGGGGTCTTTAACAGCAGGAAGCTAGAATCATGTGGCATATGTCTGCTTGTGTTATCCATTGTCATTACTAAGATGACCCAAAGCCCGAGGCTTTTTGAAACCATGGCCAGAGAGTCTTCATGACACACTTCCATGTGACTTGTTCTGCTTATGTCAAAGTAGCTGAGATCCATAAAAGAATCAACCCTTTAACTCTCACACCTGCGTTTTCTCACTTCTCTTCTTAGACAGCACCACTCCTTAGGTCCTTAAGAGTTTGAAGACAACAATAAGAAATCAAGACTAAATAATATTATGAATTGGCTTCCATAAACATGGGTCTGCATCTTCCACTATGATATGATGTCTTCAATATATAATGGGTTCTTATTCCCCTATAAGGAAGATTCATGTCATATCATTTGCAGGGAAATGGATAAAATTTCAGATAAGTTAAATGAAGTAAGTCACGCACAAACTGTTTAATAACTGAGAGGTTCTCTAATGTGAAAAATCTAAAATATAGAAAATGAGTAAAAAAGGAGAGATAGTTTTGAACAAGTGGACTTTTGGATATGGGGAAAGAGAAGAAACAAAAAGTTAGTTAAGATAGCAAAATAAACAAGATAGTTTATATACAATGCACGTGTCACAATACCCCAAAACAAATGTAACTGGTGTATGTTGTAAACACAGACTACTAAAAATATTAAGGAGGAAAGCAAGAGTAATAGATGGTAAAAATTTTAAAAGAAGCAAAAAAAGATGAAATGTAGCTTTTTACACAAATGATTTTAAGATTTATGCTCTCACTATATGTAGAGAAATTTTTTTTCTCCCAGTTAGATTCCTACTTCTGAATTGTAAATTTATTGCCAATGCAGTACATTCTCCATGTAGTTTTAAAAGTATGAATTTGATTTATAATATATATTAAAATATTTGAGAAATAAGATTGCTTTTAAAATGTTTGATAATGAAGCTTAAAATCTGATGAAATCTGACCTTGTTAGAGTTTTGAGTCATAAAACGATGCACCCTCGAGAAAAGTTCATGACTAATCAAAAGTGGAAGAGACTCACATATGAATAGACAAACCTGCACTTAGGGTGATAAAAATATGGAAGAATACAGTTTACATATTTTTTTTCTTCTTCCATGTCTATAATACTAACACCGCTGCCATGAGTCAATTGTGCATATGCAAATTTTATAAAACTCTAATTCTCTTTTCTCTCCCAGAAAAGCCAAGTTTCAGATTTGACAAAGTAGCACTCTCTGCTGTAGATTTAGATTTGAGATCTGGGTGTGACCATTAATCATGATATGCCATCTTGTGTGGATAAAGAATTGCCTTGCAGGTTAATAAACTATACTTCTGGATAAGTCTGTGGGTAGTCCCAGAGATGGTTACTGTACAGCCAGCAAACAGGGAGACCCACCCTCACTACAGGGGATACCATCCAGTAGGCTTGCAGCCTGTGCAGAATACAGGAGGAGCAAGAAAGATAATCCACATTTGAAAAGCTCTATTCTGCTTCAACTGCTGAGTCTTTTGCTATGTCATTGGGGCTATAAAACTAGTTTCTTCAATCCTTTCTTGTTGGTTTTGTTATTTCTTTGTTTTTGAGACAGTATCTCCCTCTCTAGTCCAGGCTGGTCCTGTACTCAGAATGTAGCCCGGCAATTGAGCACACCGCAATTCTCCTGCCTCAGCCTCCCAAGTGCTGGGATTACAAATGTATACTATCAGACCCAGTATATGTGGAGCAGTGAAATTGAGCCCAGGTAAACGCTTTAGCTGCTGAGCTATGCCTCCTACCCCTTTTCAACCCTTGAATCCAGAATCCTGTCAGCATCTTTCAAGGGACTTTCCAAGACATTGGCCTTGAACTGGCACTGCAATCATGTCCTTTCTGGTTTGTGGCTTCTGTCTTTGACTGAGCAGCTCCAGGATCTTGTAGTCTCCTGTACACGGATGGCATTTGTGGATCCTTCTTCCCATGGTCTGGAAAGCCTATCTAATAGATCCCCGTATGTACAATCTCTAGAGAATGCTAACTTGGATTCAATTCAAGGTTGTATAAATTTATGATTTATAGAGAACAGAGAATTGCAATAGAAGGGTTGAGGATTTTACAGGAACTAGTAATTTAGATATCACTGTAGTAATTTTACATTTAAAATTAGTTTTGAAATTTCATAAAGATATGAAAGAATAAAATATATGAATGAAATATATATTTATATTACATGGAGAAAAATATGAAAGACATATACTTCATGGGAATATAAAAATTCTAATTGACTGATTTTTTAAAAATTTTATATCTGGTTTATCATTTTTCTTCTGTCTTTAAGATAAATTCCACATAACTAAAGAATAAATATTAATGCGACTGACACTAATCATATAAATCATTGTGAAAATTACTAAAATTGTCTAATAGAATGATTGACTATAATAGCTTATCACCGACTCAAAATTACAGTCTATGTTTATAGATTAGGCTTGATGTGATTTTATTACTGAACAGATGGAAAATTATCCTCAAGTATCTTTGTATAATGCCTCTTTAAAAATGTGTCAGTAGTTAGTGATACAAACTCTCCATGTCAGTGACCGATACCTTGAATCATCAGCATCAATTACAATCATCTCAATGTTCCCAAGGTCCAGCTTTTATTTGTGAATTTACAAAAAAACTAGAAATTTCACGTTTCTGAGAATTGAAGCTTTCAGGCTCTTTTCACATTTTCTTGGTGAATGAAGTCACACTTAATACATATTTCGTTTAGAAATTTTATTACTGAGAGATGTAGTGTTTTTGTCTCTAATAGTTAATCCTACATTTCCATATTTGGAATGACTTTACAGCGACTGAAACGCTTAAATGAGAAACACAAAGTTTTTTTTGTCTACTTTTACTAACACAAAGAAATAAAACCTTTTGTAGAGTCTAAGTGCTGATTCATTCATCGTGAATGAAGTAAATGGCTGGATGTAAGACAGGAAGTGCTTGCAATAGTGGATCACTCCTCATTATTAGAACTCTTTCTGATGTAAAATTCTTTTCACAGCTTATCTACTCAGTATTAATTCACATTAATTCAAACTTTTCTGTATTATTATTTGCAAATATTGTTTTGATTCAAGTCCCTACTTAAAACATCCAAAATATCCATTTGGATGTCTCTAAGGAAACTCAAATAAGAAAATAAACCTAACACTGAGTTGGCCTTAGTCTTTCCCCGCTGTGTCCATTAATGTCACTGATCAATATATTCAATCATCCTGGACATTTTCCTGTTCCGCTTCCACCTTGTCCTATTTCTGGCTAAACTATACCAATTTTCCCCTATCAAGTGTCCTTTCTATGAAGCTTCCTTTTATTCTCCATGGTTACTTTCAGGCTGTGTTGTGTCTTTGCAAAGTACTGCATTAAGTTCTTAGTAGAGTTTGTTCTGAGCTCTCTCATTAGAGTCTGAATGATCTGTTCAGATAGCAAATATGATCCTGCTCTTATTTCTGCATTTAACACATGACTGGGCTCCATATGCTGTTAGGATACAGAGCACCTTCCTCTGCCTAACAAAATACAGGAGACCCTGAATGCTCATGCCACAGCACTAGCTAGGCCATGGCCTAATTCTCTGTGTTCAGGCACACTAACATCCTAAAAGTCACAGTCTACCTGTTCCCAGAACGCTTGTGTGAAACTCTTTCTGTTCTTATCCATAACCCACCCTTGTCTGTTTGATCTTAATCATTCCTCAGATCTCAGCCAAAGGGTAGGTGACAGGCACAGTAACACCAATCATATTTCTTTGCACATACTCTTCAGATTTCTTCCCCCCATTTTATTGATATGTATAAGCACAAAAATTTAAGGTTTACAATGAAGTTGAGCATTTTGTGTGCCTACTTATCTTGTCAAGGTGACAAGAACTTCCCCACTCTCTTTTTCTCCCTTCCCCTACCTGCCCCTTCCTCCCTCCCTGCCCTACCCACCTGGTTTGCTTTGTTTTTCATTTTAAGTTCCATAAGAGTTGTGCTCTGGGTCTCTCATATCAGAGAGACCATTTGATGTTTCACCTTCTGTTTCTGACTCACTTCACTGAGCATGATGTTCTCAAGTTTCTTCCATTTGGCTGCAAAAGCCTCCACGCTGTCGGACTTTATAGATGCATAGTATTCCATTGTGTATAAATACCACAGTTTGTGTATCCATTGGTCTGTTGATGAATATTTTTCACATACTCTTAAAAGAAACACACTCATTTGAGTTCAAATCTCTCTCTCTCTCTCTCTCTCTCTCCTTCTTCCTTCCTCCTATTAATTTTCCTACCCATTTCATTAAAGTAAATGAGAAAGTGGTATTGATTTCAATCTTGAATCCAGATATTAACATATTTCTTGGTAAATCTTATGGATTAAAAAGTAATTATTAATATATAGTTCTTTTGTTATTGATTCAAACAAGAAAGCAAACTGTATCAGTCATTCTGTCAAAATTCCTTCAAGAAAAATTCTTATGTCATAAACTCTATTTTGCTTTCTTCTTTTCCCTCTATTTTTTTGTTGAAGTTCTGTTTAATTTTCAAATTTCTATCAGACAGTTTCACAAGTTGCTAAATGTAAATTCACTCTGCCCTGAAATGCCTTCAGGTGCTTGAGATTTGTTCAAATCCTACAATTGTTAAAAGAAGAAATCATTTTTCTCACGTTTAGTATTGATCATACTGTTCTCTCTTTCTTTAAGCCTTTGTTTCAAAATTATTTTCTGTGTGTTATATATCCTTTACAAGATAAATATTTATGTCCACGTGATGTAAACAATTTTTAATGTTCATGGCTTGATAATTGTATGTCATTATGGACCCATAGGGGTCCCTTCAGGTTCACCTGTAAATTGTACTTGGTGTAAAGCAGTAGCAGAATGTCATGTTTTGCAAGCTAAGAATCTACTGTTAAAATTTTGAAATAAAGAACAGGGCTAAACACAGAGCAAGCAGTTATGATGAAAGAAAATGTGATCTTTTCTTAAAGTTGTAAAACAAATATATGCAAATTTTGTGATGCATGAGTTGTTTTGAAGTTATTATGGTGCGGGAAACTATGTGCTAAATTAGAGGTAGAAGAAAGACTTATGAGCTTATGCAAATAACTTCTGTATTTTCAGATGTTTTAAAGAACTCCACTATAAGGGGATTAATAATTGCCCAAGATTGTAGTATAAAGTTTAAATATTTTTATTTGAAAATATATTTTCCTGACCACCTATTGTTGCTGTCTCATATCAAGGTTAACTCAATAAAAATAGTATCAATATTTTCTAATATTATATATATATATATATATATATATATAATATTTATACTATTTTCTAAATTACAAAATGGCAATCAACCTTTCTGACATCAAATAATATGTAGATTAATTTTAACAAGATAAAATAATCCCCCAAAGGGAGATAGATGTAAAAATACATTATCTCATGATTTTCTGCTAGATTTCAAAGGAAACAAATTACTAGAGGAAATGACAAGTTTTCCTTGCTTTGACAGATATGGTATTTTGACATTATATATATATATGAGAAAAAAAAGATAGAGACACATTTCTGCTTTGTTCTGACTTCTTTATCAAAGTGCACTAAACTTTAGCAAAGCCCCCTTTTACATTGTGTTTTATGTTCTGTAAAATTGACATGAAAACTCACAATCAATGTCAAAAAGGTTCAATTTGCCACTTGGTTTTTCTTACAAGACTGATTCAATGAGATTGTCTCCAAAATAAAGCAAAATACAATCATCCATGTATAAACCGAGAAACTATTGCACCATGTAGTTAATGCCAATATGAAACACATAAACATCATATTTCAATAATAAATGTGGACTAACTTCATGTTTTACATAGCAACAATTTCTTACCTTTGATCTTTGGGTTAATAATGAAATACAGTGATATCTTTAAAGATCTACTTTTCTATTTATGAAAAAAAATATAAGTGTGACAAAATTACATAAGGATTCTGATGCCTATTTAATGTAACTTTCATAAAACAGATTACAGAAGAACAATTTTATTCAAACAGAAGCATCGTGATCTGTACATGCACCAATGAATGAGTCTTAGAAAACATGAACCCATCTCTCATGGCACATATTTCCTCAACAAATAGCTATAAAATTTCTTCTGGAAGATAACATAATTTTAGTTCTTTTAATTAAGATAATTGATGAACATTTATTAAGGACCCACTATACCTTGGACATTGTGCTAAGATTTTTCATAAGAAAATCAGAAACTATCTCTGATGTTGAAGACATATTTCAGAAGAAGACATACAAATATGAACCTTATGATACATATTTAGTTACATATGTAAAAATTATTATGTGCGCTGCTGAGGGAATGTTAATTATATTTTTCCCAGTATATATAAGAAAGTTATCATACAAAAACAGAAAATAAAAGGACTAAAAGGGACTCATAAGCCACAGAGTATGGGCAGCTTTTAGAATCCAAAAAAAGTAAGGAACAGATTCTCTCCTATAGCTTCTAGAAGTAACCAGACTTGCCAACACCCTGAGTTTAACTTAATGATAGAGATAATTAATTTGATTTCTTTTAGCTTGTGAAGATTATTGTTTTCACTCTGCAGTTTAGGCTGAGTTGTGGTGATTTGTTACAGCAGTGGTAGTAAACTAATACAGTCACCATGGGTATTGACAGGCTCTAGAGTGTTGTTATAATCATCTGGGAACTGAGTCAAGTCTAGTTTAAAATTTTATTCAGAGCATTGTTACTTTCCCTCATTAGAAGGTGTTTTACTATACACTTTTCTCATTGGGGGGAGTAAAAATAAAATCACTCTGAAACAGATACTGCAAAGGTGCCTCAAACATGACATTTTACATGTATCTGTAGCTGCTTGAAAGACTTGCTGAACATAACCTAGGGCCTGAAATTACCCGCATCGCTGCACTAGCAAATGTAATTCTGTAACAAGATTAATCTAACAACCAGATGAAAATATTCTAAATAAATGAAAAGCTACAGAATTCAAACATCTAAGTGAATGATGCCACAAGGCGCAAATGTGAGCACCGGTGCTGCATTTGAAAACTGGAAATATGATTTTTAAGTTATTGTATGCTTGAGCAACCACAAGTCACAATTCTTGTCTTCTGGAAGAGACCTCATTCTTAGGCTCTCGTGATCCAGGACAAACTGTGGCAAAGGAATCCTTATTTATCCACTTGCTGAGCAAGATAATCTAAAAACATTTTTGACACCATGCTTTGTTTTAAACTAGAAAAAAAAATCTAAGCCAAACAAAAACAACTCTGCTTACTTTTTGCTCACGTTTAGCATAAGCTGCTATGCCTAGAAAATATAGACTTTATAACGCTTAACATCTCATAAGTTGTGGAAGTCAATTGCATCCACCCTCTTCTTTCTACCTTGATCTGAAGATAAGAGGTAACATTTAATATTTTTTAATAAAGTGTTAGTAGAAAAACCCAAAACTCTTGCAGTTCCATTTTCTAGGAGATTCAAAATTCTGTTATCACAAAGTTCAGAATCTCATAATTTATTTTCTAAGCCTCGTCTGGGTAAGTAGTGGAAAATAAATTTTTACAAAATATTGACCTACCTTCATGGGCTGGTTGCTCATCGATGAAGATCCCTTAAAAAAATACATGCACCCTGAAGACAAATTATTCAACTGAATATTTAGGCTTTTGTGGGTACTTTTTTGTTGTTGTTATTGTTGTTATTATGAGAACAAGGCCAAGTTTGTGAAGTTCTATATAAGAGGAAAATAAATCTCAAAAGTACTGTTCTAGCTGTTAAAAAAATTCAAGAGCATTAGAAAATTGTTCAACTTTTCAAGCTGAAAATACTAATCCAAACTTTTCCATTAAAGCAACTACACAACCTTATAAACTTAGAAATAAACTTGACTTACAAATAACAGTGATTTAAAGAAATGTCACTGGTACCTACAGGGAAAAGTAACTTTATTTTTACAGAATTTTTTACCAACTGAACTCTGCAAGAAAAATTTTCAATGCACTGCAAAAAATCATTACTGCATAAAAGCAAATAAGTAAAGAATACAAAAATGTAAAAAAAAAAATAAGCTTGAAAAACATGCTAAAATTTAAAAAAGAATGGAATTCAAAGATAAGCTAGGATTTAATAAAGTAACAAAACAGAATTTAAACTAGTACCCTGGGGATTGGACTGAAAGTAAAAATGAGAAAGTGTGCTTGGATGGACACGTTGTAGGAACCAGCTAAAAGCAATTGCAACTTCCTTGAGCTCAAAGTGAACAAGATTTTTTACTGTTCAAAGAAAATTGATAATACATGGAGCTTCAATGAGCCCCATCAGGTCAGAATGAAAACGACACATCTCCAACCCAGCAGTGAAGACACATTTTCTGAAAGTAAACCTCGACTACACAAAATGAAAAATAAGGGCCCCTATATTTCCCAGTGAGTGTGAGCCAGAACTCTGGGGCCGTTCACTAATGATCACTGTTGAGGGACACCTTGCTGAGGGTCTCTCTTTGATTCGTTTATGCTGTTGGTGATATTTTCCGCACCCGTTGGCAGACATTTGGAAAAAACACCACTTCAGAGAAAAGTTGGGATCTAAATTACATAATGTGCAGAACAGAATATATGTGAGGAATTTCACTCACATTGTGCCGCAGGGGCATGACTATCACACACTCTTACCCGGGTTACTTTTAAGTTTTCAGGAAAAATTAAGGATCATCTTAAAATAATTTGAAGCTATTCAACTTTTGTAGCCCTTTTCAAAATATTCCCCTTCTCCTCTCAGACCCTCGGATCTCTTCAACTGATAGAGAAAAAGAGTTTTCTTTCTTTCTTTCTTTCTTTCTTTCTTTCTTTCTTTCTTTCTTTCTTTCATTGTCTTTGAAGCTATTCCTGGCTTTCTCTTGCTGTTGACCATCTTTCAGCCATACAAATCCAGTTGAGCTTTACCTCTGCAGTCCCTGATCCTGAGTAGGTTTGAGTAGCGTCTACTTTTGTCCTCAAATTACAGGGCTTGGTTTAATAATCCCTTATGGCTGTCTTGATTGGTATTCCTTCATCTTTTGCCAGCCCATAATTTGTGCTGCCACTTACCTATTTCTTCAATATTTGATATCTAAACTTTATCATGTTTTGTTCAACAGACTCAGGATTATGAGCCAACTTTAGTTAACTTTCTAGTCATGGAATGAGAACAGATCAATGACTCAAAGGGAAAATATAAAAATTTCCTTTTTTTTCCTACAGGAAGATATTTAAAGTGTGTTTTCAGTTTATTTTTTCTTTCAAACAGAAACAGCCGAATGGTAGAACAAAAATTCCTCTCAAGACAATGTAATTCAGAAATGAAAAAAAAAAAAAAAAGAGGCTGGAATCAAACTATAAACCCCTGGACGCTAAAAACTGTCACTGGTGTGAGTGCTGGGCATTCATTATTCAGTAGGCATCAGTGGGTGAATAAGTGTGTAAAAGCACAAAGAGAATAGTAAGTTACCCTCAAATACTACTGGCCTTATAAAAAATTGGATTCGTCACTAGCTACTGTGAAAAGGTTTAGGCAATATTGTAATTTCCTTGTCTAAATAAAACTCATAAAGATAAAGGCAGGAGACCAAATTTAAGCTTAACAGAAGACTGAATTTATTAATAAAAGAGAATGTGGAAAATTGAATCCAGAATAAACACACACACACACACACACACACACACACACACACACACACACACACACAGTATGAGGTAGCCAAAATGGAAAATGTTCAGACACACAGAAAAGCATGCCGAATATTATACTTAAGAACCAATCTGGAATAGGGAATTCCCAGCCTGCTAGGACTAGAAACAGCGTGCAGCTTCTGTGAGTACTCATTTACACCACAGTGGGCTTTTTGGTGATGCAACTGTCTTTTGAGTCATCCACGCTTCTGTAAATAACCCCTCACACACATTCCTGTAATTAACCTTATTGAACTCCTTGAGTTCACCAAGTTGAACCTTTATGTAATCATTTCCTTAGTCTTTCATCTGTGTCCTATCTGGGTTGAACGAATGTTTGTTCGTGTCTTTCCAAAAAGTTTAATGCAACTTATGGTGCCCCAACAAGGATGGACAGAACCAGATGTTGAGGTGGGCTGCATGGCCTTTGCAGTGGTTTCTATACTCACAAGGAAAGGCCTTTGACCCTTGTAAGTCAATGGATAGTCCCAAAGTCTACTTATTTTAAGGTTCAAGTTTACCTCTATGGGAGTAATCATAAATGAAACACAATATTTAATATCATTAGCCACAATGTTCATGACAATGGTTAGAAAAAGTGAGTTAATCTTAAAAGTTCTTGGAAATGTAATGGCCATGTTCTCTCATTCTCATAAGCTTTACAAGATTATGTAATAAAACTTATTCTCCATGGCCGAGCAGATACCTGGACCTTTTAATATTAATTATGTTTGCCAACAAGATAAACTATCATTTATTTTATGTTTAATTTTTATACTTAATAGGTGAATAAGACATCAAACTGAACTCTTGTTAGAATTGTGATGAAGAGCTTTTAATAAGCACAAAATATATGTACACATTCATATATTCAAATAAACTATTTTCAATTTGTACTTCACAAAAGGAAAAGAAGTATAGTTAATTTCAGAAAAGCAGCTGTTAAACAATTCTAACATGCTAGAGTTTTTAAAGACATAGTAGGAAAAGATAGGTAATTCAAAGAAAGGCAAAATGTGTTTTAAAAAGAGAAAATGACCTACCACAAAATTTATTTATACTAAAAGAAATAGGAAAAACTAAAGACTGACACTGCGAAGAACATGTTGGAGCTGGGAGACATTTCCTATACAAATCAAAGGCTGAAAATGTGGAGTCTGTGTAAAAGAATACACAAAACCTGTGGTGAACAAATATAAAATAGCTGAAATAAGAAACAAGTCTCCTAACTAGGCACTTTAGGGAAAAGGTAAAGTAGAATACTCTAAAAACTTGGCCATAGATATTGTAGTGTAGGTTTTAATTAAAAAAAAATTTCTGACACTCAAAAAAGTTAAATCCCAAGCCCTCTAAATAAATATATAAATACAAGTTGGCTGCACGACTCCTTCTCGATTACTAGTATTTAATTTCTGTGCTCACAGTAGACAAGCTTACATAAGCCTCACCTTCTCATGTAAGATCATGTCTCTACAGCTTAATGATCTCTAGAGTGCTACAAATAACTGCCTCACATAGCTCTTTAATAATAGAAGGCACAGAGCTTTGAGTCTCTGGATTTCTTCTGTTCCTCAATTATTGTCTCAGTGGTTTTTCTATTTGTTAGTAATAACTGCAAAAAATAAAATAAGAAAAAATGTCAAAACCTTTTGTCCATAATGATACATGTTTATTTAACTTAAGTAGCTTGAATTGTCACTGTGTAATTATGACAGACTAACTTTCAAAAAAAAGTCTTTGTACTTTAAACCCAACTAGCTATCTTTAGGCTTTATTTCGTTGGTTACAATATAGAATGAGAGGTTATGAATGGACGGAAACTCATCCATAATCATTAGGGAAAAACCAACTCCAGTAAAGCTATATTGTAATTGAGCCATCAGCATCATCTTTGCTGCCAGAGTGTGCATTATGTTATCTGATATGTTTTGCCAAGGACAATTAAAACTCTTTAACATCCAAAGTATTATACAAATGGTGCCTTTTAGTATCTACCCATCTGTGGATGGACTTAAATTTTAGCTGATAGGATTGAGGATGTTCATGGTCATTGCTATTAATATTGACAGAACATTCCTGGAGTATGGATCAATGAACAAGAAGTGCTTTAGGATATACTAATATGGGATTAGAAACCCTGGCACTGGTACAGGTTTCCAGGGAAGACTTGTAGATATCCTTTTCTGGAGACTTGATAGATGCCTTACAGTCTAGCATAATAAAAAATCCGTCCTACCTCAAGCAGAATTGATGATCTAAAGTCTAGAAGTCCTTCCATATCTATGATAGGGAACTCCACACACAACAATGCAAAGAACAAAGTGTCATGTCAAATAAACTGTTACTATCTTTAAGGCCTCTGTTCTGTACATCAACAGATGAAATTGAGTAAGTTATTTGAATACATAGGTCATCTCTCAGTGAATGGGGCATAAATTGCAGCTAGTTAACCAGATGACTATGTTTTCATTATTTAATCATAATTTAAGCGTGATCTAAGAAGAAGAAAAATAGATCTGGTAGAAAAAAATAATGTCTAATGGCTATCTAGAATGAGGGTGAAGATTTATCAAAATAAATTACTACATTCAGGGGATTGTGGGCATGTACGATTTGAGACCATTCTGCTTAGTGAAGTGAGTGAAACTCAGAAGGTTAAATACCACATGATTCCTTCATTCTGAGAGGCCCAGAAAACAGGCAATTTATAGAATAAACTGGGTGTTGTGGTTTGGACCTGGGATGTCCCCCGAAGGTCTTGTGTATTTGAATGCTAAAGACTGTCTATGGAACCATGTGCTGTTGGTAGAATGGAGCCTCCTCTGGAGAGATGGATTACAAGCATGTAAATTGGATTACAAGCATGCAGTGGGGGCTTACCACACCTTCTACACCTGAATGCAGGAGGGGCTGATCACCGGGCTGTGATCTGGAAGGACATATAACCTGCCTCCTGCCATCCTTGGAGGACTGTCCAAACTTTCCTTAACTTGGCTTCCTGTTAGTGATGTCATGAGAAGCTGCCTCCACTTCTGCCTCTGCCATGTACTTCCATTGCTGCAAGCCGCCTTTGAATGGACTGTGACCTTCTGAAACTTTGAGCCATAATAAACTTTTCTTCTCCTAGATTTGTGGATGTCAGGTATTGTGTCACAGCAACTAAAAAGTAACTAAGACAATGGGTGAGATATTATGTGTCAAGGGAGCAGAGGAAGGGGATGGGAGGACCTAAATGGGGAGGGAGGAGGAATTGTCGCGATGTCAGGATATGTATGTGCACAAATTTTTCAGCTTCATGTACCATTGTATGTCACATCTATGAATCAATAAAAATGGGGAAAAATGAATAAGACACCGCACTTCTATAATAGGCCTTTCCCTTCCTTGCTCTTGAATTAATAGAAGGATCTGTATCTTACCATCAAATAACACACTGTGCAAAGTTTTAGCAGCAACCTTTTAAGGAAGCACGGAAACTCCAAGCTTTGCTCTCCTGGTGCTTCTACCTCAGAATCCATCTTTCATTGTGCCCGTTCCTTTTGAATGCATTGATTCAGTGGTTATTTTATCGTCTTGAAAGCAAATTATGGTCTCCCTGAAAACACGTGCCATGCTGATTTCATTCTAAAATATGTTATGTTGCGCTCACTATGGAAGCTCTTCGGTAAGAAACGATGCCATGGAGTGAACTTTATTCTCACTGTTTCAACCAAAGCCTTGCCATTGCAGATCAAATCGTTCAGCAGCTGCTCCCTGATTCGCGGAAGCCAACTGAATGTTTCCAAGCGTGAAAACACGCTGTTGCAAAGGAAAGGTGAAGCTTTTAAAGCCTGCAAAGCAGCAGGGATTCACTTCTTCAATGGAGACAATTCAAGTTTGCCTTCCCACGCTGGGACAGGCTTGTCACATTTCCCGCAATCTGTGGCAAGGCCTGCAGGTGTAACCAGAGCCCAGCTGCCTCTCCTATGGACTGCAGAGCTAACAGGGCACGTCCCTCTGCACCATTTACATGCTGCCAAAGATTTCAAGGTTTCTTCGGAAAGAAGCCCTTTCATTGAATAGGTAAACCGGTTAAATATCATCTTGGTGCACTTAATAAATCTGCATTGCATGAAAAACAGATTGGAAATCAAGTTTCAAGTTTTGAATAATATCACAGATTCTGTTTCCTTTTGATTCGTTATTAAAGCTTTGTTTTCTACCTTCCACAGAAGTATAACACAGAAAATTGTGGGACAGCACTGATATAAACAAGATACTTAGAATCACGGGACTGAAACAATAATAATTTGGACAGTTCCTTTCGGTGTAACGCTGCCTAAACTTTCTAACTTCTCAAAATCTTGTTCTTACCCATAAAATACATAAGAAAGGAAATAAGTTTAGAGAAACAAATAAGATTATATTATCTTTCAAATTCACAGTGAGCACTTGCCAAGGACTAATGTTTTATAAAGATCAGACCCAGGGACATAATAGCAGGGAAGACCAAATATTGACCGAAAGTGAAACATGATGCTAATCCTAAAACATTATTTTTTTTTTATCAGCTATTACTGTTACAGTCAAAGTGAAGGTCTAGAACTGGCTAAGTATACCAGAAACAGTATTGATATTCCTAACATTTTAAATCGTGAGCAGTAAATATTCAGAGATGCCAGTATTAAAAATATGAAATTTGGAGAAAAGTACAAGTGCCTTGTATTGGAAAGCCTGGAAAAAGTAGTGCTACATTTTTTCTCATTTCATTCGTAGAAAATGTAAAAGCAATTTGTTTGAGAAAAATGTTACTTATGATGGGAGATGATAGTTACACAAAATTACATTGTTTTATTTCCTGTGCTGATAGGTGAATGTAAAACTTCCGAGTTTTATCATGTAAGTAGAAAGCAATATACTTTCAATTTTGAATTCATTTGAAAGTTAATGTAAATTTCATATTTTCTTTTGTTAAAGAAAGTGTAGCTCATATATAGCCAGGCAAAATTATTAAACAGCCGTTAAGCCGAGCCCTGAGCTAGTATAGAAAGTTAGTAAAATAACTACAAAAATAAATTTTACTTTCAGATACTTTATAACATAGGTGATACAAACAGGCTTACTATAAAGAAAAAAAAAGCTAAAAAAAATGGCACATATTAGAAGAGTATAAACCTTCATTAGAATACAATTCCCAAATGCTTATGTAATAAAAAATGATCACTGTAAGCATGATCAAGGAAGACTTCTCCAATGGTAAATCCCATCAACAAGTGGTGGATAAGACCTGAGTCTCAGAAATCTTTCTATGTTTGTATTTACTTGAAAAGATTGATGCTACACACTTAACTAGTGTTCAGTAGGAATGTGCTTATCATCAGGTAAGCTGTTGGAGGATTGCTTTGAAATGGTGAGCAGCAGGAGGAAGGAACCTGGAGTGAAAGTTCTGCTTCCTGTCAGATCAGCAGTGTGGGCGTTAGAATGTAGTCGGAGGTAAAGTTTCCACTTCCGCTCTGCATGACCCTCCTGGTCGCTGCTCATCTGTCCTGGCTGTAGGTCCTTCCTGGAGGTTGGGGACCACTGGTGAAGGACAGGATGAGCACGGATGAACACTTCTGTTCTGCATAAAGCTGTCCAAGGGCAAGCGGCTGTGAAGTACTGGAAATTTTTTCTAGAGGATACTTCAAACCAGATAAAGACCTGGAAATAGTAAACAGCTAATATTACATTTGTTATATGTGCATAGCTTGATATGATTGGGCTATTGAGCAAGTTACTGTATTTACAGTAAAGCCCAAAGGTATCAGCTTTTTAAATTTTTTTTAAACGATGGAGCATGGATAAGAAAGATGAGGATGTCAGGAGACAGTGTAGATGAAGCCATCACGTGATCAGGATGACGAGGGGGGATGGGATAGCAAGAGAATTATCTGGAAAGGTCAGTCACTACTGTACTGCAAGTCAAAGCTGTCAAAGTTTAGTGTCTATCAAAATCACCTTATTTAAATACAGATTGAGGGGCAGGATCCTCTCCCAGTAGTTTCTGACTCAGTAAATCAGGAGTGAAGCTCTGTAATTTACGTTTCTGAAGAAATTATAGATGAGTTTGCTGCTGGTCCTCTGGAAACCATAGGCTGAGACTCTCTAGTGTTGAAGTAAAACTGTACAAGCCCTTTAATATCATAAAAAAGCTTCAAAAATTTCATATAAAAAGTATAAAATGACTCATATCTATTTTATAACACATTAATATTAATTGCCTTCTCCCCACCCTTTTTATTGAAATGTATAAGTGCAAAACTTAAGGTTTACAATGAAGTTGAACATTTTGTGCACATCCATATCTTTTCAAAGTGACAAGGACTTTCCCACTCTCCTTTTGTCCCTCCCCCTACCCACGTCTCCCTCCCTCCCCACCCTAACCCCCTGTTTCACTTTGTTTTTTGTTTTAAGTTCCATGAGATAGTTGTGGTCTGGGTTTCGCATATCAGAGAGACCATCCAATGTTTCACCTTCTGCTTCTGATTCACTTCACTAAGCATGATGTTCTCAAGTTTCTTCCATTTGCATGCTAAGCCTCCACGCTGTTAGACTTTATAGATGCATAGCATTCCATTGTGTATAAGTACCACAGTTTGCCTCATAATCCTCAAACCAGCTGTGATTTTTAAGCATGAAAATATAAAACAATAGTAAGTTTATGATTTCTGAATATTTCAGAAGTAATCATTACTAAAAAACTTCAAATTTTCTAGGCTTTGTGGAAAAATAGAAATGTTTACATAGTGCTATAGAAATATAAATTGTTACAAAAGTTCGGATAAAATGGCAGTATGTAGGAAATTTGAACATCCTCTTAATTTAAGGTTAGCAAGTCCATCCCTATGTGTATTTCCCAGGGGATTTCACACAAATGTTCACATAGAGACTTGCACAAGAAAACGTTTTGTAGCATTATGCCATCTGTCTGTCTACCTGTCTAATATCTATCTGTCTTGATCATCTATCTATAGCTGTAATACATATACACATATATCAAGAAGAAAATAAATGAATAAATGGTTATACTGATAATCTGGGAGGTCAAAACATAAGAGCAAGTTTGAACCCAGCCAGGGCAACTCAGTGATTTAGGCCACCTTGCTTCAAAGTAAAATGAGCTGGTGTTATAATATCTCAGTGTAATGGTCTATGGTTCAATCACAGCATTGGAGAAATAAAATTACAAAATAAATATAGAAAAACTGTTGTAATTATGAATGCATGTACATATAATCAGTGCTTAAAACTATATGACACAGCATGCATCAGATACAGAGAAAAGATCACCTCTGGAGGCACAGAGTAATGAACTTGGGGACCAGATTCAACGGGAGATTAGGTTATATACTGGGTTACAGAATATATACATTTTGTCAGTAATATGTTTTTAACCGAAGTTGCAGCTACTTGGATGGCTGTCATACTGTCATCTTTATTTGTATGAAAGTGTTAGTTTATATATCCAGAAACAGTAATATTACAACAAAAGTCATACTTGAGCCTATTGGACTGGCAGCAATGAGCGGATGTGGCAGGAGAAAGGCCTGAGAAGGCATTTGAGCGGCTACAATTCGGATTTCCTTCACAGCCACATTTCTTGCTATTTTTATAATCTTTTGAAATAAAGCTCAGTTCAGCACTCTGCTTGAAATTGTCAATGGAGTATTTTTCAACAGTTTTTAAAAATGAAAATTCACTAACTTTATTAACAATTAGCACTGAGGAATTGAAATTATTTTTGCTTACCTGATAAACCTAGCAATCCCTAATATCTTATATCCAGAATGTGTTAGAGAACTAAACAGCTCTTGATCCCATAAAATTATTTGCAGGCAATAAATTAAACATTAGCTTTAAACATTCAACAGATTTCTTTTTCATGGGTATGCCTAACCAACACTGTAAAGATATCTTCATTGTGAGATTAATCTTTTTTTTTCAAATTGTGGGTAACATCATCAATATTTAGATATCATTGTTGATTAAATAAATGACACAAGTAAAAATATAGTAATAAATACAAAATATTCATTTAATAAATTATAGCTTTCAAGATATTTCTGTTACTGTACTTTCCTATTAATCTCATTTTTCCAAGGCTTTTTCGTATTACTCATATTATTATTAACTGGCAAATATTAGAGGTCTAGTTCTTAGAATTCAGTAGTGTAACTCTTACCTGAAATTAGCACATATTGGACCCGAAGAGAGAGATAATTGTTTAATAACTGTTTTCACTTTCAGATAATGTCAACTGTTTCAGGTAATGTGACTTCCGCTTTAGATAAAATAGCTTTCCTCTTACAGCTAATGGTAGCATAGTTTTTATTTTAAGCCTAGAAAATAAAGCATTCAGGAAGACACATTTTGTGTTTCATAATCGCACAACTCATTTCAACATCTAACGTGTTTCCTTTAAATTATCCTTTCTTTTGGAGTAATTTTGGGTCTGCTTTTCTATGTGAATTTCCCTTATGGTTTTTAAAAAAATTACAAAATAGTACTGATATATGTCAAAGTAATTTCCAGAGTGTCTGATAGACAGTGAATGTGTTAAAACTCTTAGCTGAATGTGATGAAATGGATGCGTATATAAGATGTTAGAGGAAACGGTGGTAACTCATTGATGATGGCTTCACTGCTGGAATCTCAGACAATTATTATTTAGGTCAAAATGAACTACTGTATTGAACTACAGTCTTTCACCTGACTAATCACTTAACATATTTGCTAAAAATTAAGTAATTATAAATGAGTAATGAAAGGAAAATCCTCACATAGGGCAGCATACTACAGAGGTAAAAACATGAACATAGACATAAAAATCCTTGTTCCAAAAACACAGCCTTTCTGGCTGACTGGATCTGTGATCTTCAACATGTAACCTAGCCTTCCCTTGCTTCAGTGGCCTTATATGTTAAAAGAAAAATAATGGAACCCATTGCACACACCTGATTTGAGATGCAAATGATTTGATGTCTAAAGCCATTAAAATAGTGTCTAGCAGGTAGAAACAGTTAAATGTTTTAAAGAAATACATTCAAAGTTATTAAAAAAAACTCAAAATAGATAAACAAGATGTCAAGATTATGAGTCTTATAATAAGCAGGTTTTTGAAGTCTTCCTATGCAGTGCAATTTTACTTTGCTTTCATGACTTTGCTGTATTTCCCCATTTCCTAAATGTACTTTTTCTCTTTCTTTCTCTCTTTCTTTGTCTCTCTCTCTCTTTCTTTCTTTTTTTTCTCTCCCTCCCTTCCTTTCTTCCTTCTTCCCTCCCTCCCTCCCTCCCTCCCTTCCTTCCTTCCTTCCTTCCTTCCTTCCTTCCTTCCTTCCTTCCTTCCTTCCTTCCTTCCTTCCTTCCTTCTTGGTATCCAATCCAGGGCTTCATGCACACTAAGAAAGCAAGTGCTCCACCACTAAGCTACATTCCAGTACTCTTCTCCAAATCTAAGTGCAAACCCCAAAGATTTATAACACATGGATTTACGTGTTAAATAACATTTTATAACACAAAAATCTAACTTAGTTATTCCAAAATTAGTTGCTACAACTGTAATAAATATGTTTCTCTCGTATACAATTAACAATTGACATGTTTAGCTTTTATTAAAATGAGACCCCTACTCCAGTTAATTCTTTTTTTAATGAGAGAGTTGATAAAGATGTTTCATCTTGCTGTTTGAGTTACACCTCATTATTTTGCTTCTACCTAACAGCAATGTTATCTGCTGATGAGCCCATGTCCATCTCATCCTCATCTGGACTCTCTCCAGTTTTTGGTAACTGTTGGCTTCTCTCAATCTCCGTGCAATCTCCTGTTTACACTCTATTAGTGATGTCAGGTTAGACTTCTGTTTCTATGCCTGCCTTATCTCACATGACAAAATAGCTTCCAGTTCTACCCATGCTGAAAGCATGTCATTCATGTTATATGACTCAGTAGTATTTCATAGTGTATACTCACCATGTTTTCTGAATCCATTGTTTAATCACTGTTAGGTTCTTTCCATTTCATGGCTATCGTAAATTGTTGCTGTTACAAATATGGAAATGCAGATGGTCTTCGGACATATCGACTTCACACCTTAGACATGTATGTATGATATGGATCATATAAAATTCTATTTTTAATTGTTGAGAAACTTCATGATCTTTTTTATGATGGGTGTATTAATTTAAATTTCTACCAACAGTGTGAAAGCATTTCTTTTTGCACATGTATTACAGTACTTGTTATGTTCAGATTTTTGACAATAACCATCCTTACTGGAGTGAAGAGATATCTCATAGCGGTTTAATCTTGCAAGTAAATGTATTTATACCCTCATACTTGATTGAATTTTCTACTGAAGAAGAAATCGTGATTTTTCCAAGATAAATTTTACACAAATGTTTTTAAAAAGTGTTAAAATGAAGAATGATTTGGAATAAGGTGAAAACAAGCTGGATTAGTAGTTTTTGCCGTAGCCTTAGGGAGCGATCCTGAAAATTCCCTGGCAGTATCTCCCATCAGTCCTTTCAGTTATGTAGTGAATACACATTTTGTATCTCACAAACACAGTTATACAGTATTTTATGTGGAATATTCAGCCATAAGTAAAATGACAATGTCAATAAGAATAAATGTATTATTTAGTTTCAGTTTCCCTTAATTTTGAAAGGATCTTTATGTCTCATGAAAATACAGAACAAATTACACAGTGTTCTGTTTTGAAGGAATTTAAACTTCTATTGAGAAAACAATCCAAATATATAAAGTTTCTTAAGAATATATCTCCATTTCTATGTAGGTGTTCTAGAATGTATTTAAAGAACAACCTTAATAACAGTGCTTTATTTATTTATTTATTTATTTTGGTTTTCTGTGAGATACGTATTATATTAGGGTGGTAGAAAAATATCATAAAAGCTTTCTATTAATTAGAAATAACCTTGAAAATTGCAATTGATAATTAAATTCTGAACTATTAGGGATTGCCTTAACATAACATTGAGCAAACTATTCCTACATCATTAAATCAAAGTTGTTGAGTATATCTGTATTTAAGTTTAAGGCAATATAGAAAACAACTTCCAAGGGTACCTTTCAGAAGCATACAATATTTATAACTGATCTGTAAATAATGTTACTCTGACTAAAAGTCTAAAAATGGAATTGATTTATTTTGTGACTCTTTTATTGGCGGATGCTAATAAAAATATATGACCAGAAAAGTCAACATACATGGTTAAGACCTGAGGAAGTATGACATGATTTTGTACATTGTGGTCTGAAGTATGTCATAATCTATATAAAAGCTTATGATGAAATATTTGGCTAGGAAGGATGTCATTTTGTTTTAAATGTTCAGTAAATTTTTCAGGGATTTATTTAATCTGCAACATATGTTAATTGGAAGAAAGCCTAACTATAAGTGAATTCATTGTGTAGGAAATAGACACAGTTAACAATGAGACAACTTGCTTCTTATCAGCCAAACGGTATTATAACTACTGTGCATATATATTATTATATCTCATAAAACCAATTTGATTTGCTTTATTACAGAATATAAGCAGATATGTAAGGTTAGACTATATTTCTTTCATTCTGAAAATAGTTAGATGCTACATTTGATTTAGTAGTTATGGTTCAGTGACTCAAAGGACTGAAATACTGTTACCACATAAGCAATTTGAATGTCTGACTCCCAAGGGGTGAAACTTTAGTAGAGCAACGTTCTTTTGAATTCATTGTGAGAAAAGTGTTGGCAACTTAGATTAAATTATCTAGGAATCAAGAAAAATGAAAATAACTTGTTGGAGCTGTGTATGATTCTTCAGGATTCTCAAAAAGTAGGTACTGTCGGGACTTATACACATGAATTAAAATATAAGAGCTGAAATAAAACATGAACAGTTTTCTGAAACTTTAATGTACCAATGACTATGATTATAAATCGTCCACAAATTTGTCCTGGTTATCTCATATACCTAATAAGCATTCCCAGTCCAAGTCCTCTATTAATAGTTATTTTGACCATTTGAGAACATATGTAATTAGAGTAAGTATAGAACACATAAATATAGCAAGACATAATGATAACAGTGTCTGGAAGGGCCACATTCTCTTATGTTTATAAGATGAGTCAGCTAAGATCAAGATTTCCCTACCATCACAAGAGGAAAATAATGTTTAAACATAGTTACGAGGAAGGTAGTCATTCTCATTTTTTTGCCATTTCAATCCAAACAGTATGTTGGATACTGAGTACTATGTTGATGTGTAAATTATGCAGGTACGCTCACCTTCCTTTTCCACCCACTGACATAATTTATAACGCTGTAATAGGCATCATTTATCAGAGAGATGATTCACATAAATGTTCCCCATCCTCTCTCCTGTGTGGATGTGCTGGAGAGATCATGCCATTACGTAACAGGAAGCTTTTTGGTTAGGTACATCATGTAGACTGAAGGATAGGGCTAAGTGCAGAACTACGCATCTCAATTTAGGATAATGTATAAAAGAGCTATTGAAACTGAAAAACGTGGAGTGTGTGGCTTCTTAATCAAGACAGACAAGTTATGAAAAATATCTTTCCTTTCATATAAGGGATTCTTAATTTTAGCATTAATATTTTGGACTGACTGGATAATTTTTTTCTGTTTTATGCCTCTTAGATATTTAACAGCATCCCTGGACTCACACACTCGATGTTTCTAATACTTCCTCAATCATGATGTCCAAAAAATATCCCCAAGCACTGTTAACTGTCCTAGAAAGCCAAATTGTTCCCACTGAGAATCGCTACTTAATATAAATTATCCTTGATCATAACAATGCCCATATTGAGTTAGCTTACAAAAGTTTGCTTCAGATATTAGTTGGTGTCATTATCTAAATAGATAATAAGAACATATGGAATATTTATTGTATATATTTTATAGGTAAATAGGATAAAATAAATGCATAAAAATACATTAGTCTCTTTCAAGATACTGGGAATTCTGCCATGTGAAATTTTAACACATGCCCTTGATTTAGCGCAATCATTCCTCATAAATTGTACCCTACATAATGTTTAACCCCCAAGTGAATGAAGAGAGAGTGCCTATGTGCAAGAAGTGAGGAAGTAGATTACAATTGACTCTGAGAACATTTAAGTAATACATAGTAGATTAGACTATTGTTTTTGTATCACACAGCCTGGTGGTTATGCTCTGGAGAATCTTACCAACCACTTAGAAACCAACACGGGAGTACGAACAATGGGAGTGAAGTTTACTAAGAGAAATTAGCAAACATAAAAGACATGTATAATGCATTAATGTTACAAAAAACCCTTTCTTTAAAAGCTATTAACCACTAAATCAAACTTTAAATTCTGGATCTATTGTCTTAGGAGATGAGAGATAGAGGGTAATTCATTTTAGCAGACTGAAATTACATCAAAATTGAAATCACAGTTCCGAATTCTCAAATAAAAATCTCTGCATTTTAAGGAACTCACATACTGTAGATAAATGAGGTAATTGTATTGAGTCATTAGTAACGTTGTATTAGTTTCAAACATGCATTTACCTGTGCCTAAAAATTCCCTATGATGTTTTTGGAGCAACTAAAAAGAATTTGTTTTCCTCAAAGTGATTTAATCTTTATTATTAAAAGCCGCTTGCAAAGACACTTTTATAGGCTTCTGTGTACTTCTTTCGTAGAATTTAAGATTTACAGCATTTTTTTTTTTTGAGTAGGAAAGGGGAAGTAAAAACACTGATCACTTAATTTGTGCTTTCATAAAATGTCTTTTAAAAATCTTTCTGTGCTTTTATTTCCCTACTTAAAAACTCCAATGCACATACATGAATAGACATGTTAGAGTTAATGTGTAATGGGACTTTTTCTATTATATACTCAAATTATAACTGTGGCATATACAACATTATTATTGCAGTCTTACATAATTCTCACAAGTTCCCTTGCAAAACTGGCAGGAAATGAACTCTTGCAATTTCACTGATGAAACATGTTAGGGATAAATACATTAAGTGACCACTTACAGTTAGCAATTACAGAGATTTGAGACTAGAATCCAAGACAGATAGGCAATTATCTTTAAAGGGCCTTTAAATTTATGTGAAATCTTATATAAATGTCAGTGTAACTGTTCCTTGACCTCGGAAAGCTGTTTACCAAAGATCTTGAAATTTCAATTCTTTCCTCTTTAGTCCTCTTTCTCTGTCTTCCAGCATGTTCCTCCCTCAATATGTATTAGTACACATATGTGATATACAAAGGTTACATTGAGCTTGAGGATTTTGTGCACATATATACCAAGACTGCTTTACAATCCCCTCCCCCTTATTGACCCTTCCACTTTCTCATCTGTCCACTTTAACCCCCTCCCCGCCTCCAATTCCCACTAAAACACACATTGGGTTGTATTGAATGCCTGCATTATAGGTGACTCAGAAAAACCACAAAATATTTACCTTCTGAGTGTGACTTCGCTAAACGTGATGGTCTTAAGTGGAGCCCATATACCTACAAAAGCCTAAAATTGATCTTTCTTTTTAGAAGAGTAGTATTCTATTGTGTATATATACCAATTTTTTTTTGTAATCCATTGGTGTGTTGATGGATATTTGCCTTCCTTTGAGAGAATCTCACTCTTTTCCTGTGGTTCTGTTTGTCTACTCACATTCACTGCCAAGTACACGTAGGTTGCAATAAATTTATGTTCATGTTTCTGAACTCTAGCTTACAGATTTCATCCTACTTGCCTCCTACAGCTTTCAGAGTCACACACTGATTTGCATCTAATTACATTGCAGTTATTTTCAGGATGATTTTCTTATCTCTTTACCTGCAGTGTAATTTGTTTGAGAAAATGTTACATATATTCAGTCTGTTTCCCAAAGTGTACTTCAATAGATGATGCATATATATTTTGATTCACATAATACTAGTCTTTAGTTATTTATTATTGATAATTGGTTGATGAAATGACATGCTCATGATTTATTTATTGATAACTCTTGAGTTAGATAACTGTATAATCTACTTCCGTTAGCCTCCCACTTTACAGAGTACTATACACAACCATGCACACACGCGCACACACACAGTCATAAACATACAAAAGAGAAAGCCCCAAGCCTACCTCCATAGGGACATGGGGAAAAGGGACAATTATTTTGGTAGCTGACTGCAATTTTTTTTTCCTTTTCTTGAGACATTATTTTGCTCTGTAGTACAGGTTGGTCTTGGACTCACTACGTAGCCCAAGTGGCCCCTAACTCACCTTCTGTCTCAGTCCCATTAGTGCTGGGATTACACATATGTGCTACAACCCCCAGTACAGTCAAGCCCAGCTATTTTTTTTTTAACGTGGTGCTGAGGGTGTAACCCAAAGTCTTGCAGAAGCTAGACTACCGCGTTGTGCTATGTCCCCGGGGCCTAGTTTATACTCTTAAATAAAAAAGTTATACATTAGTGAAAATGGTATGCATTAAACATATTTGTGTGCTATGTGTCTTATGAAGATTTACAAATTATAGTAGAAAAAATCTTAGATATAAGAGAAGATGGATAAATTATTTTTGTACGGTAAGTCTTTACTTCCCAGTGATTTGTAAAGTTCTACTGTTTTTACTTTAATATCTAGATCAAGATTCATAACTCAAACTAAAAAAAAAAGAACACCTGGAATATCTATGTGTATCTAAAGTCCAACTTAAAAAAAAATCAAAGCTCAGCACAGTAATAATTTGTTTTTGTGCTTGCCTTTTCGATGTACTCCAACAAACTTTTGAAGTAAATATGGAATTCCTATTCTAATTTTCAAAACAGTTATCCATGCCTAGGAAGAATTCCCAAGTTACTTATATCTATCTATATAATGATATATGAAGTTTGGCGCTTTCTTCAGGGGATTTCCTATTCTTTTCCAAAAATAGCCACTCCTGTTATTACTAATCATATAGCCTTCTTTATTGAGCTGTCCTGGGATATCAATTACTAGTTACAGGAAGAAACATAACCTTAGTTCTACTTCATGAATAGCTTTATTAATAAAAAGGCAGAGAATACAAGATCTTACCCACATAAACAATTTATTTTTTGAAAACCTATGATGTTCTCTTTTGTTCTCTGGCGTGAATATCAGTACTTAACACGGGTTGCTTTTTTAATGGCAAATACGCTCACATTTCAAATTCTTCATGGATTACCTGTTTTATTTTTGGACCACTGCAGTTCCATGAAAGTGAGACGTACTCTGGAAATGGAGCATTCCTCAGCCAAAAGAACATCCTGGTGGAATTTTGAAGTGAGGTAGTGTGAGGTACCTGGGGGATTTAGAGAAATTTAGACTCTTGATTTTAGAGTTTGCCATGATTTTGCTGCTCTGTGGAAATTAGAATGCCTCAAAGTGAGTTATGAGGTGGATTAATAATAAAAATGGATATGGTCATGAAATATTGTGAATGATATTTTCACACTGGGCAGAAAGAAGGATAATTGTAGACAATCACGGTTGTAGATGCAGGAGGGGCAGATAGATCTACTACCAGTTTTTTAGGAGGAGAATTATTTTGCAGTTACTCAGTTTGAATTACTTCTGAGAAGACAAATTATTGATGTTCAAAGTACAGTGTGTGCCATCTTCCAATAAAAATGAGCCAGAAATTTTCAGAGAAATGGATGATTGTAGCATGAAGGCAGAGAAAATATGAGAGAGTCATGCATATACTGAAAGCAAGATGAAAGAAAAAACGGGGTAATTTGAGATGACATAGAAACTAATTTGAAAGCGCTCGCAATTGCCAAAACTGAGAAAATTGACTTTAAAACAAGGATGTAATTAATAATTGACTGAATTAATAGGGTAATGAAAAGATCTCTTTCCAAAATAATTTCAAATTATGTGTATATTTTTTCAACTCATAGCCTAGAAACTGGTTAACATGAATATAATCAACTAACTTTGACAAAAGAACAAATATAATAAATAAGGATAGCTTTTTCAACAAAAGATGCTGGATAAACTGGGCGCGATAGTGCATGCCTGTAATCCCAGCATTCAGAAGGGCAAGGGAGGAGTTTGAGGCCAGCCCAGTGTTACATAGTGAGTTCGTAACCAGCCTCGACTACACAGTGGTCAGAACCAACCTGGATTACTGGTTGGAGATACCATGAGGAGAAAGTAAATGTTGCCACAGATCTTATCCCCTTTGTGAAAATTAATTTAATAGGTAGAATTAAATGTAAAACACAAACTCTAAGGCTTAAAATACAGTAGGAGAACATGAGACATTTCTTAACAATATAAAGATGTTGTTTACTAAGCTCCAATTTCATTAGATTACCTTCAGAATTCTGCAATAGTTAGTATGTGTGAAACAAATCACACTTAGACACTACTTTTCTAGAAAATCAATATATACATGTACTATTGCTGGTGGTAAAATATAATTTCAAAACTCTTTGAAATATATTAGTGAACAATAAATTATCTTGCGATGCAAGAGTTTCCACAGAGCCAACAGAGAAACATCAAAAATTAACATGAAATTATTTCTTCAACTTTAAAATATGAAATTTTACCTAAAGTGTTGTTTTATATTGTATTATTTATTTGAAATCAAGCACAAACTAAGGTTTGCTTGAAGACATTTTAAGTCTTATAAATAATTATGGCCTTTCTTCCTTGATAAATGGTTCTTTATTGATACAAATTACATGAAATTATTTCTCGTTTTATAGCTTTAATCCACCCAAACTTCAAAAATCTTCAATCAACAGCTCACCTAATATTTACAGTGTTACATCTCATCTTGAATTCTTGCCATGTGACCTAAGATAGAACGGGGAATGAACTGACACAGTCCTGTTGCTAAAGTGAGCAAGTCTCTACAAATTCTGATACAAACGCTCCAGCGAATTCCACTGTGAGCCAAACATGGTGGAGATGGTAATTTATAAACTGTTACCCTAATGCAATGAGTTTTTTACCTTAGTACTTCTCAAATATGCAAATATATGTTTATGTTGTATGTGGTTATATTTGTGTAAGATACACAATTAAAAAAGAATATTTAAACATTTACAGAGTAGTTAATAAAATTGTTTCAATAACACTTTATTTTACAATGAGCTCTTTGCAGTGAATTTTTTCCATTGAAATTCCTCTTTATTATTTGAAAGTCATAATTTGAATAATATGAGCATGGAGAAGGCAACAATGACTTACAAGCACACAAATAAAAAATATACAATAATCAAAAATGTTTTAGTATATTTTATGCCTATTTTATTTGTTTTCTATTTCTGTGTAGTAGTTTAATTATTGCTTTTGTCAGTGACTTTTAACATGTTTTTACGAGCCTGCACATTATGTAAATGGGTCTTTTCTTCAGATCTCACGAGGCTTCCATAAAGGTAAAAGGTGGGAGATCAACCAGATTTACAGTCTCATTTGGATTGTGAGATTCTCGTCCAAGTTCATTTCTGCTGTTGGTAGATTACAATTGCTTTTCTATGGAGAACTGAGGCCCACACTTTCCTAATGTGGAACTCAGAATAAGCAGTTTAAAAAAAAAGCAGCAGCTGCTCCCTGAAAGCCATCAGGAAAGTATTTTTGCTGACTTGAGTCTCATCTCTGGAAGATGCCAAGGTCCTCTGTAAGGAGCTGATCTGATTACGTCAGCGGGAACCAGAACGCTCCTCTTTTGGAAAAGAAACCTCAATTACATCCATGTAAACCTTGTACTTTTGTCCATATTCTATTAGTTAAAAACAATGATAATGTTCTGTTTTGCTCATACAATGTTAGGAATGCTAGGGTCAGAACCGTGAAAACTGTCTTGGAATTCCACCTAACACAACTGCCATGCAAAATCATTCTGCTCAATTTGCAGGTCTACTTTTGTATGGCAGGGTTGGAAAAACTTAGATGAACCTCAATTTCTCTTAGTATGAAATACAGCTCAATCTGTAATATATGGTCTTAGGTTAAATTTTTCTGTTTCCATCACACAAATCTTTATAGTTTAAAAATGCTGATTGGATTAGCTACCAGATTATTTGGTTTGAAATTTACTCTTAAAGGTGCTGGAGGAATAGCACAGCCGTTACAATGCTTGCTTAACAAGTACAAGACCCTGGTTTGATTCCCCAGCACTGCATAAATCTTAAACCATGTGTGATGGCATATGCTTGTAATCCTAGCACTTGGGAGGCTGAGGCAAGAGGATTGCCCTGAGCTCAAGGCAAGTCTGGGCTACATAGTGAGTACAGCCTAAGTCACAGAGTGACATCAGCCTAAACCACAGAATGAGAACCTGTCTCAAAAAACAAAAACTAAAACAAAGAGGTATAATATTCAAAGGAATTCGAATAGATGCTCCAAGTTCACTTTTCATAAAAACTAGTTTTATTTGTCATTTTATTAATACAATAAAATCAGAAATACAAGGAAAGGTATGCTCCATTTGGAAGTCACATAATTTGATTGATTTTTTAACAAAAGTTTATGTCCATTTTGATATGGTCTTGGACATTAAAATAATAACATATTAAACTCAATGTTATTAGGATATTATGAAAGTCACTGTCGTTTTCAATGCATAAGCATCTGCGACTTCAGTTCCAAATAGAGCAGAAACAAAAGCTGAACCTAAAAAACTGTCCTCGGAGGCGCTGAGAACACTTTTTTCTTCACACAGATCCTTAGATCACCCCTCCATTTAGTTGTATGAAATGACTATACTCTGGATTTTTCATATTAGAGAAACCACTCTATGTAGTCATTATATATCACATATATACATATTAATAAAATGAGAAAATATAAAAAGTTAAAACAGTAGTTTTTAAATTTGAGAAAACAAAAGTAATTTCTTAGATTCAGAGAATCCTTTCCTCGTAGATTTACACTTTATTCTTGAATGCATAGTTTGAGAATAAGGGCTAACCACATTTTATTTTTGTATGCATATAAATAATTCTTTGCAAAAATCAGTTACAGTTTCTTTGAAGCTCCTAGAGATCACGTGGTAATATAAGTACGAATATATATGATATTAAGGTGATAAGTAGGACTCTGACATTGGTGAAAAATAGTACAATCTATTTCTGGACCTTACTTTACATGAATGTTACATGAATGGATCTTTTGGCCTATTTATCTTAGTGTTCTTTTTTTTTTCAAGAAAGAGGCTGAATAAAAGATTCTCTAAGGAATCTTTGCTTTTTTCTCCTGGCTTGAATCTCAAGGTAAAAGATAATAAACAATTTTTTTTCTTCTAACGTAGAACATAATTTTTTAAAGATTTTCCCCTTACAAGTATTCTAGTCAAACCTTTGCTTTCTATGAATTTATTCCATTAAGTGAAGAGTCGTTAATAAAATTTAGTTGTTATTCTTTCTCAAATTCTACTTTCATTGCTGCCAGGCTAATTTTGTTGATATTTTTGTCTATATTTTCCAGAGATATCCATGTATCAGGCAACATATACAGGTCATAATGTTTTTTAATGCGCCCCCCTCTACTTTTTAATGTTGTTTATGTAAGGCTACCCTTTGCAATAAAATAGTAGTTTTTAGCTATTTTTCCAGAACAAGGAATGACATTGTTACAAAGTATTGAATTTTATTCATGATGGAAATAATAGCAATAGTCAATGACAGAAAATTGAAGGCTGATTTATGTTTAGGAGAATCAAAGCTCATAAGGTGTGGTTTGTCTTAGTACATAGGGATGTTGAAGATGATATTATTCAGAATTTATTAAAAGTGAAGATATTAATGTGGGATTTTTATAAAATATGACAATATCAGATCATATTTTCATTTGTATTTCATTTAACTTAGACTTATAATAGTCAAAAATAATAGTATGTTGTGAAAACACTTTAAAATATATAGTGATCTTATGAGTTGAAAACTGTGCTCTCCAAATGCTCTGACCTTAATATATCAAAATATTTTATGACTATCGTCTCTATATGTGTTATCAAGTTAAAATCAGAGATTTTTGGATAGATATTTGGTTAATATGATTTATATTCATTAAAAAATGAAAGTTTCGTGCAGAAGCACTCACAGAAAAAAGACAATGCTAAGAGACATGGGGAGGCAATACTCATAGAAGTCAAGTTACGGCATAGTTTCTTCCCACAATGTTCTCAGAAGATACTGATTCTTTCAACATTTTGATTTCAGACAGCTGGCATTCAGAATAATGAGTTGGAACAATAAGCAGTCAGTAGAAATTATCCTTCACATTTTGGCCTTGGATTGTTTCCAGGACTAGCTCCGTATCATGGGATTGTGGGCAGAGGGAGTTAAGAATGCTCCCATGCCAGAAACAATATCAAGTATGCAAAAACCACATGTTACAATGCACCATTTTGTGAAGCTATGATATTGGGTAGGTTAGGTACATTAAATGTATATTTTTACTTAAAATATTTTCAACTTATGATGGGTTTACCCAAAAATAACCACAGCTAAGTCGAGAAACATCTGTACTCTAAAATTGCTTTATTTTGTGGTCATTCGTAGTGGGTTGTTGTCCTTAACATTTCATGGTAAGTTCTGGAGACCAGAAGCTACAAGAGATAAGAGGCTTATTATTTAATGTGTCCCAGTGATTCCCTTTATTATCACTTACTGTGCTGCTCTACTGATGAGTAATCCTGAGAGCTGACTTTGCAATGCAGAGGTGGTGCCTAGTCCATGAATGAAGAGCTCAGATCTGCAGCCAGACTCCCTGGGTTCAAATTCTGGTTCTATTCTTTACTAGTCATTTTTGTGCAATTTAAAGGCACTGATAAAAAATAAGTAGTTTGTCTTCAAATTTAGCAATACTCCAGTATAAGACACATCATTTTAAAACTCCTCATGTATGATCCCTTACTTCAAAAGCATGTATTTTATGATTCTTAGCATTTTCTGAAATGACTCTGGAAGTTCTGTTTTGTAAGTGTGATCGTCTTTAGGTGTATAATAAAAAAATATGGAGGATGCTGTTAAATTCCATACTGTAAAAGGGAGCCTTGGAAATATTATGGTTTGTGATTAACCGTCTCATCCATCAGATCCAGCAATGTGCTACTTCTGGCTTTTCTCCCAAATCAAAATGACTGTCACAATAAATGTTCTGAATTGATTCAGGACATCAAGGCAGCCAAGTAAACACAGGGAAAGACATGAAAGAGGATTTCTTAATACAAATCAATTTAGCTGGATTTTAAGGTCACATAAAGATCGTATTTACTGGCAGGGGAGATACTACAATCACAGAATTCGTTATCACAACGCAAGGCTCATCCGTTGCGCTCGGAATGTGCTGACCTCTGCAATTTCAATTTTCCTAAATGCAGGAAATTAGAATGTATAATCTGTGGTTGTGGGGGACTAAGGTCGCGCTCTCCCCTGAAATAAAAGTTGTATAATGATATTCGAACAGTTCCTCTGACACATTGAAAGGTGTGGAATTAACTTAAGAACCGTGAGTTGAGTGGAGTTCATATTACGTATATAATCCACATATTTTTACAATTTCTTTGCCTTATCCTATAACTTGTTAAGAATTCCTAAGTGGGCTCAGAATGTGTACTTAATCAAAAATGCCTGTTAATGATATTTATTTCCGTATCCTTAATTAAATATAAATAAATTAATACTGTTTTTATTATTTGTCAATTCATTAAAGCTTCAGATGAAAATCATATTATTTCTCTCCAACTTATCAATCCTTGGGTTTAGTTTCTATTTTTAAAGTTGTAGATGGATATTTGCTTTTGAATATTGGAGCATTTTTTTAAAACCCAGCATTTCAAACTTTTCAAAGAATTATGAGTAATTTTGATGCTCTTTAGTGAAAAATCTACATATATTTTTTTTATTTTGTAATAATTCATTGACACAATCCACTGTGTGTACATGGATAGTACTTGCCAGCCTCAGTTGATAGAATTAATATATGTGTAGATGCCACAAGGACAGGCTCTGGAGTAGAAGGCTCAGGGGTGGTTTTCCCAGAGGCCCGACGCTGCCCCTGTGTGGGGCCCTTCTCTTGTGTCTTCTGAGCCTGCACCTTCACTTGCAGGACTCTCCCCACTGCTCGCTTGTGTGTCCTGTAGTCTCATGAGATTTACTTGAAATCCAGAGACCAAATTATTAAGAATTTCAAGGTGGTATTAGCAGAGCTTCAGCTCAAGCATGGACCTTTTCTGCGAGCTAGGCTCCATGCTTTAACATAAAGGTAGCACACCTGCCGAGTTTGGCCTAGCAGGGCTCTGGGACACAGATGTGTAATCCTAGCACTCTGGGAGATGGATACAGGAGAATCTCAAATATGAGCTCAGCCTGGGCAAATTAGGGAACTTAGAGAGACTGTGTCTCTATATAAAAAATGGTCTGGTGATGTCCGTGGCCTTGTTTTCCATTCTCAGTAATACACACACACACACACACACACACACACACACACACACACACACACAAATCCTCTTCAGAGGGGGAAAAAAGCTTGCCCTATCCATGTTTACTTGGTTAAGATTAGAACAGTGATATCTATTTTACAGGATTAGTAGTGATACTAAATACACTTTTTGATAGATAAATAAATAGATCAAACAGTAAATTTGAGTTCTTGTACTAACATGTCAAACTCGATCACTTAAGAAATATCAATTCTACATAGAAACAGGTAAAAACTCTTGCGACAGTATATTAATAACAGATACATACAAAGTACTTTATCTACAAAAGAGCTAGGGAGTCAAAATTATTATACATATATTTAATACGATTTTGTGAATTCCACTTCCAAGAAAAATGTAGAAAATGTCAAGAGAATGCTACTTCTATTTTAACACCAAAAAGTGAGAATGATAAAGACAAAAATAAAGGAAAAAGAAAGGATGAGAGATAGGAAGAAAGGAAAAATTAAAAGGTAATCTCCAAATTACAATGTATCTTGAGCCCTTCAGAGAAATAGGGCTGTAAGTCTACTGTGTGAACCAAATTCTAGGGAGTCATAAAACCGTTCCAAGGAGGCAGAGGCTGTGCAAACTATTTTGCATTTGGTAGCATAGGGAAGAATACAAAGCAGACATAAACAAGGAGAAAGGAGACATCTGAAATTTCAATTTTTGAAGGTGAGAGCTGGGCAAAAGCTAAGGTATGAAAACTGTCTGGATGTCTAACAACAGATGAGCAGAAGAGAAAATGTAACAGATAAGCACCATAAAGTTTTATGCAGTCATAAAGAAAATGAAATCATATCATTTGCAAGAATAGAATTGGTGACCATAATGTAAGTGAAATCAGCCAGTCTCAGAAAGTTATAAATCACACTTTCTCTTATAGGGGATTTCTGTAAGTAAGTAAGTAAGAAAAAAAAAAGGAGCAAAGTACAAATCACAAAAAAATTGGAAGATAATCTTCTATGGACAAGAAAAGAAATTAGGGGAAATAGAAAAAGATGAGGAAGAGGTAAGTGATAAAAATAATAGAAATGTGTCACTTGCATGTACCAATAAATCTTCATATCTTTCATTTTCTGTATTGCTAGTACACACACAGCGCAAACGCACACACACACCAATCAAGTGCAGATCGTCATGAGAACTTAGAATTCCTAGAATCCCCTGACACTGGGTACTATACTCTCTCCTCACCATTGTTTCTATCACTAGTCTCCACTTAATGCATAGGAGAAAGAATGGATGAGAAAAAGGAGTCCAGAGGTCCCCGTGTGCATGAGCACAGGTGGATGTGAGTACATCCTGGAAGCAGGGTAGGAATGTAACCGTGACTGGCTTTTCTTAAGAAGTAAATTCCTCTCACTACTGCGGAGAAAGCAAGACCACTCATGTCAGAGCCTACTTTTTTTTCTGAGATACAAGCCATGATAATGAAGAACAGGGGTGAAATCACTATTACCGAAGATCCACCTATCAGTGCAGAGCAACCGAGGCCAGAACAGGACAACTGAAGACCTTCTCTTCTTCAGTAGAGGGTTTCCACCAAATCTTAAGCAACAGCACCAAAATAGCTAACTGCACAGAGACTCTTTCCTTTTCACCCCTATGTAGCGCTCCTACAAGCAAGGACACTGAAGCCTGCAGGCAGAACCCAAGGTAGCGGGGGTCTTCGATACAAAGACACAGAGACGCTTCCATTGGTATTTTGGATAAACAGAAACCTGCCACTAGGTGGCAATAAACTTCGTCTACACGGTCTAGACAGTGGAGCTGGCTCCTGGACCACCCACCTTGCCACACATGCACCTAACTCTAGTCAGTTAATGCTTGGGACCTTGCATTTGATATCATTTTTTAAGCATTGCTTACCATTGTGGTCTTGAGTCTTTTTCTTTTCCCTGAGTTTCCAAAAACTGTGTGTTGTACTTAAGGAATGTTTTACATAAGCTACTGCTTCAGAGAATATGCTCTCACATTCAGAGAGAGAGAGAGAGAGAGAGAGAGAGAGAGAGAGAGAGAGAGAGAGAGAGAGAGAGAGAGAGAGATTTAAGATTAAATATGTGCTCTAATTTACTTTTCCAAGAAATAATAAATTTCCTTCAAAGCTACTCAACAGAAAATGAAGGAAAGCATTTTACTGTAATTGTGTGGCTTCTCATTATCTTCAGGAATCCCGGTGGGTCATGGAGCTGCCACTGACAACATAAAATCTAATAGCCTTGGACTTCTGCTTCACATAGTGGTAATGAATGAATTTGGTTCAGTCTTTTTTTTTTCTGACATAGACAACAGAAGTGTGTGTGTTATGTGTGTGGGGGGTGGGGTGAGGGTGGGGGGTGTGTTTGAGTGTAACACAGGAATTCAGGAAGAAATTTTAAATACAAGAAATAAAACCCAGAGAGGCATGAATCTGGCCTTAGTTCTCTCTTTATGAATATTTACCAATTTTGGATGGGACTGAAAGGCCAAGTTGATGTGTTTTGAGGAAAAAAACTTCCAGAAACAAAAGTAAAAATTGACTCAAAAAGGAACCTTGATAAAATGCCCTACCTTTTGATTAGAATTTTAGGGGTTTATCCCCAAAATAAAGGTAAAACACATTTAGAAAGCCTAACTTCAATCTTCCTCACTATGAAGGCTATTCTAATCTTCTGGTAACCCTAGCCACATGTATAAATAAATGTAAAGCAGTAGAAGGAAAGTATTAAAGTCTCCTGATATTAAGCCTTCTTTACATATTTTTACCTCAACCCTAATAACAATGAGAAACCAGAAAAATGGCAAAAATGGATAATATAACAGAAAAACAAAAGAACCAGAGAAATAAACAAAAATCAATAAAACAAATATTGGCTACAATGCTTTTGGAAAGCAATGTCAATACTGAAAGTTGAATAGTTATTTCAGACTCACAAGTTTGAAAGCGAGCTTGTTGGTCCTTCCTTCAAGTCTGCTACTACACTGTCCTCCTTACTTTATTCAATTGCAGCCATAGGGTTCCAGTGATCAGCCTAAAGCACAGAAGCCATCACTGTCTCTTTTCATTTCAGTACATGTAATTGGTTGAGAAAATCTTACTGTCACTTCAAAACACAAGTCAGTATAAAGGCTGGCTATGTGTTATTGCATCCAGAGTTAACATCCTGCAACTTGGTTACAGTATTAGAGTATCAACATCAGTACGATCCTATTCTACTATAAAGCAGACAAAATATTGTTTTTCTGCTCAAAGGTTTTCCTCAGCCACCATTATACTCTTATTAAAGACAAAGTTTTTAAAGTGACTTGCAATACTGTATACTATTTCTAATTTCATGAAATGTCCTTGGAACCATTTCTATTTCTACACAAAATACAGATTTTACTCTAAAACTACTATAAAATGTACTTCATGAAAAATATAGGATGTCAACTATAACTATTCATTTTTCTATAATTTATGTCTTTACCCCGAGCCATAAATTGTTCTGTGAGCATTGCATAATATGAACTAAACACTATTTACTGGAAGTTTGCATAAAGCCTTATAAAGTTTATTATTTTGGGTATTACTATTTGATTTTGGTCATTATGAGTAAAAAATTATGTTGACTAAATCAATTTCCCTAGTAAACAAATGAATTTTTAAAAACAGTATTTTGATCTTATAACGTTTCCTTTTTCCTTGAGTTAGCCTTATTTCATTATCTTGGTATTTGTTGTAATTTCTGGTTATAGCAATTTGTCATTGAGAAACAGATGTTTATTTTATTGAACTGTTTGAATCTATTGATAGTCTAAGGTTAAATAAACTTGGATGTCAGATGTCTTGCTTAATTATTCATTGCTGACACAGAAAACCTGACATCCACAACTTAAGGATGGGAAGATTTATTTTAGCTCACAGCTTCAGAAGTTCTCACACTGTCTGTTCAGGGCGGCCAGCAATGGTGGAAGAACATGGCACAGTCAGAGAAAACTTTTTCACTGTGTGGCAGAGAGAAAGACAAATAAGTGAGGAGCGAGACAATGTCTGCAGACCAAGGTGAAGTCCAGAACTTTCCAGGAAGAGGCTATAACCATGCTTTCTCCCTCTTCTATTTAGTTCAAGTTGCTGGTTGGGCCTATGACAAAAAGGCTGGTCGTTCTCTCATTTCCTGGCACAGAAGTCCACCACACACCGTTGAAAGCTGTGCCCTAGGAGGCTTCTAATATCAGCAAATCACAGGATCACTCCAGTTCAAGTGTCTGCTCCTTCTCGCTAGGCCCCGCCTCCAACCAGCACATGATCTCAAAGTATCCCATTGTTTCCAAATACATGAGCTTTGGGGGACATTCCAGATCCAAACCATAAAAATAGCCATACTATTTAACCTTAAGATTTTTTTGTATAATGTTTCATGATTGAAGCAATTTTGAAATCATTTGTTAAAATATAATGATAAATAAATAGAAACATGCTTGGATATAAACAACTGTGTGGAACACCAAAAGTAGGGACCAGAGCACACCTAAGTCAAACCATAGCTCTAGAGCATTTGTCCCTCTTGATAAATTTAGACTTATGTTTCTTTTTAAGAATGTCAAATTTTGAAAGTTGAACTTTTCCTACATGTAATTCTTTCCAAATTTCTAGGTATGTATTTTTCAAATTTTCTTTACTCTCTCAATGCAAATTATAGTTTTTAACTATATTTTCTTTATTCTATCAAATTTTAGTATATAAGCGAATTAAAATCACAATAATAAAATTGATGTTGAGACAATGGCATATGATCATTTTATATAAACATTTTACTAGCAAAGTGATCGTTCATCAATAAATCTGATTGATGACCTTGATGACTGTCGTGGTGACTTGGGAACTCCTCATCCACATCCTGATTTAGGGTTTCAGAAGTCACCCAGAAGGAAACTTTTGACAGATTTATGGAAAAATGAAAGCCACATTTGATATGCTTTTTAAAACCATTTTGCTAAAAACAATTTTGCTTTGCAATATTTTATTTCACTTATCTGTACTGTGATAGCCAATATATACTTTCTTCTCTTTGTTCTAATTTGCTGAGGAAGCACAGATCAGTCTCCATAGACAGGTGAATCCAGTGGCCAAGGCCATTCCTCATGAAGTGCATAATTTCCACACAATAGGAAGAGGAAGCACATTTCCTGAGCCTGTCAAAGTTCTTATCTGCCTAATTTAGAACAAGCAAATACTTCTGAGTCAATTTTTTTTTTCAAATTCGGTGGCATCAAATTTTTAAAGCACACATTCTAACTTTCTAACCATTCCTTATAAGACAAAATATTTGAGATTTATCTTAATAGCAGTTTTTGTTTTTACACAAATGTATTTAGACATGAATGCATCTTAGCACACACTGTGTCCTCTATCTTTGTCAGTCTTTTTAAAAAGCAAACTTTGCCATTAATATTGTTCAATTGGTAACTTTTTCTTAAAAAACAAAAATAAATGAAAGCACTCTGAGACTATGTGTAGCCACATTTTAGTTCTTGCATTCAATATCTAGTGGTTGTATGCTGGACTGGTATTGTGAAACTTGTTTAGTAACAATGACATAGCAAGAAACAGAAAGAAAAGCTTTCTGCCCTCGAGTAATTTACGACAAGGGAATAGAGTGAAATGGAAAATTATCAATTGCTGTGGAAATGGACTTATTCTCCTCTGTACATTGATTTCCCCCCCAAAAAAAACGACTAAAGGTAATGGTTATTTCTTCCTTCTACTTCACCTACTCATTAAATTTAAAACAGTTTATAAATGAACATAAGATTATCATTTAAGATGGTCCCTTGGTGAGTTATCCACACAAAATAGGTAATATTTAGTAGCTGACATATCATAGAATTCTAACTCTCTCCATTTCTGTGTGACACAATTTGTTTTAACCAACTTACTTTAGAATGGATACATTGTCCCCATAACTTAGGAGTAAATGTAGCAGTCAGATATGTGTAAAAATGTTCATGTGTATGTTCTAACCTGCAACACTTACATAACTTTCTAAAGAAAGTGCAATGTGAAACCAATAAGTCACTGAAGCACTTTTCTTTTACAGCGTAGGGAGTTTACATGGTAGTTCAAATGGCTTGCCCAACAAGAATGGCAAAAATCACATCGTTACACTCTGATTCATCTTCATGTTTTCTTTGATTAGAATTTTCCTAAGGGCAAAGGGCATGCCTTATTCATTACTTTAAAATAACAGAAACAAATAGAAGGAGTTACAATAGTGGTTAAGCAATTCAGATGTGTTGAGTTATTAGTTGTTGGCCACATAACTAAATTTTAAAGAGACGAAGACAGAACAGGCCTTCAGGTAAACTTTGGAAATTCCTTAATTAATGTATCAGAGTGGAGTTGCCAGTTCCACATGCATGAGAACAAGTTCATCCTGGGATTCAGCCTATGAGTTAATTACTCCTGAAATTCTTCCTGACTTCTTTTCACTGGCTGTTCTGTTTGTGTTTAGACTTTAGCACTTCTTTATTCTTCCATAGTAACCTGTCATTACTTTTTTGTACGTGGCTTATAATTGTGAGTTGGCGTTTCTTAATGAACAAGCTCTTTGAGGACAAGAAGTGTATTTTATTCTGTGTAGATTCATTATTTGGAATTCAAGTAGTTTGAGCTAATTAATAAATCTCTGTGCTTAGGAAAGCTGTTGAATGAACTGGATGTGCAGATGAGAGAAGGGGAAGATCATCCTCTGGATGGGAAATCTTCTCCTTCAAGTAACTAAACCAACTTTCCAGGACAGTTTTCCTTCTTGGATCTCCAAGACAACTTTGTTTTATAGTCTGAGCCTTCAACAGGTAAAATAAATCTGGAACACAGAAATTGAGCATGTTGATTTACAACATCACTCCGCAGACCAAAATCTATCTAACATTTCAGAGGAATTGAAAGATTCAAATACACAGTATGAGAATTAGCCTTTTCTGTCATAAAGACCCACTTCAATTTTGCGTTCTTGTTTGGTGTTTTTGTTGTTGTTGTGTTTTTTGTTAGGGTTTTCTCAGATAATGTACGTAATTTTTAAAGCAATAACTTTTGTGAAATTCCTATTTTGTAATATTTTCATGAATTTATATTTATATAATAAGGATATACACACATATATACAGACAAGTCTAATTCTTAGTTTATGTTACAATTCTTAGCATATATCAAACATAATAATCTTATTCATTTTATCAGGATAGTCATCGTGATGCTTAACAGTATAAAGAAGATTTAAGCGAAAGTCCTAATATCAAGAAAACCCAGAAGACTAAGAGTTAATAAAGGCTGGTGAAATATTTCCAAAACAAATAGTAAAACAATAATTTATAGATAATATAATCATAAGCAAAAGCACCTATGTCATAATCTCAAACTATAGTAAAGAGTTTTATCAAAGATTTGTGGCTAGATTCTAATGATCAAGTATTCATGTGTGTCTGGGACAAACTCATTATGCTTATTGTCTTTCTTCAATTATTAACATCCATCTGCTTGACTCCCTGAATTATCAGGCTTTATACAATACATCACATGGTTTTTATATAGCACATATCCTAATTCTAATATTAGAGGATATTTTCTCAAATGCCTAATAAGTATTATTCAAATATGCAAGCATAGGTGGGAAGAGTTTTATGTCACCTTAACAAAGATCCCCCAAAAATAAAATAACATTTCAATTTCTTCTTTCTTTCTTTCTTTTTTCTTTTGTTTTTCTCCAGAGTGTTCTTCTATAGTCCAGTTATTTTACAGCTCAGGGTAGCCTAGACCTCACAGTAATCCTCCTGCTTCAGCCTTCAGAATGCTGGGATAATGGGCATGCACAACCATGCCTAGCTATTAAGTGGCAATGGGGGACTGAACCTGGGTGGGACTTGTGTTTCTTAGACAACAGTTCTATATAACTGAGCTATGCTTTGGTCTCTAGTTCTTATTTCATTCAGAAAATTACACCTATTGCGAAAACAAATGCCTTTTGTGCAGTTCACTTTAATGTCATATTTTCCTGCCATACATGTAAGATGAATGTAACTTTGCTTGTAAATGAAGGCACAGATGATTTGCCTCTTGAGTTGGTATTTTTACTTTAATATATATATATATATATATATATATATATATATATATATATATATATATATTTTTTTTTTCCCACATTATGCTCACTTATTTCCACACAGTTGATTGGGAAAAGGCCTTTTTAATTTTTTCCCTATGATGTAAAATTCAGAAAACTTTATAATAAGAGACAACCAATGTTTCTCTTTCTAGAGTGAACAAAATCTATTCCATCAATTATTTGACAAGAAAAACAATAATTAAAAAGCATTTGTTGCATTCACCAGTTTTCTCTGAGTTTGCCTCTCCAGTCACATTAAAAAAAATAAGAAAGGCGAATATAAAACTAAACAATTATTCATAAATGCAAAAATCTTTGTTATCAAAAAAGATCATGATTAAAAAGGCAAATTTGCAAATTGATTATCTGAAACTAATGTTGAAATTTGAACTGCTTCTGAGTATTATAGGGTACCTCTCTCACTACAAATTGTAAAGCAATATCAGATTAGGTGTATGTGTGATAAAAAAAGCATATTAAACTGGCACTTCTGGAAGTAAAGGATATTAACACCATGTTGTCAAGAATTTAAATTTTCAAATAGTCTTCACATTATTAAAAATATGTGGCTGACCAAACTGTGGCACATTTGTTTGTTGAGGTATAAGCACTGGTTATCATAATTCCACTAAACTCGGAGATTTAGTAGTATCCATACATTGTTTTTCTTACTGATGATGGCTTTTTAGAGAATGAAGCTAAATATGGAACATTAATGTGAAAACACATGTTTGCTAGTACTATTAAATTATGCTCAAAGCTGAACATTGATGGATTTTAGTTTTTGACGTTGTAACATCTATTCAATGTAGTTGCCCATAAAACTCTTATTACAGCTAATGAGTAACCATTTCATTATATTTCTGACTAATTTTAACCTAGACTATTTGAAATTATAACGTTATCACAAAAAACCCATCAACTGATATGTTAATACCTAGTTTCTTGAACACTAAGAAATTTTAATCAGTTATGTAGAGCATACAGTGATTTTTAAAAAGCTATTATTTCTTATTCTAAGTTGGGTTTAAGTCTTTAATTTCTCTTATAATTCTCAAAATAGATTTTTATTGACCATATTTTAACTAAACTGTAGCTCTTTTATTCTGCAGAGCCCTCTGTCACATAATCATTCTGAGCTGACAAACTCTCTAAAAAGATCTAGAATACTTAAAATTCTCAATTGACATCTTCAAAAGGTTGAGGTCAAGTGTGGAACAAGGGTCTTCAATGTGTTGTGTTTGGAGTGTTTGAAGTGTACATCTGAGGGCATCAGGGAAGGTTGGAGCATGACACAGTGCAGGAAACCTTCCTCTTCTTCACTTGAGCAATCATCCAAGAAATCTCCTTCCAAGAAAAGAAAAAAACATAAAAGATGACACATTTTAATATACCTAAGTAGTTAATTAATTTATGATAACAATACCTCAGTTTGGATTACTTGCAATATTTTATACAGCATTTGAAAGTAAATTTTCTGTCAACATATTTTTGTGCTTGTGCGTGTGTACATGAAATTTACAAAAGAAAAGGTAGAGAGTCACGATTGTAGTTATCTGCTAAGAAGACGGAAGCTGAGGGTCTTAAGTAGCCTTCAGTAACACAGATTAAAGGGTAAGCATTTGTGGGACCTGGTGATGAAATATAAGTATCAGTACCCAAAAGCAGAGGGGTTTGTTTGTGATGGAGTTCCATCGTGAAAGAGAAAGTAGCAGGAGAGTACTTGGGGGAGAGAGAGAGAACAGGAGAAAAGGATAAAGAAAAAAGGAAAAAAAAGACAGGTAGAAAGAAATTTTTTATAAAAAGATATTTTCACTATGGAAATCTGAGCTGTGTGTTGTAAATGCTCCCCATCTCTCCTGTCTGACTTACAATATCTTCTCATTTGGAGCTTAGTGCCCCCCCCCCCAAATTTTATCGATATGTATATGTGCAAAATGTAAGGTTTACAATGGAGTTGAGTCTTTTATGCACATATGTATATTGTCAAGGTGACAAGGGCTTTCCCACTCTCCTTCTGTCCCTCCCCTTACCCTACCCTCCCTCCTCCCCTACCCGAACCCCTGTTTCACTTTGTTTTTCATTTTAAGTTCCATAGGAGTTGTGTTCTGGGACTCTCATATCAGAGAAACCATTTGATGTTTCACCTTCTGCTTCTGACTCACTTCACTAAGCATGATGTTCTCAAGTTTCCTCCATTTGCCTGTAAAAGTCTCCAAGCTGTTGGACTTTATAGATGCATAGTATTCCATTGTGTATAAATACCACAGTTTGTGTATCCATTGGTCTGTTGATGGGTATTATGGTGACTTCCATATTTTAGCTTTTGTTAGTTGTGCTGCTCTGAACATGGGTATACCTGTACCTCTGTTATGTGTTGTTTTGACCTCTTGTGGATATATTCCCAGGGGGGTGTTGCTGGATCAAAGAGGACATTTATTTCCAGTCTTTTGAGAGCTCTCCATACTGCTTTCCAAAGTGGTTGTACGAATTTACATTCCCACCAGCAGTGCAGGAGGGTTCCTTTCTCCCCACAGCCATCATGCTCAGTGATGTGAGTCAGAAGCAGAAAGTGAAACATCGAATGGTCTCTCTGATATGAGAAACCCAGATCACAACTATCTCATGGAACTTAAAAGAAAGAAAAAAAAAGTGAACTAGGGCGGTAGGGTAGAGAGGGAGGGAGGGAAGGATAGTGGGAGGGACAAAAAGAGAGTGGGAAAGTCCTTGTCACCTTGACAAGATATGTATGTGCACAAAATGCTCAACTTCATTGTAAACCTTAAATTTTGAGTTTATAAATATCAAAAAAATGGGGGAGGGAGAGAAGGTTTCCTTCAAGTGATAAACATTCTCAACCTTTCTATAAAAGTTTACAAAGAAAAAATATCATGGATATTTAGAAGATCTAATATGTGTTCTGTGTATTTGTTTATCTAGAGAGGAAGGTTTGTACACTGCATAGTTAATACAGCACAGGGTAGTTAGTTTCTGTATTCTTATAATCTACTGAAAAGTTCATGATTAGATTTGAAATAGAAATTTTAAAAAGTAGGATATCATGTTAAATTGAATAATGTAAAATACTCAAAACAGTGAAAAAATGCGACAATTTTTTAAAACATGGGAACAAAAGCAATTAGTATAATAATGACCATCATTCCATATATTATTTTCAAGTTTAATTTTTTAAAAATAAGTTGACAGAGAATTCTAATTGCCACATACATCTGATCTACCATTTTTACTCCTGGGACAACTTACACTCATTTTTGTTGAGAGTATCACTGATTTGATGAGTCCTTGTGGTGCCTGGTTTTCTTTGGACAGATGGTCTATTAAATTAAGCCTAATGTAAAAAAAAAAAAAAATCATTGTACTCCCAGCCCAAACATTTCATTTTTTAGTATTCCATTTTTTTTTCAAAATTGATGCCATCAAATATTTCGGAGCAACACTCAGAAACTTGAGATTGATCTTGACATTTTTTTCCCTTTCTCACCCTCCCAATACACTAGATAAAGAGTTCTTGGCGATCGTAATTTTTAAGTGGGTTTTGAATCCAAGCATTCTGCATACTTTCTGATAACATACCCACGACCTCCCTCTTTAATTTCTAAGGTGGTTGTTTTCATCTGCACCTCATCTTTCCTTACCCATCATTAATTATACCCCTCCAACCAAAGCACTCTGTTCAAAATGCAACTATAGGTCTTCTCTGTGTAAAGTGAAGGCTAAACCCAGATCACTCTTCAACCCAATTCATATCTGAGTCTCCCTCAAACTTATATGACAACCACATGAATTATTTTAATCCCTTCTAATCTCATGAAGCATCAAGCTGTCACCGTTGCCAGAAATATATTTTTTTCTCTCTTCCTTCACCTCCTCTGCCACTCATTCTTCAGACCTCAGCTCTGGTGGTAGGAAGCTTCCTCTTTTTGTACAGTGCATATGCCTCATATTGAAGATTGCCTAGCGTGATGTATTCATTTCTCTTCTTACAACATTTGTTAGCATTTGAAAATTTACGTTGTGTGTGTGATTATTTGATTAGTGTCTGTTTCTTACAGCTAGAAGTCTGTAAGAGAACAAGGTCAGTATTGCAGCTAGTAGAGCACCTGGACTATAGTTAGCATTCAATTAATGTTTGCTAAATTAATAAGTAAAAAAAAATCTAAATCTCATTTCTTATGGAGAAAAAAAAAAGGTTTTAGAACAAAACACATGCCTAGTAACAATAGGATGTTTTAATTTTTGGATCCAGAAATGAAGTGAGGTAAAAATCATATATTGCTCAGTTTAATATTCCAAAGCGTTCCTAAATATTTTATTTTTATTTTTGTTGCTGTTGTGAAGAGGTTTGATTTCTTGACTTCTTTTCTCTTTCACTTTGTTGTTGATTTATAAGAATGTTGTTGCTTTGTGAATATTGATTTTGTAACATGCTACTTTACTGAATTCTGCTAGTAGTTTGTCTCAGTTACTTTTTCGTTGCTGTGACTCAATACCTGACACGCACAAATTTAGGAAAGGAAAGGTTTATATTAGCTCACAGGTTCAGAAGGTCACAGTCCTTTCAGGAGTGGCTGGCAGCAATGGAAGTACATGGCAGAGAGAGAGGTGGAGGCAGCTTCTCAGGACATCACAACAGGAAGGCAAGTGAGACTACACTCAGCTAGTCCAAGTCTCGTCTTAGCATCTCCTGCATCCGGGTATCAAAGGTGTGGCCACTACACACCTTTAGTCTTAACTTACACTCCTTTAGTCTTAAGTCACATGCCCTTAGTCTTAACTCACACGCCCCTAATCCCAACAACTGGAATCCACCCTTCCAGGCCAGACCCCAATCCACCAACATTACATGGCTCCATAGACAATCCATAACATTAAAATACATGAGGCTTTTGGGGGACACTCCAGATCCTAACCACAAAATAAGAAGTTTTGGGGTGGAATTTTTTGAGTCTTCCATGTAAAGTATTATATCATCTGCAAATAGGGATAGTTTTACTTCTTCCCTTCCAATTTGCATTCCTTTCATTATTTTTTTTCTTTTGTCCTTGCCTGACAGCTCCTGCCAAAATTTCCAACACTATGTTGAATAGTAGGAGTGACAGTGAGCACCCTTGTCTTGTTCTTGATCTTAGTGTGAGTGCTTTTTGTCTTTCCTTATTTAGGATTATGTTGGCTGAGGAGTTATTATAAATAGCTTGAATCATTTTGAGTCTGTCCTTTATTCCTCTTGTCTTTAGAGCTTTTATCATAAATGGGTGCTGAATTTTGTCAAATGCTTTTACTGTATCTATTGGGATAATCATATGATTTTTATCTTTGCATCTGTTAATGTGGTGTATTACATTTATTCACTTGTGTATGTTGACCCATCTCTACATGTTTGGAATGAAACCCACTTGGTCACAATGCATAATTTTCAATATGATTTACTGCGTTCTGTTGGCAAGGATTTTATTGAGTATTTTTGCATCTATATGCATTAGAGATACTGGCTTATAGTTTTCTTTATTTGTTGGGTCTTTGTCTGGGTTTGCAATTCAAGTTATGCTTGTTTCAAAAAATGATTTGAGCAATTTTCCTTCCTTTTCAACTTCTTGAAAAAAATTGGTGAGCCTTGGTACTAAATATTCCCTAAATTTTACATAAGATTCTGTTGTGAGTAAGAAAAGACCCAGAATCTCTAAAGCAATTCTAAATAACAAGGGCAAAGCTGGAGGAATCACAATCCCAAACTTCAAAAAATACTACAAAGCAAGAGTGATTAAATCAATGTGGTACTGGTACAAGAACAAACAGGAGTACCGGTGGAACAGAATTGAGGATACTGAAACAAACTCAAACACTATCAGTCATCTGATCTTTGACAAAGGGGCCAGAACAATCCATTGGAGAAAAGACAGCATCTTCAACAAATGGTGCTGGGAAAACTGGATCTCCACATGCAGGAGAATGAAATTAGACCCATATCTGTCACCACACACTAAAATCAGATCACGATAGATCAAAGAACTGGTTACCAAGTTAGAAACAACTGAACTTACTGGAAAAGAAAAATAGGTAAGACCCTAGAAGACATAGGGACAGAAAAGGCCTTTCTGAACAGATCACCAACTGCAGAAGAAATTTCAGTAGAACCCACAAATAGGACCACATTAAGCTAAAAATTTTTGCACAGCAGAAGAAGCAATCAACAGAGTGAAGAGACAACCCACAGAGTGGGAAAGGATACTCACCAGTGGCACTTCAGATAAAAGATTAATATCTATAATATACAAAGAACTGAAAACATAAAATCCTCTAAAATCAATGACCCCTTCAAGAAGTGGGCAGTTGAAATGGAAAGAAGCTTCCCAGAAGAAGACAAATGGCCAATAAGCATATGAAAAAATGCTCTTCATCGACGGCCATCAGAGAAATGCAAATAATAACACTGTTGAGGTTTTGCCGCACTCCAGTAAGAATGGCCAACATCAAGAACTCAAAAAACAATTGTTGGTGAGTGTGCAAAAAAAGGAACCCTACTGCACTGCAGATGGGAATGCCAGTTGGTACAATCTTCATGAAAACCAGTCTGGAGATTTATCAGAAAGCTAAAAATAAAAATCCCACTTGATCCAGCTACAGCTCCATTTGGCATGTTTCCAAAAGGAGTCAATATACCAAAAACACACATGCACACCCACATTCATAGCAGCAAAATTCATAGTAGGCAAATCCTGGAAACAATCTACCTTCCCCTTCATAGAAGAATGGTGAAAGACGTGGTACCTATTCACAATGAAATTCTATACAGCCATAAATACAAACAGATATTAAGCTTTTCAATGAAAACAGGGACACCTTGAATTAATAATCCTTAGTGAAATGAACCAAACACAAAGACTGACTACAGATGGTTGTCCATCTTAGGAAATTCACACAACAACATAAAAAGGCCCCAACATGAGTAACAGGCAGAAAGAGGCCAATGGTCAGCTAGAAAAGGGGTAAACCTCTGAAAAAGGGCTAAAAAGAGATGCTCATTGATTCCCCAAATTCCATGTCTCTAAGGTTTCATAGAACTGGAAATTCATGCATTAGCCATATACATACATATATGTATGTATAGTACACACAGTTCATGTGTGAACCATATATACATATATATGTATGTTTAGTACTTAGGCAAGAAAAAAGCTAAAATAGAAGGTCCAAATTCCTGAATCGCCTACCCCTCAATATATAGAAATCTAAAATTCCTTTAAAACGTTTTGATTATTGTATAATTTCTGATTTGTATGCTTTTAAGTCATTGCTACCTTATTTCTCCATGCTCAATATCGTTCAAATTACAACTCTCAAATAATAAAGCAGAATTTCAATGAAGAACAAATAAAAAAGGAAAGAAAAAAGAGGAAGGGAAGAAAGGAAGAAAAAATGTGCTAAGTACATAGAACAATAGAAAAATTCACCACCTGCAGCTTGAAGAGAATTGTAGCCATCAAAAATGGCTTCTTCTACAATGTGGAAAAATGTTTTGTTTCTTTATTATTTTTCATTATAAGAATTTTATCATTTAGTTAGCGTCTCCAGATTGAACTCAAACAATGTAGCTAGGCTTAATCTTGCAAGCAATCTTTTAGTATAGTACTTCTCTTCTACAGGAGGACTTGTGTCTATTTTGTGCACTATGGTCTCTATGGTTAGGAAATATTTCCTGGGAATGGTCTTTGAAAATCACTATCACATTCAAGCAAACAGCTGTTCTAGAGTTGATAAGGATTGGAAAGTAGACAGATAGCATGCAGACATTGTTGCCAAGAGCAATAGTCTCAGGAGATTATGAATACAATATTTCCAGAAAGATAATTAAAAGTATAAGCAAATTGCACTACAAAGCATGTACTAGCCATCTTATTACAGAAAAGCAATACCAGGTGCCCCAGAAAGGAAAGCAATTAAAAATCACAAACAGATATAACTAAAGTTGTTGAGTGAATTTAAAAAGATAAGCAGAAAGTTTAATGGCTGAGAGAAAGAATACAGAAAAAAAGAAACAATGAAAAAAGGAATTAAAACAAGAGGGATGTAAGAAATCAAAGAGGAAACATTCCTATTATTAAGAACTTTATGTCAAGTTTTTGAAAAATATATATGATCATTCCCCATTAGTATAAGAATAAAATTATTTTCAAGTACTGTAATTAAGCCTTGATTAAATCATTCTTACCCTTGTCTCTAGTACACAATTAATGATAAAATTCTGCTTCTTAAGGACCAAATGGTTAAAAGACTTGTAAGAACTTCACAAAATATATTGTTCATTATATTATGAATGTGGAAATTTTAAAAGTTATAATAGACATCTATTTTATTTTGAACTTTTTTGTCTTAATCCAAATTTTTACTTGAAAATTATTTATATCATGGAATCCAAACAAAACCAATCCTATAATTTTCTTTAGCTATAGTCATGCTAGTCATAAAATGTTGTTTTACATGTATTTTATTAAATTCTTTATGCACTGCATGCACATGCAACGGTTTTCTTTTCTTTTCTTTTCTTTTTTTTTTTTGGTTTGTTTTGGTGACAGAATTAGATATCTAACAATCAGAAACCACTTGAGTCTTCATCGGCAAACTTTGTATGCTATTACGGATGGAATGTGCACTCCTCAGTTTCTTATGTTGAACCATTAACATTCCATGTGACTCTATTTGGAGACAGAGTCTTTAAGGGGAAGTTAAGGCTAAGTGAGATCATAGAGAAATCTCCTAGGAGTATTAATCAGTCAGAGATACTCTCCGCATCATAAGAGGGGACACGGGAGATTTCTTTTTCCTATACACATGGAGGTTAAGTAAGGAGTAGTGGGAAAGTGGTCACCTTCAAGCTAGGAAAAGGCAACCTCAAAGATTGAATTTCCTCAGAAATTAGGCTTCAATTTCTAGCTCCCACACGTGTGAGAAAATAATTATTTGTTGCTTAATTTGCCCAGTTACCCTATGAAATTTTATTATGGCAGTCATCTCAAACTATTGCATGTACCACTGTATTTTATTTTAGAAACATACTTGAACTATTGTTTTTATGTTAAATTTTGATATATAATACAGACATTCTTGCTTATCTAAAAGAAATAAAAATTGCAAATATTGAAGTTGTTTAACAGATGTTTTTAAATTTAACTCTTTTTGAGGGATTTCTGGTTCTTAGTTTTGATTCCTCTGAAGTTATTTAAGCAACAGCAACATCAGCAGATGAATATATCCCCAAATTCTGAAAATATATTAGCACAAGTGATGAGAAAGTGAAACCACAGATAGTAGAATTAAGATTTATTAAATATCTACTCTAACAGGTGAAATGTTGTATATGTGTGCATAGTGTGTGTGTTTGTGTGTATGTAAAACTATTACATTCCTACTTATTAGCAAAGAGTACTGTATATCTTTTTGTCCCCAGATGGAGTGTCTGGAGTTCCCTCAAAGAAAAGAAATGGACCTCAACCAGACCTTTGCCCCAGTCACCATCTCCAGCCCATCTCTACCACCAGAAGGAGGTTGGCTGACTTCCAATTACAAAAACAGAAGTTAACAATTTGTCATCTTGAGACATAGTAGACATATTAGTGGAGTTTGAAAGTAAGCAAGAGTAGGAAAAAGTGTCACATTAAGCCACTGTAAAAAGCACACTCCGGTGTGGAAGTTCAGATTGGCCCATTTAAAGAATAGCCAGGGCAAATTTTATGGATTCCCTGGGAATGGGCTGTAGTTTATCATATTGCCAGAAAGTCATTATTCCTGCTTGAGGCAATCTCAGCCTGTGAGGCTCTTCTGAAATCTGATGAAGGTGGCTTAAGGCAATGGAGACTTGGGGCACAGCCAGATGTCCTGTAAATCTCTTATCTCAGGGGTCCTTTGTCTTGAAGGGGGATGGCATAGGTTATGTAAATTTGATCTTATTAGTTATTTTTTTACAAGCTTTTACATAGACCCTTCTGAAATGACTAATGTGCCCATGCTCAGGGCTGCCAGTGGATGTGGCCCAGAGATTTAGAAAATAAAATCAACTCTTGTTCTCCCTTTAGTTACATATTAGACATCTGTGGGACCACATGAAGAGTCATCAGAAGTCCCTGCCTTACTAAGAAGACATGAATCACACTTTAATGAGTGATAGGTTAAGGGCCCAGTACTCTGCTTGTTCTCTGTCCCTATGGTGGTCTCTGGCAGTGTTATTTTAAATATCTACAATAGCAAGACAAAACAAACCAGACTCTGAATGTCTGTCGATGATGATTATAACACAGTTAGGCAGAGAAAATTGGCTTTAATTCTACATTTTCCCTGTAGTCCCTACAACGGGTACTTGAGTAAAATTAATGCACACTAAGTGATTTTGACCTAAAATTAAGATTCTAATTAAAATAAATGCCCATGAGAAATAATTTCAAAATTACATTTTTCACCTCATTCGATAAAAAGAGAGTTGGAAAAATAGTCTCTCCAAAATTCAATGTTTACTTGCCAGAAAAATGGTTAACGATTCAAACAATATTGTCACTTCTGTAAGTTTGTATCTTCTCATATAAATGAAAAGGTAGCTGTTTTAAGATTTAGTGTCTAGTGAGTTTAGGCAGCTCACTCCTGTAATCCTGGCACAATGAGAGGTGCAGGAAGCTAAATTTAAGGCAACTTTAGGCACTGTGGAAATTTAGGGAGACACTGCCACTGAATTACAAAGTCTAGGGCTATATCCTAGTAAAACAACTCCAAGTTGAATTCCCAAAAAGTACAAAAGAAAAAGTTGTGTGTCTGTTCATAGATTTGATACTCCCTCAACCATTACTTCCTCAGAGAAGCTTTTTTATTTACTTTATTACACTACATATATCTTCTATTTTTATTTTTAAATAATACCCTGTACTCATGACTAATTCATTATTTTCATTATCAGGTTATTTATAATTCCATTTGTAGAATGTGAGTTGGGATCATGTCTGTTTAGTGTTAATGTGTGTGTGTGTGTGTGTGTGTGTGTGTGTACTCATGCATGTCAGAGTACACGTGTATGTGTATCTGTGTGTGTTTGTGTGTGTGCATCTATACATTTGCATATTTTTATCTGTATACTTCTCATTGGCCTCTTAAAGGTTAGATGTCTAATGTTCCTTGGTTCTTCAACTGGCCGTATCCAAGGAGGCTATTTATTATGGTAAATAGGAAAAAGTTTTATTCAAAGCTAAATTTGGAAAGACAGTGAGAATAATTTTTAAAAATCATGTCTTTTCTAGTTACCCCAGTGTAGAAAGACCTTTATAGAAAAGACCAGAGGGAATGGGGGAAACACAGAGGATTTTTGATCCAAGATTCCAAAATAAAAGGGAAATTCCCAGTCTGTAGCTGGCTTGGGGTGGGGCTGTCAGAACTCTTGGCAAAGTCTCTGATCACCAACTTGACATGGTATTTGCATATCTTTGTGTCTGGAATTTTCTCTTCTTCCTTGTCATCCCTCCCTGCATTCCTCCCTGTCCCAGGTGCATATCCTTTGAGGGAAGGAAGGGAGCTGTCAGGAAATTTTTAGTCCTTTATGCCACACAGGTATTGAAAGGAAGAGGGTAATGGAATAGCTCTCTATCTAAAGCAGTCCCTGGAAAATATGACTTTTAATTCTAAAATGTCATATGATATTTGTATCTGTGTCTCCATGCACATGTGTGTTTGTTTTATGCTCACAGAAATTCCCTTCTGACTAAAATCCAAGGGCTCCAACCTAACTGTAACTTCCAATTATTTATGTTGAACAATGATATCTTTCCATAACGTAGAAATTCAGTCTACAATTTTAAGTTTGAGAGACAAAAAAGTTCACGATGAGACAGACAAGCCTTGATCATCAGTCACATAAAAATGGCCCTTGAAACATGAAGATGATTATCCAAGAAAAATGTCACATGAAAACAAACCAAACTAGCAGAGGAGTTAAAAGGAGGCCACTTTAAGTAAAATATTTGGGCTTAAATCCTGATTCCAGCACCTACTCCATACTTATAATATGTTATTACAAGTTTGAGGATAATAAGGGTATATTTGTCATAGGATTTTGTAAGGATTAAATGCAATAATGAATATAAATTACTTAAAAGAGAGTCCAGGTAGGCATTAAGCATCCAGTATACATTTTAGCTCATTGAACCTATAAGAATACTTAAAAGACATGCATTTATACTTAGAAACCTTGAGTTGAAAAAGAAATGAAAAAGACTTTGTAAGAGAAATAAGAAAACTGTTATATATGATACTAAAAGCCTTCAGAAAGAGAGTCACCAACTTCTCTTCAAGATGTACCCTCCAACCTCAAACAAACCCAGACAAAATATATAAAAACAGCTTTCAATTTAGTGGATATCAGGCAATGAATGACTGTGGTTCCTGTGAAGATATGAAACAAGTCAAATGAGCCCTTAATTGCCCCAACTTATGACTCTGCAAGATCCCAAAAGTGCCAGCCACTGATGAAGGCAGGAACTGTTAAGGACACAGCCCTAGTTAACACACCCTCAAAGCTGAAGTTTGTTTTTGCTTTACTTAAGACTTTTTGGACAGGACTTCCGGTCAAGAGGGTGGTTAAGTAACAGAGCTTTACAATGAACCCCTTAAAAAGTTGACAATACAGTCAAAGCCACCTGTCAATGTAGCAGGGACAGGGATTAGTGACCAATAATTTAAAAGGAGGCCGTGGGAAGGTCAGAAACCTTGAAAACTCATCAGGACTGGAGGTAATTAGCAGGACAGGAAGCTATCGTGGGCCGACTGTGAACGGCTGGGAGCTGCCAGCATCCGCAGATGGAAGAAAGCCCAGAGCCCAGAACTATGGACTAAGGTAAGAAGGGATCCTGGAAAAGTGAGAATCGACAGCAGCTGATTGCCCTAGTTTCCAAAAAAATGAGCCTGCCTGCTGGTAGTGCATACTACAAACACAATGTGAGCTCTCCTTGGTAAAGGTTTCTCAAAGCCTAGACCAGAAGCAGTGCTCGGCAACCGTAAAAGACAATGACATAAGCAGGAGTGCTTTTTAAAGAGACCCCAAGACTGACCGACAGATTAGAGTTACAGAAAGCTCAGAAGAGCACATCATGATTGGTTTTGGGGGTCACTTACAAACAGTGCTAGGAAGAAACTGGCACAAGAGACAGTTGTGGAGAGTAGAGAAAGGCTGTCGATCTCCTGAACACTTGGAGTGTGGTGGGAGCACCTCCAAGGGTGGAGAGCCCTGCCCTCAGGGAAGAGAAGCCAGGACAGGTGGGAGAGCTTTGCAGACGTAGCTGGGGATGATCATGACCCCTCAGAGGCCACTTACGTCCTCCCTCACTACCTACCCGTAGCACAGAACTCAGAGGAATTTCAGGTCCCACCCCCTTCCTTGTTCAAAGAAACTTCTTGTCAAGGCCTTTAAGTGTAATTGCAACCATCTTTAATGAGAACAAGAAAACTGGTAAAATACAGGATATGGGTGAAAATATGACTTTTTATTGTTAAAAACCTTTCCTATTTTTAGTGACTTTTAAAAATTAAAATTTTGGCACATACACTGAATAATCCAGTTAAGAATCTGATTATTTCTTAGTATACAATCCTGGGAGGACTCAGCACCACCTCTATTTTCTGCCTGGATACAATAACGAGCATTGAAGTAAATGGTTAGTAAGTTGCTGCCTACAATCCCGTATGTTATTTATTTATTTATTTATTTTTACTTTAGGATATGGTTTCCTAGCCATTAAAATTCTAAAAAAAATAATGTAAATTAAAAAGTAAAGATCATTTCCAACAGACAGACTGCCTGGCTACCAGCAGTCAGGTTCACAGATTCATTTTTCTTGTTTGTTCAGTCAACAGGAAGATTGAATTTGATGTTTCTTAGAAACAGATTTTACTTATTCCAATCTTGAGAAAAAAAGCAATTTTTATTGCCATATACCAGAGCATGAAGACATAAAAGCACCTTTCATTTTCAGAAATAGTAAAATGTAAATAGTGTAAATAGCTTTTTATATTTCCTGAATTGATGGTTTAAAACATTGCAGGAGTAATTCTTGTAAAAGGTAAATTCAGTAACGTGAGCCTCTAAAATCTGTATAGCCAGGAAGTGTATTCACTCAATATAAAACAAGTTCGTTTTTGGTGCTAGTTGCTAACATAAGTCACTAACTTTGCTTGTGCGTTGAAGGAGATGAAGACGACACGTACCAAGGTAAGTTGTATTCTTCTCATCAATCCACTCAACATCTACTAGGACGGTATGTAATAAAAGTTCACTAGGATATAATGGCCAAAAAGGAAATATAATCAAATGATTTAATAAATTAGAAATGATAATGTGTGCCAGAGGATTAGATGTTAAACTATAAATGTCTTTTGCATCAAATACTGATAAAGCTAATAATCAACATACAAAAGAGCTTTAAAATTGAGAGGTAAAAAAATCAAATTAATGAAAAAAATCAGAGGGGAAGGTACCTGTAATACACAATAACTTTTGAAATGTTTCAATATATCTACAATGTTATAGTTTATGGAAAACTGGGGAATAACATCTTAAGTGGGGTTATAAATAATGTTTTCAAGGATAATATCTAGAAGCATATCATAAATCAATTTTAAACCCCATCTGATCACTTGACTGCCTCCAAATATGAATTTTGCAATAGCCAGTGGACTTCAAAACAGCAGGGTCTCGTGTGAAAACATAAAAGAAATTGGAGGCCAATAATTGAAATAAAGATACAGGTTCATTTCCTCCGAGAACTACTGTAAAGAAATGACTTTGTAAATAAGGAATCCAGTCTCTATGTTAGTTACTTTTATATTATTGGGACTCAATCCCCAACGTCCACAACTTTAGGGGAGGAAAGGTTTATTTTAGCTCACAGTTTCAGAAGGTCACAGTCCATTCATGGGAGGTTGGCAACAGTGGAAGGACACGTGGAGGCAGAGGCGGGGGCAGCCGTTCCTCACAGCATTGCAAATAGGAATTCAAGCCAAGCCAAGTCAAATCCCCCAAGGTAGGCGACGCGCAGCACAGATCCTTCCAGGCCCCGCCCCAGTGATCTGCCCTTACTGAGTTCAGCCTCAGTGTTCCCACCTTCCAAGTTTAAGCCCCCAGTCACACACCCGCAATTCACATCTATAAACCAATCCACACACCTATCATCCACCCTTCCAGACCACCACCCATCTCCTAACTACACATGGCTCTAACCATAGACGTCTGAGTACACGAAGCTTCTGAGGAACATCTCAAATCCAAACCACAATAGTCTCTAAAATTGCACCTCTAGGAAAGTATTTCCCTTATTTTAAAGGGCCCCAGTGACCCTCTGCCAAGCCTAGGTTGGGTGGCTCCACCAAGGATTAGTTGTAAATGGAGCGATAAAACTTCAAAAAAAGTTAAAAATAAGAGCATATCTCTTTAACAACCCTTCCATAACTCGCCAGTGCTTCCTAACATTATCTGCCTCTCTCTTTCCACGATACTATTCCTCCTCACACTTTTTTTGATGAGACAAGGAGGAAGTTACTAATTAAGACTTCTAAGCCCCAAAATGCGAGACACATTTCTGCTTCATAAACAAAGTGACCCATGTCCAAAATGGATTCCCCTGACACCCGCGCCTGCCTCTGCCCTCTCAAGGTCCGGATTCCTTTGTCAGGGCCTGTTTCTTCTGCATATTTACCTCATCTTAATCAAATATTGCAATCAACATTCAGTTTCCTATATTGTCAAAGGCAAAATAGCCACTTTAACTTTCGTCAGCACTCACAGGTCATCAAGTTGACCTTAAGTGCTTTGTTTTCATTTCGTTGCTTGAGTCTGTAGTCCAGGCTAGCCTTGAACTCACCATGTAGCCCAGGCTGGCCTCAAGCTCACAGTGATCCTCCTGCCTCAGCCTCCTGAGGGCTAGCATTAGTGCTCTCTTACTCTGTGTTGAGCTACACATCTGCTTTCTCCTCTCCCCACCCCTTAGCCGCATTCTTCCTTTTTTTCAGGCCACATTTTCTTAAATTTCTTTACTGTTCCCTTTTGTCATAGCTTCTTTCTTCTCAGAACCCAAAGAAAGGTGCACAATATATAATTTTGGTATTTTAGTACTTTATGAAGAACTAGGTACTGTATTCTCAGCTACTCAGGAGCCTGAGGCAGGAGGACCTGAATTTTAAGGCTATTTTGGCAAATTTAGTTAGAGCACATCTCAGAAAAAATATATAATATATTAGATAATAAAGGAGAGGAGTTGACAGTTTAGATGTGTAGCTCAGTGGTAGATTTCTTTTCTAACATGCAAAAGGCCCTGGGTTAAATCACTCATGCAAAAAAAAATAAAGAGGAACATATTATGAGATTCATGTAACTTTGCCACAATATGTATGTACACAAAATACTCAAGATCGATGTAAGTTTTATGTTTTTCACTTATACATGTCAATAAAATGTGGAGTGTTTGCAATTTTACTTTGTTTCTTTTGTAGAACACTCCTGAAGGCCCTACGAATAAGTCTGTCACTGAGCATCTGTGACGCATATATAAATGATGATGATTTACTCCAAAGCATACCACTTGTCTTAATAGAACAAAATAATAATTAGCATAAAAGTTAAGAAGCTTTAGTTAATTGATGTGAATCTGATTGTTCTCTTAATCTTTTTTTCTTTTTATTTTTATTAATAAAATATGTCCATTCTTTCTCACTCATCAAATTGTTTGAGAGGATTACAGAAGCCAGGTTGTGACAGATTATATAAATCCTTTAAATTAAACTAAACTATAAAAGATATCAATATATAGCTTATGGCCATGTCTATTGCTATTATTATATTAGTATTGGCAACAATATCATATGCCTTTCTTATTTGCTCAAGAATGTTTTTGATTTATGACTTTTTTGTTTTATACATACCTGGAAACCCTTTGACTTCTAAGATGTGAATGTTGAAAATCCAAGTCTATCCAAGCAGCTAATTTGAACATATGTTTACATCTTTATGTATTTTACAGAAAAGGAAAGTTTATTCAAGATACTTATTTGATTGATTTTTTGACTAGACAGTGTCCACACAGTTGAATTAGAAACCTCAGTGGAAAAGAGGCTAGATCACTTTAAAATATTTTATGTGACTTTGGTAAATAACAATTATTAAAAAGCACCAATAGTCATACCACTGCAATTTCAGCCTGTAAAAAACTATCTGAAGACTAAGAGGAAACTCATGAGAGGAAACACCTTCTCCCTTCTCAGTCCTGCTGACAGATGATGAGGAAACAGCTTTTGAAAATCATTCAACAATAAAATGAAATTCTGAAGCTAGGTTACTTTTTTTCACATTATCTTGTCGAATAAAGAATAATTCTGTAATTAAATTGATGAGATGTTACTCAGTGGCTAAACATAGTTAAAAAAAAATAACTCTAAGCTGTTTCATCTTTACCTTTCTATCCAGAAGAGACTAATAGGGGCTTGACAGGATTTTAAAAGCAGAAAGACTGTCCAGGTATGATAAGGAAGAGTCTAATCTACTTTCCGATTCCTTTTTATCTTTGGTATAAAAAAGTCTTTCATTTATAAACAGGCACTGAAAATACTTTTACTGAAAGTTCAGTTATTTCTATATACGTAATATTAGAACTGAAAATTAGATGTAAATAGTCCCTGTTCAAATTAAGAAGGCTTAAATACCGACTTAGTTTGCTTTGTTCCCTCTCAGCATCCAGACTTTGCCTTTTGACTTGTGAGAAGTCCAGGGGTGAGGTCATTTCATAGCACCTTAAGACATTGTTAAAGGAAATTGGTTACATAGGTATTTCTCATTGATGAGGGCTAGACATCTTTGATACGTGTAGCAAATGACTTGCAGCAATCAGAAGTACTGGAGGAGACACTGTAGTTAAAAAAATAAATAGAATAAATAGAGTTATTTTTTAAAGATAATATGGTGGTCTCCTGGGACACGCTCAGTTTACAAGGCTCCTCACTTAGTCTTATGAGAACATCTAATAATTTTGCATGGTGAATACTGGAATTTTCAGATTTGTTTTCCTTACTGAAAATATGCACAAATACATCTTCTCTATAGTATTTCTTCTTTTTGTTGCTTGCTTCAGCTTGGGCAGAACGTAGGTTGGGATGATTTTGCTTTTTAATTATTGCTTTTACAATTTGTTGTGAGCAATGTAATATTTAGGCCCTCCTAGCATCAAAATTTTGCCTTTAGTTCCAAAACATACAGCTTTTGCCAATAAGATATTTATTTTCAAAGTTAACTTCCTCTACTGTAATTATTAAGGATCTCATTTGACTCCCAAATCCAAATTTTAAATATTATCACTCTATTCATAATGTTGGAAATATGCAAATTCCACCTTCAAGATTTAGTTCAAGTAGGAAGAGGATGTGTGAGAAAAAAGGTAGACACGCAGGCGAGCAGGAAATGGAGAAGAAAGGAAAAAGGAAAGTACGAGAGAAGGAAGGAAGGAAATTAGAGGACAAAGTTACTATATCTAAAAAGTAGTCTAACACTACTCATATTGGTTCAGTTTATTAAATGAAGTAGCAATACATAATAATCCAAACATGCTAATAATGGGCACTTCAATAACGAGTAGCACAAACGAAAAGGATAGGCTCTTGTTATTAATTGTACAGTGATTTTTGGACTTTTTGAACAGCATTTAGTTAGCATTTCTCTATCTTTGAACTCTCCCTTTTATTTCATTATAAGTATAACACAAGGAAAACAAAATTTAAAGAATTTTGAGCTAATAGTATTCAAACTGAGGAGAATAAACTCTCCCTTTTCATATTTAAACATATTTTTATTTTATTTTTTAATGCAGGGTCTGCTGCATTGTCCAGGCTGGTCCTGAACTCACTGTGTAGCCTAGGCTGTCCCCAGAGTCATGGTAGTCTTTCCTCAGTAGCATGAGTAATGGAATTGTGTGTGCCACCACAAGTGAGTCTTTTTCATATTTTAAAATAATGAAGTGATGGTTGTTTTCCTCATATAGCCCAAGTCACTCTTGAAATCTCAAAATTTGGAAAATTTAATAGGCTATAAAATGAGCAAAAATGGTCACAGCATTAACAACCTGAGGGCCTGTGCACACACCAGTGTAGAATGGGAGATTTGTTGGGGGAGAGGGAATGAAATTTCTGTTCTTCTGGGTTTCAGCACTTTGCTTACTAGATTGAGAAAATTCCTGGAATTCTAAGAAGGGTGCCAGGTTAGCTGGAGCAATGAAAAGTAAATTTAGTCGACTGGTGACAGCAGCTAATAGTAGATTTTATTTGAGTCTGCTCTCAGAGCCACCGACTTACTCATCAATCTGTATGAATTTTTCTCTTAGCTCTCTCATATTCCTACAGCCGTATTTCTTCATTTTCCTAAATCAGAAAAATCCAGCTTGAAACCAGAAACAAATGACTCCCAGACTGGTTAGAAGGGTCATTTCAAAGTGGTTTTCATGGAGCATCGGTGGATGAAGCTGAATAAACCCACTAACCTTCTTGATTCACTCTCCTCCTCTTCTCTGAATATTTGCTTGGAGTTGATGGAGGTCATAGTCTCCAGAGTATCTTTCTCTGGAAGAGGGAGAAGGTGACATTGGCAAGGGATTTTGATTTGTCTACTGTATCTCTCATGAATTTTAACTCACCAAAGAGACATATCCATTCATTACTCAAACAAAGTTCACCCTCTTTTAAATTTTTTTTTTTTAACTGGAAACATTCACATTCATTCATCCAGTTCTGGGTTTGTGACCTAGAATATCACTTTCTGGGGTCAGTATTTGGAATTAACTGCCATATGCTACTATATGTTGTGTATGGACCTATGAGAACAATAGAACTGGTGGATTTGTGGGAAAAGTTTTAAGAAAGAAAAAATTGCAACCCATGAAAATACATGCTTTCATCTTTACAACTCTTCTATATATGTAATAGCTTATAATAAATTATCCTATTTATTAAATTCTTAGGCCTCAAGCTTGCTGATTACTTCATGTGCCGTATTGTCTCAGAGGCAGTATCCAGTCTCTGACATATGAAATAATAACCATACATTAAAGTTCCTAACTCGTTTTCTTCTTGACAATTATGAGCTCTCTTTTCTTTAAAATCAGTGCTAATTTTTAAAAGCAATCTTGAAAATTGTTTCTTTCAGAGGTTTATTTGATAAAATGAAGTTAATAACTTAAAAAAATTAACATTAAAATAATAAAAACCACTTTAAACAGACCCCTGCTTTCCTAGCTTCTGTTCTGAGCTTAAATAACTGTCAATCTCTTCCAGTTACAAACACTTCTAAAAAAGAATTCGCAAATAAATAGCAAAACTAATTAGTAAAGTAGCCTTCTGGGATAAGAACATCACAGGAAATGAATAATTGCTAGCTTCCGATTACCTGATTTTGCCTTTCTCTCCCCTTACCCATTTGTCTTTGGGACTTGCCCAAATGGGAATTAAACAGCAAGGAGAACTGAACTTTAAAAGCCACGTGATTGTTTTGTTTTTACTCAAACATTAAAATCTCTATCACTAACTCTTAAGTATGTTTTTAGCAATTTGTTTTATCATCATTTATTTGTCAAAATTAATTGGTTTTTATTCTACAAAAAAGCTTCCTGTCTTTCTAATATGCTTCCCACCTCCCACATATGATAGCTTGAGTTAGGTCATGGTCCATTTACTCAGTCTTACCGAATAAAAGGAAAAGCATTAGGGGATTCCTTATGTACAGTCATAGATTTTGAGGGGTTTTTTTGGACAATGGTCTAGGACGCTCTAATATTGGGGGACTGAGTCTAAGGCAAGTCAGGGAGTGGCATTTCCATCATAACTACAGAGTCAATGGAAAGCCTTGAGTATGTTAGACTAGTATTATCCCCAAAGGGAGTTAAAGTCAACTAAGAAGAGCAAACATACTTTAAAGTAGTCACATTAAAAGTCGAAAAAGGAAGCTTTAAATTCAATTTTAATTGTATTCACTTGAACATATCCTCCAAATTTCACACGCAGTTACTAAGAGTCACTGAAACATTTAAAATTCTTTTAAAAACATCCACTATCTATACATTGTCCATTTATAGCCTATCTTAATGCAGTAACTACTTTTATCAAAAAATGTGTGTTCAGTGCTAATTGCTATGAAATTTATACCTGCAAAAGTCAACTTAGTACCTACCTTGTTCCACACAGTTTTCCGACACTAAGTTTTCAATATGATTATACATAAAAATTATATGTATTTGTTGGGAAACATTTGGTGCTTTGATGCATGTATACAATTGTGTAATGTTCAAATGGAGGTAAGTGCAATTATGTCCTTAAATGCTTGTCATGCTTTGTGGTGGAAGCATTTGAATTCCTGTGTTACAGATCTTTTGATGTCAATCTGTTGCCATTCTTTTGTGCCAAAAGACACCAAAACTGATGCTTCCCATGTAACTGCTACCGACCCGTGTAGCAGCCTTTCTCCATTGATTTCTCTCTCCAGCATCTGATAATCATGATTATGTTGTCACCAGTTTTTAAACTTAGATTCAAATTCAAGGACTGGTAGTATAGGTGAACAGTAGATTTGTTAAGCTTATACAAGGTCCTGGGTTTGATATTCATCCCAGAAAATAAATCATTCATTTCATCTTAACTGAAATAAAAATTCTAGTTTTTAATCATATAAGGGTCATTTGAAATGAATGGCCACATGTACTTACTGGTTCCCATAAATGAACAGTGCGGTTCTAACCTGAGAAGTTTACACTGGCAAAGGCAGCCTTACTCACACAGACAGAGGAGGAGGCAGGAAGTGTAAAATTTATAAATTAGACAATAGATTTCTGAATAATTCAATGGTGATTCTATTAAAATCCACTATCTCAGTACACAGCCCTTTCTGGTCATGCTTCTCCTGAGGCTTAGAGTGCAGTTTACATTTTAAGAAAGTTTTTAATGTTTTTTTTTTAATTTCTAGTGCTAAAATGCAGGGAAATCATAGATAATATTCAGATATCATCTAACCCAATTGATTTTCTACCAATGAAGCATGTACAGAAGATGCAATTATTTAAAAATCTCAGTTAAGATGAAGGCTAGACTCAAATCTAGACCCAGAATATGCAAATTTAAAAAAAAATGTTTTTATCAAATAAGTGTGGTACAGTATTAATATTGAATGCATAACCTGCATATATCATTTTAATCCTTTTAAGACAAATCTGGTGTTTAAACTACAGAATTACTATTTTAATTATTACTTGATGATACTTCTGTCATGCAATATATAATATCTATTATATAAGAAACTTCAAGAAAATTGAAATTAAAATTGAAAAATAAATATGAATCTCTTTAATGACAATGACAAGAACACAGTACTGTGTTTGAATATAACATGCCATATTGAGAAAATTTCTTTTTTTAAGTCAAGGCATAGGCTAGTCCTGGACTCATTAGTCAGCCCAGGCTGGCCTCGAACTCACAACAATCATCCTTTCTCAGCCTCCCAAGCGCTGGGATTATAGGTTTGCAGTACCACACCTGCCTCATGTGGTGTTGAGAGAATTGGTGGTGTCGCACTTGCTAGGCAAACGCTCTAACCTCAGTACTAGTCCCTCAACCTGAGAAAATTCTTAATATAAAACTTTTGTGATTCATAATCATTTCTTGAACTAAGTTAGAAAAAAATGTAAATCTAAGTTTTCCTGTTTTAATTTGAAAATGAGCTTTAATATGGATGATTCAAATACATGCATGCCACAGTTGTAATTACTCGCCAATTATACTTACATGGTGTACGTACTGGAATAAAACATTGCATAAAGTTATCTAGTCCTTAGAAAAGAATTATGGATATGCTTTCAATCTGTGCCAAATTGAATATATCCACATACCTTGATTATTGCTCAGCATGAAACACACACACATCATCTCTCCTATCCCCTCAGTGAGTGAAGGTTGTGTAATTTTAGGATTTTGACTTTAATATATTATTCAATTGTTATACATATCGAACACTTGAGGTTTTGTAGATGAGTTAGTGGAAATAAACTTGCAGAAATAGCCACCATCTTTAAAGAGTTCATGTACAATATGCTCTTTTAAGTAAAAACATTATAGAAAAACAAAGCCTGTTTATTCAGAGCTTGTTTCACAAGCAAGTCAGCCACCAGCACTTGAATTTTTGACAGAGACTCATGTACAGAAGAATGAGAGATCTTTCTAGAAGAAGAAGAAAAAAAAAAAGACAGAGAGACAGAAGATCACCACAGGTTTGTCGTGATTAATGGCTGTTTGCCTGGGAAAGTATAGTGAGCTAACCAAAAATGAAGTATATTTTGTGATAGCTTAGGGGCATACACATTTGGCTTTCTCTGGTTCATTTTAAGTTGAGAGTAGGACAGAAGTTAGGAAGACCGTCAGTTATTAAACAAACTCTGGGCCTTCTAGGCCAATTGTCATAGGGAGTGCTGACCAGGTTCCTAGATCGTTAATGGAGACAGTGAACTAACTTCCCAGGTAGCCTCCTTTCTAGATAAAAGAGTCAAAAATTAGCTTTCATTTTTGTTATCTGATTGTAATCAGACAAACACAGAATATATGATAGTGAAAGAAGTAAAATCAAGAATTGAGTCTGTTGGATAAAATGCATCTTTTTACAACGTCCTAGGCTGGTAACTGTAGGGAATACATTAGATCTCTGGGCTTGTTGATGCAGCTTTTGGATCAGAATTCTACTTTTGTATATGGTCTGGCCATTATCCATTTGTATGTTCAATCTCTCCATACCTATGAGTAATAGTGACTCACTGTATTACTGTCAATAATTATAATCAACTAGGATGATTCTTTTAAATTAATGGCATTGTTTTTCTCTTAAAGTAAGCATGTCTGTATTTATCTTGTTGTTGTTTTACAAATTTTACTCAGAAATTGTATGAAATGTTCAATCCCTGCTATTGTTTAAGTTAAAAAAGAATGAAGTGACTAAAGGTAATTCTCTAAAAATTTCAATCATAATCAAATGCCTTTTTGAGTTTTATATTGTTGGTTAGAATCAAGAAGATAATTCGAATGTAAGATAAATTATTTGGACAGAAGGAAAATCAAAATGCTTGGTTAAAAATGACTGAAAATGGTAATATTCAAAATTCAGTTATTTTGTTTTCATTGAACATCAGGGAATATTATTCATAAAATCTGACTTACTTTCTTTGAAATCTCAATAATGTCAACTGTACAGTTTCTGAGGTCTGGTAACTTGCTTTAAATAGCATTTGAAATTTAGTCAAAAATTGGCTGCCATTTTTATTATCTGATTGCAACCAGCCAAACACAGAATATATGACAGTGAATGAAATAAAATCAGGAATTGAGTTTGCTGGATAAAATGCACCTTTTGGTACTACATTATTGAAGGTTCCATGCTTTTAAGACTCAGTATTTTATCTATTTTATTGATAAGATTAATGAATAATGTTTCATAATGTAAGTATAAAAGTGAATATGGCCATAACAGTGATTATCTAAATATCTTGTATGCTCAAGAATAAACTGATCATGACACTTCTTTCTTTTTTGTTTGTTTGTTTCTTTCTTTCTTTCTTTTTTTCTTTCTTTCTTTCTGTCTGTCTTTCTTTCCTTTCTTTTGAGACAGGGTCTTGCTCTGCAACCCAGGCTGATCCTGAACTCACTATGGAGCCCAGGCTGGCTCTGAACTCACAGCAACCTTCCTACTGGTATTACAGGTTTGTACTACCATGCCCAGCTTATTTGGTGTTGGGAAATGGAACTCAGATACTTAATGCTTTCCTTAACACTTGCCAGGCAAGTGCTTTAGCCACTGAGCCATTCCTCTAGCTCATTTTTCTTTCATGTAAAGATTAGTCCAATAGTTAAATATTATTTTTGTTTCTGTAATAAGTACTTATTCTACTTTCCTAGGCTAATGTTGCCAAGTAGCCCCAACTGGCTGGCTAAAAATAACAAAAATTATATTCTGCCACAGTTCTGTAAAATGGATGTGTAAAGTTACAGAATACCCCAGAGCCATGCTGTCTATGGTGGCTCTATGAAGCACTACTTCCGGTTTTTTGTAGGTGCTGGTGGTTGCTAGCAAACCTCTGGTTTCTAGTGGCATAATTCTAATATTTACCTCTAGTTTTACATAGTCTTCTTCCTTCTGTCTCTAGAGTGTCTAAGATTATTTTTATGAGGTACATTAAGTAAAATTATGGCGTTTAAATTTTTTAAAAATTATTACAATTAAAGATGGATTGCCATTAATCTGCCTAAATAGAATTCAAATACAAATAAGCCTCATTATTGCTGCTCTCTGAAGAGGTTCTAGAAAACTTCTCAGTGAACTTCTTCAGATGTGCTGTTGTGGCTGCCTCAATGACCTGAATTAATTTTAAACATTTACACTTCATAATCAATTTGAGTTTGGGGAAGAGCCGGAAGTCAAATAAAGCCAATTACAGTTTAAAAAAAAAGTGGCTGAAGATCTACCCAAATGTTTTCTTGAACATGACTTTCTAACCTTGGCAGGAGCCTTCAATAGTTTATTATTATTATTATTATTATTATTATTATTATTATTATATCATGTAAAGATGCAAAGAGGACTCTCAAAAGTATTCACAGAGTGTCAAGGATGATGAGTATCTTTAAAGCAAGATGACTATTTAAGGGAGGTTAAGGGCAAAGAGTCTTTTACTATAATAATTTTCAAACAAATTAAACGTTCGATTTATATTTTGACCAAATTTCCTATAAGAACAAAGGATGTCAGATTAGGAGCCCTACTCCAACATGACATCATTCTACCTTGACTGCATCTGTAAACTTTCTGCTTCCAAATAACCTCCCATTCAGACAAAGGAGTCAGGATTTCAACATATTTGTTCTTTGGAAGATATAATACAATCCAAATTATTTATTTCAGTCCTTTCAGCTGCTTCAGTTAGATACAAACATTTGGTTCTTTTAGTTTAAAGATTTAATTTGTTTAACTTTCTATCAGTCATAAAAGTTTAGAGCTCCAAAGCTCTAAGTGATATGTACACACTCTTCTGATTTAGATCTGGAGCATCCCCTGAAGTCTCACGGGCTAAAATAAAATTGACAATTTTGGAGCCTTGTGGAAACATATGGGGTATAACAGAAAAAAGTTACAGCTTTGGAGGAAATATTGAGACTTCAGCTTTTTTTTCCTTTTTCTTGGCTTCCTGGATCCATGAAGGGAGTAGCTTTCCTCCATAAGATATTTGCCACCTTAGTTTCTGTCTCTCCAAAGTCCAAAATAACAGAACCAATTTATCTCAAATCAAAACCCTGGAAACAAAATGAAACAGTATTAAATTTTTAAGTTGAGGGTGTTTTGTCATAATGGAAAGTCAACTAACATAGACACCCATACTATTCAGTATTATACTTACAAAAAGCCAGGCAGCATTCTACCTACGTTAGGTATTTTCTTTAGTCTTTACAAGGATTTTTTGTTGATTATCCATTGTTATGTTTATCTACATAAATAGTAATAGGAGAGTTGGATGCCAAACAAAATCAACTCAATTCTGTTAGTTGTGAATCACTTTAGTTAGGTATTCTTGAGAATCAACATTGATATAGATAGAATGAGTAAAACTAAACTCAAATATCCCTTGAGTTTTACCTTCTAATTTAACAACTGAGTATAAAAATAATCATGCAAGCTGTGTATGCATGCTTGACTAAGTCTCAGCTGTTATCCTTTTAAGAACTTTGACAATATGTGTCATGAAATGTTCTTTTAAGGCAAAAGAAATAATATCCTAGGTAGCACAGCAGAAATCAAATAATATGCTACTTACATTCATATGAGAAATTCTTCCAAAAAGTCACTTGACACATGCTCATCAAAAGTCCTGTGAGGGTGAGGCTTTATACCTAGGAATATAGACTATTGGACATACCACATATAACTGCTCATGTGGAAACAAGAGTCTATATTATATATCTTGAACACTATTCATTCCAACAAAGCAACTCATCTCTAATTATGAATTAATTTTCCCGTGTCACCCAAAACAAAGCAAAGCACAACAAAAATTCACATATATGAATATTTCAAACACTTTAAAGAAATTTGTTCAATGTATAAAAAAGTAAATTTATAGAGGACACTAACACACATTGTTATTGCCATATAGTGCAAAGTGATTATGAGAAAGCAAATTTTAAAAGAACTTTAATAGTGTCAAACTAGGAGAAAAATTCCTATCAGTGTGGCTAGAGGAATGGCACAGACGTGGAAGCATTTGCGTACCAACCACAGGGCCCTGTGCTTGATTCTCCAGCACCACATAAACTGAGCGTAGTGACACACAGCTGTAATCTTAGCACTCAAGAATTGCCAGGAGTCCAAAGATAGCCTGGACTCCATAGTGAGTTCAGAAACAGCCTGAGCTATAGAGCAAGACCCTGTCTGAAAAGAAAGAAAGAAAGAAAGAAAGAAAGAAAGAAAGAAAGAAAGAAAGAAAGAAAGAAATCGACCAGAAAATGAGTAGTTATGTAGAATATTCTTACTATAAAATATTACTCAGGAATAAATAACAAATGAACTATTGATGTACCCAAATATGGATGATATCAGATTGTTATGTTGGGTTAAACAAAAGCCAGGACAAAAAAAGACATATGCTCTTATTCTATTAATATATAATTTAAGAAATCAAAGAGTAACATATCATGAAAAAAGATCAACAATTCTGTATAGGGAGAAAATGTGACTAAAGAAAGAGTAGATTACAAAAGAACTTATGAGGACTTTGGGGAATGATGAAAATGTTTGTCATTTTGATTTTGATGATGATTTGAAGTATGTATGTTTACATCTGTCTGCCTGTCTATGTATCTGGGCCTGTACATATATACATACATATGTGCATTTAACTGTATATAAATTAAACTTCAGTAATTTTTTTTTTTAGAAAAGTGTAGTTTTTAAACGTATTCTCTTTAAGCCTGGGCTAAAAAAGAAGTAGCCCAGAGAAGCCAGAAATTTCTGCATATTTGACACAGGATTCTGGAGGTAACTTGACTTCTTGATATTGATCTTGGTTATAAGAACCAATAAATCCTTCTTTTTTGAGCCATTTTGGGCTATTTATTCATAAAGAGAGAGAGAGAGAGAGAGCCTTAACTGCATTGGAACTATTACCTGCCAACAGGCACCAGAAAAGATACACAACTGAATACACTAAATCTGTGCACAACACACATTTAAAATTTAAATATTTCAGTGATTATAGTGTCATAATACAATTTGTCATTTTCTGATGGAAACAATTTGGTCAAATTCAACAGTTTTTTTTTTCCAAGGGGCTTGATTTTCTTTGAAGTGTGTTTATTTTCCAGGAGACTATATATATATATATTATTATTATTATTATTTACCAAGCAAGAACCTTGTAGACTTGAATCTTTTTTTTTTCTTAGAGTAAGAAATTTTGAGTCCAAACAGGTTTGGATTTTAATAGATCAGGTGTCTGTGTGTGTGTGTGTGTGTGCGTGCGTGTGTTCAACATATATATGTGTATAGCAATATATTATTATAACATATCAGACATATATTTATGTATTAATAATAATCACCAAGTTAAAACAGCTTGAAGTTTTTTTTTCCTGTTAGGAAAGAAACATCATCTGGTTATTGTCCAAAGGTAGCTTTTTTCATTAAGAATGTATTATTCCCTTCATTTTCTCTTCTTTTGAGAGCACTTATTTGCTTTGAGAGTGACATGTTTTTCTTTTTCTTTTTTCTTTTTTTGTTTTCTCTACAAGTCTTTGTCTATAGCCTGATTTTTCAATTTAAGAAATAAGTTCAATATATACTAGGAGGATTTACAAATTTGTTAATTCTGCACAGTGAAGCAACATAAGTGTTTTAAATAGTAGAAATTAATTTTCTCACGTATTTTGCATAAATAAGGCCAAAATCAAGGAGCCAACAGTTTCTTTCTCTTCAAAAGTCTGCCCAATGGCTGCTTTCTCCCTGTGTTCCTTTCTACACATTAGCTCTCTGTGTCTCTGTCACTCACATCCTAGTCTCCTGTTTTTGTGATTCTCGCTTTGTTTTATTGTGTTTTGAGCATGCTACTGGCAGGTGAACATGGGATAAGTACTGTACTAGTGAGCTACATGTTTTTAATCCATTTCTTTCAGAAAAAAATAGAGTCATATTGGACTGGCCCAGTCTCAGGATCCAATCTCAATTCTATTTATCTCTTTAAACTCTACTTCCAAACACAGTCCATAATTGTATGTCAGGTTGAAAGGCCTGAGTCGGTATATCTTACAAATCACACCCCATTAAGCACGTCATGGTCACTTGATCTGACTGAATTAAAATGCTACTTTCACATTTTCTTAACCTACCGATATTTTTAACCTCTCAAATAAAATATTCCTACAGAAAATTTTTATTAAACTTGTTCATTCAAATAGTTAATATGTGCACATTCTATATTGTTTTTTGCTTTTGCTTTAAAATTTATATCATGCATAAACATGTCAATATTTCATCTGCAATAATTTTAGCTTTATGGATTTTCTATGCAATATTAACCTGAAACTTCATAGAACTAACCTTTCAGAGTTCTCTTTGCTGACAATCTTCCTACTGATCTGTAATTTCCATTGTCGTCCTCGGGGAAAATGTCCTTTTCTCTTTTTTTGTGCATGTAGGGCTAATCACTGGAAAATCTTTCAGTAGGCCTCTGTCATTTCTGCCAAAGAAGTTTAGCATCTAGTGGAGAACAATGGCACAAAAGCACAGGGAAGTTCAGTGTCTCTCTGAAAGATCAATTCCGATTCGTTTCATGTTCAACTCCTGGCAGCCTGTCATCTTCCTGACTGACACATGTCAAGCTGTCCTGCAGCCAGAATTCTCAGATGCACTCTGAGGACACCCAGAATGCACCCAGATACTATGAGTTGTTCCTAAAATAACTTGATGCCCAGGAAAGAAACACATATAAAAAGTAAAAGAGGCGTGGAGGGGGAAAAAAAAAAAAACATAAAATACTTTTCCTAGAATCAGGATTGCAAAATTCAGCTCTTCTTCACTTTTTTTTTTTTTTTTTGCTTTCTTACTGACTAATCAACAGTCATTATCCAGTTCCCTCAAATGAGAAATTATCAAGTATTATCAGTCATTGTTGTGCATATTATACCTGCCCATTGATGATAACAACCTGCAACATAAAAATTTTATTATACATCTTATATACTTTTATATATTGATAAAAATAAGAATTTGGTGTTTTAGTAAGTCACTCACTGTAAAACAATTGCAGTTATTGTACCAAGAAATCATTAAATCTCATCTTAAGAAATAGTCATTTCAATCAGAAAATCAGGAAGAGAAATGTCTTACTTTGACCTGTCCATTTCTTCATCCCTAATGTGCAGTTATATGGTATGCTTTTCCATAGCTTAAGTTTTCTTAAAACAGTTTTGAACAGATAGTTTGTATTTTATGCAACAATACATGAAATATTCCACTGGGAAGGCAATTTTACATTTATTAGCCATTATTTTCACTTCATTATTTTCACTTCAGTGTTTTCTTAGATGATGAGAAAAACAGACTGAAAAATCTTGAATAAAACTTATTCAAAAAACAGCACACTTACTTTACAGAAGTCCAAGACACTCAAGTGTCTACTGTTTCCTTATATTTTATTTTATTATTAATTTTAAGTTCTAAATAAAACTAAGGGCTATGAAAGATCAGAAAAACAAGTCATAAAAAAGATGAGAATTTGTTAGTGTTGCCTGGCAGATTTAGTATATTCCTGTGGTGCACACAATCTCCCACTTTCTTCGACTTTTATCTTTTTCTTTTTCCAGGAATATTTCATCTTGTTTCTTTTCTTGTGTTCTTGATTTTGATTCTTTTTCTACTTAAAAAATAAGAAGAGGTTTTATTTTTTTGATTTTTATTTTTTAACTTCACGCCATCTACCAGCCTGCATCCATTTGCTTCCATATGCTGTGTATTTTTCAGAGACCTCCACAGGAAAAATAAATAAATAAATAAACAGCACTTGGGTGGGCTAAGGATGGGTGTAGGCTTGAAGGTCAGACTTTCCCTCCCACATGTTCAGCACTTCTCAAACCCTAACATGATTTTTCAGTACTTTCCCTGCCTTTTTACCATACTTTTTTCCTCTCTGCTGTGTCACTCCTATCAGAATAAGAAAGAAAACGTGTTGTAGCATGTTCTAAGAGAAACTATTTTAATAAAATTTAATTCATGTGACTTCCTTCTAGCACGAGTACCCAATCTCTCCTGCAATCCTGTCTCAGCAAAATTCCCCACCAGTGTTAGATCCATTGCTCTCTCTAATCTTATGCTGCTTTTTTTTCTTTCCTAGCACACTGTAATCAAGTTTTTTTTTTTCATTTCTTCAGACCACTTGACATGTTTATCTGTTTAACACTTCATTCAAGAGACACCGTGAGCTCTTACTGTGGGCCACATCTCTACAAACGTCATAAGTGGAAAACTCAGAACCACATTTTCCTTTCCTTTTGTTCTAGTAGTAGAATTTTAAACTCTTGAAGGGAGCATAGGCAGACATATCTTGGACACTGGTCTGCAACACTGTGCAAATGACCAAATTTTGCCCGCTTCAGGTTCGTGCTTTTCAAAGGGGATGAGAAGAGGAGACGGAGAGATCACCCACACTACAAAGAAGGTGGAAATCATCCCCCAAAAAGTGTCGGAATATTTTGGCCGGTGAGTTCACTCGGATAAACAGTAATGCTTTGTCCTTAAAAGTTAGGTCGTCTGCCCTAGGAGCGATACTCAAGCGGGCTGCATATCATGAGTTCCTTTAAATTGCACCGATATCAAAGATGAAAAAAAAAAAAAAAAACTCAATGCACAAATCATTTGAACTAACATCATCTTCACAACTGTTTCAGTCTCCAGGGTAGCATATCTAGTGTTAAGCAGCTTCTAGTCATTAAATGTTTCATGACATATAATAGTTTCTTCTTTTTTTAATTGCCTTTTCAAATACTTTGGGCATATGGACTCCAAAGTTTTCTGATGATTTGGGGTTTCTTTATAATAATCTTCTTTAAATACTTTTTTTTTGGCTAGTCTGTAGAAAGTAATCAGCAATTTACGGTGGCCACTGGGATGTTGCTTTAAGAAGATACTTAACATCTTTGTCAAAGACTGATTTTTGCTATAGAATAAATATAGTATAAGACAAAGGGGCTTCCTTTGCCTTCTGCTCATCAGAATAGCAATTTTCTCGCATGGTAAAACACTTCATCTTTAGTAACAATTTTACATCCTAAGTCCCAAATTAATCTTTCATGTAACAAACTAAATTGGTCACATTTTTTGCCCAGCCCTGACCAATACCTGCTTTGAGCTTCCAGGGTTGGGTGTCCGATAAAGCATTTTCAAGTTTCCTCATACAGACCTCATCTGGTTGTAGTCCAGTAGTTAAGTCAACATGCCAAGAATGGCCCTTCCATCTAGACATCTCAAAATTCTGAATCAGGATCACTTTTTATTTTAAATTTAAAATTCCAAATTAAACCCATTCAATTAGCCAGCTGTCTGTACCTGATTATCTAGAAAGAATATAAGGGACAAGTGACTCTAGAGCAATAATAATGAACCGAACAGTCAAAATCCAACGAGATGTTGCATTAAAAATATCAAGAACTATTTTGACAGTACCGTTCCCGTGCTCCTTTTGTTGTGCATAACTGCAATGCATTCTGCCAACAAGACCAATAAGTCTTCTAGTGAGGCATCTTCAAATCTGGTATAGATGATATAAATGTTTTTTAATCTTAGTCCTTTTTATTTTTCCTTCATCAAATGCAAATCAGTCAAGCTTTTGATATGAAGTGAACTTTAAGAATATTTAAAGCTGGTTTTCTCCTCTTCGGGGTAGTGACAGATTTGACTCTTCCTAGTTTACCTCTAACAGTTGATGCTGGCAACAATGCAATTGCAAACAGCAGATGGCTACTTGCATATCCCAGAGAAGGGGAAGAAGGTAGTGATACACCAACTGGGACTGCAGCTCTGGGAAAACTTGCAAATTTCAGCAGAGGCTATGGTGATTTGAATGCTTATGAGCAATAAGAAAAGGAAAAGTGAAGAGAAAGAAAAAAATCTCAGTGCAAATAAGGAAAAGTTAATGTGGCAGAAGGTGTGGGTCTAACTCCTCCCCGAGGAGCGAGCAAATGCGTCTGGTAATTTTATGGCTGTGTAATGCGTACACCATCAGAAGATTGCATTGTGGACACGAAGTCCTGTAATGAAGCTGCCTGAGAGTCACACATGCTCACACTGAGAATATGCGAACGCTGCAATCTGTAGATGGCTCCCCTCTGCATATGCCATCAAGTCTACACTCCTAAGTTTCCTTTCTTGTCTGGCTGTTCCCATGTGTTTTGCACCCCCGTATTATGAGTGTACATCAGTTGTGCAGATTTAGGAATAAGGGACTCACTCTGTAACGTGTGCCCGATGCTTTAATTTGCTCACAACTGAGAGTGCAGCATACTAATGAAACTCAGAACACATTTTAGAGTCCGTAGAGTCCTCCTTGTTTCGGCACAGTCCAGAAGAGTCTTCTCCATCTCATTTCATTGCTGATGACCATTTTCTTACTTAATCTCTGTATCCTCCGCTGCAACAGGGGATAATAAAATACCTGCCTCATGGATTTGTTGTGAGGATTTATTGAGTAAGCAGAACACGCTGGAAGAGCAAGTACACTGCTGCTTACTGACTGCTTCTTTAGTATGAACAAGTTAATATGATTTACTGGGGGAAATGAAAATAACCAAAATATGTTATGTGAGTGTACAGATATGCCAAAATGAAACCCATTAATCTGTATAACCAATATGCATCAACAAAAAATGTGCAATATATAATTTACAGTCTTCAAGTAATAGTACAGAGAAGTCACTAATTTTCTTCTAACCTCATAGTCCAGCAGTTGACTTTTAAAAATAATAAATATGGGCTGGAGGAATGGCTCAGACTTTAATTGCTTGCCTCACAGACTCAATACCCTGGGTTCAATTCCCCAGCACCACATAAGCTGGGTGTGGTGGTGCATGTCTGTAATCCCAGCATTTGGGAGGCTGAGGGAGTAAGATTGCCTTGAGTCCAGGGCCAGCCTGGGCTACATAGTGAACTCAGGACCAGCCTGGACAACACAGAGAGACCCTACCACAAAAAACAAAATAGTTGACCTTTGGGGTTTACCAGGTGCCAGGTACAAGTAAGTCTATGTGCTTTACATACATAATTTACTCAATCCTTGAAACAGTCCTGGGGTGACGACGCAAACCTTAACCCATATTGTACAAATGAGGAAAGCAAAACACAGGGAGTGGAGGACTGTTTTTCTACAGCAGCATAGCTAATCCCTGGAGGAAGCCTGCTGACCGTCCAGGCTGTCCGGCTCCAGGTCCCGCGCCCTGTGCATTCTGCCTACAGCCGTGTACTGTTTGATGTTATCCAGGCTCGCTCCTCTGCACTTCTAGTCCAGTCCCTGTCTTAGCTGAGCTTCTCAACTGATCTTTAAAACGATTACTTCCCTTGACCTTTTATCTCTGTAATGTTCCTCATCTTTTCAAGTATTTATATTTTCTTTCATTTCATGAACTTCCTGCTGCTTTCCAATCGATTTCCAATTGCTTTTGAAGTAAATAGGTGCAACTCTTTACCTAATGAGTTTGGTAAAATATTGGGTTGTCTCCCTTTTCTTTGCATATCAAATTTGGAAAGGACAATGTCCGTGACAGCTGTCGGTGATTGTTTCCAGGTCTGTCCATTCGGTCTTCATTTATTTTTACCCTCCACTGAAACTGTTCTCTGTACTCACCAAATCTAAAGACTTTCCTTGATTCTTCTTTTATTGAGGGAGCTCAAGTCGTGAATCTCATAAAAGCAGTTATTCCAGAAAATGTGTGAAGTGAGATAATTTATACAAATATTCTGTCTTAAAACCTATGGAAAATACCAGTAGTATAAAATATTTTCTTAGAAAAATAAGAGTTTTTTGATTTTACTCCTATTTATTTGTTTTTGTTTTTTAGGGGTGACTTTTAATTACTTAGAAGTTAAGTGACTAATTTTTTGAAAATTTCACCAATATCATGAAATAAGTAGCGAGTTCTCCATATTTGAGCATTTTTTTTTCTTTTGACATTTTATTAGCATTGTTCTTTTCCCCCAAATGGAACAACCTTACCAAAAAAAAAATTCTTGCATACAAAATGAGTAATTAGAATGACAATGTTCATGGCCCTCAATTTTTTTAAAGCAACTGACATTTAAGAATTAGTAAGACAGGTTGTCATTAAACTGTAATAATCAGCTATGGAATTTTCAGATAATTGCTTATTTTAAAATATTCATGGTTTTTAAACAGTAATTTAAAAAAAGAATTGTATGCACACAATTTTTTCAGTCCCTAGTGACAGGGGATCTGTGCTCAGTTCAGTATCTTCGAAAGGATATTTCCTGATTGAACTGGCACTCTGCAATGGTATTTCTTGACAAAGATTTAAACTCAGGATTTTAAGGCATTTTTGCGGCCTTTACAACATTAGTATGCAGTCTAATATAGAATTGTATTAGTCAGCTCTCCCCCTCTGTGGGACAAAATACCCAACACTTTCAACTTAAAAGAGGAAGACAACTTATTTGGCTTATAGTTTCAGAGGTCTCAGTTCATGATTAGCTGCTCCAAAGCAGACATTTCATGATGGAATAGCAGGGCAAAACGAAACCACTCACTTTCCGCCTCTGGGAAACACAGCAATTGGAAAGAGCAGTAGTGGAGATTCGCCCTCTGTAGGTACCCCTGAGTGTCCCACATCCTTCAACTTCCTACCTAGCATCTTATGGAGCTGGGAACTTCAGTAGGTTGTTGCACTCATGAGGATATCATGCTCATAAACCAACCACCTCTGGAGGAATATCTTAGGCCTGCCATGAGGACAATTCAGATTAGATGGCATAAGAATAAACTACAGTAATTGTTTACTGCATAACCAGATGACTCTGGGGGAGGGGGGCGGTTAAAGAGGATTTTTATAGTTTTCTTGGTTCTCATTCTTGAGTTTCACTCAAGAACTGCACAATAATTAAGGATTTATCTTGATTACTTTTCCATCATTGGAAAAAAAAATGCTTGATGCTAGTTGAAGAAGGAGAAGCTTGATTTGGTTCATGGCTCTTAGAGCATGCCTTGAGTCAGCAGCTGCAGGGCAGTAGGAACATGGTGTAACAGCCTCTGAAGGAGGATAGCTGCTGATCCCAAAGCGGCCAAGGGGACAAGGGAGGAGCAGGGAACATGAATACACCCTTCAAGGGCAGAGGCCCATTTATCTACCTCCTACTGGGCCTCGCTCAGCTCCTTAAATGCATCAGCACATAATGTCTACATGAGCACATCATCTTCCAAACACATAGGAAATTTTGGGAGAGACATTTTAGATCTAAAACATAATGGGAGCAAAATTCCAAAAGTAGAATTAAAAGTAAGAAGAAAAAGTCTTCACGTAGATTGGTCATATTCTTTTTTTATTCAGATTTTTTCTCAAGCCCCGATTTTGCCAGGGAATAATAGTTCTGTAGTAACAATGGTACGAAAACTGAATGCTAATTTCAACAACATTTTTACAGCTTTATACTGGATTCTGTATGTATCTGTTAGTGACTGAAAGGGAAAAAGAAAATGAGGACAGAGGGAACTGGGGTACAGGACTACAGTGGGCAGGGTCTAAAATCTTCAAGGTAAGTCAGCAAAACAGAGTCTGACAGGTTAAAAACTCAGGAAGGTAAAAATGTTTCAATTTAAGTATGACGATAGGAAACAGCCCATAGTGAAGCCAAAAAGAGCTAAATGGGAGGGGCATTCTGTCCTTATTAGGCCAATTTCAGTCCTTTAGAATAATAGCACCTGTACTAGGGAGGACATCTACTTTACTCAATCTGTTAATATTTAAATGTTAGCATCAGCCCAAAATATGAACTGAAAGAAGCACTCAAAGAACTGTTAAATATCTGGGTACCCTGTATCTCAGTCAATTAAACATAAGGAGTACAAAACATTAAAAACTTATGGAGCAAACAAATTAGTCTAAATTTTATGAATCAAAAGCTAGTAGTATAAGCATAATTATGGAAACTGTATTTAAGTACTCTGCAATAATTAAATAAATAATTCAGCTTAGAACTTGGCTCACATACAAAAAGGGTTCAATAATGTTAGATATTACTGTTCACATATTAACATGCTTAATTACATAATTTTATTTCAATTCTACTTTATATTTTACATTTAACTTTTTAAGTGTTTTATAATTTCATAATAACAATTTGATATAGTATATATCAAGAATCTAAAGGGAGTTGTGTGAAAAAGATTTACTATTTACAGTGAGTTCTCAACAAGGTATTGTAGTTATGTATGAAAAATGTGGACTTGGAGATCTTACCGAACTAGTTAAAATACTACACTGATCTCTTATGTTACTGATATCTTTCTCAAGTTTTTGCCCAGATAGAATTTGTAGTTGTGAAATAGAATAATAACATCGATTTCAGAAGTTGTTGGTTGAATCTTTTGTGGTATACCCTGTAGGAAGACTGAGGTATTCATGGAATACCTTTTAAATTTTCTCTGAGAACTGGACAAGCTGATTAAGAAGATTATTTCATATACATACATATGAGAGCATAAATACATGTATAAAAGGTAAAATGAAGAGTTGCTTGATGGTTACTATAAAATATTTATCAAGCAAATTTACATTACATTATAAGATACAAATTCTGATCATGATTAGTGTAGAACTTTATAGACTTTTAAAAATTAAGAAATAACCACATTGAGAAATTACCTGCTATTTACTTTTTCCAACTAGTTAATTTCTGTCTTAGTTACTTTTCCATTGCTGTGACTCAATACCCCACATCCACAAATTTAGGGGAGGAAAGGTTTATTTTAGCTGCCATTTTCAGAAGGTCACAGTCCATTCAGGGGTGGCTGGCAGCAATCTAAATACATGGCAGAGACAGAGGTGGAGGCAGCTTCTCACAACAACATAAACAAGAAGCCAAGTCAGAACAAGTTGAGACTAGTCCTCCAAGGAAGGCAGGAAGCAGCTTATATATCCTTGAAGGTTCATCCCAGGGATCAGCCCCTCCTACATCCAGGTGTGGAAGGTGTGGTAACCCCCGCCCACCACAGTAATCCAATTCACACACCAATAATCTATCCTTGCAGACTAGACCCCAATCTACCAACAGCACATAGTTTCATAGACAATCCATAGCATTCAAATACATGAGACTTTTGGGGGACATTCCAGAGCCAAACCACAATAATGAAGAATTGCTTGACAGTTAATATAAAATATTCATCAAGTAACTTTACATTTCATTATAAGATACAAATTCTGATCACGGTTAGTGTAGTACTTTATAGACTTATAAAAATTAAGAAATAACCATAATAAGAAATTACCTATTTATATTTTCTAACTAATTAAAGCTGAAAATATACTTTTTGAAACTTTCTGCAGGATAATAATGATTAAGAAAACTCTTTGCAGATATAAAAGTAAGTTAACATGTTCAGACTTAGCACGGCTCCAAATTTCACAGTTTAAAAATCATCTTTAACATTTATTTAGTATGCACAGTACTCTGCTAGTTGTTTTTTATACCTGCTTTTGGAAATGTATTTTCTCACATAATCCACTGACTCTCAGCTAAGTTATTGAAGTTTACATGTCACATGTAAGCTTCTTTAGTTACTTCAAGCTGCCAGGTGGCCCTCATATCCAGAGTGGGTGCCCCTCCCTGACTTCCTGGCCCACAAGTCCACAACACACACTTGAAAGTTCCGCACTGGGTCCTCTCCAGTTTCAACAAACTGACACAATCCCTCTCCGTGCCTTTCCCATAGGTCAAACCCCAAGAATCTGCACCTTCCAGTCAGGCTTTACCTCCAACAACACAGGATTCCACACTTATCCCACTAGATCCCAATGCTTGATTGAGGCTTTTAGAGTCATTGCAGATCCAAATCATAGAGTTTATTCATATATATTGGAATTGTTGTGAGGATTGGCAAAAGCCATAATGTGTAAGAAGTCCTTAAAGCAACTGACACTACTTGAAGCTCTTTAGGTGAGAAAATAGTACTAATTATTATTTCTACTACTACTACTGCTGTTATTATTCTTGTAATATTATCTGCTCCCAGATAACAGTATTAAGACAAATAGAAGCTTCTACATTTCCTGAGAGCCAACACTGCAATGTCTTTGACTGTCTGACATTATGCAGTTTTAGACATGGTATTAACTTCTTTGTAAGCATATAGGCTTAAGCTTTACCAGTCCAAAAAGTGGATTTGATGAGTGTCATTCCTAAAGAAAAAAAAAATAAGACTTAGAAGACCATTTAAGAGTATGGAAATAAGAGTAGGGCAGATAGGGAGGGAGGGGTGGGTAGGGGGAGGGACAAAAGGAGAGTGGGAACGTCCTTGTCACCTTGACATGATATGTATGTGCACAAAATGCTCAACGTCATTGTAAACCTTAAATTTTGTGCTTATACATATCAATAAATTGGGAAAAAAAGAGTATGGCTTATTCCTGTTTTATCTGAAGTCATTATACACTAACATTAGAGGAACAAAAAATCATTTGACATAACCGTTATAAATTAAAATGATAGCCTCATAGAGGTTTGAGACACTAATTTTGGTGAGTTGAAATTTAGTGAAGGCATGATTATCATGCAATCAAAAACAATTTTTTGAAACAAGATTTTTGCATTGTAGTCTAGACTGGTCTTGAACTCAATGTTACTAGGCTGGTCTCAAAATAAAGGCAATCAGCCCTTTGCCTCAGCCTGATAAATGCTAGTATTGTAAATGTGCACCACTCCGCCCAGCTTTTTTTTTTTTTTTTTTTGTGGTAATGAGAATCAAACCTGGGGCTTCACATATGAAAGGCAAGTGCTTTAACTACTGAGCTAGACACCCAACCTAGATACAGACATTTTATTTGTTCACTTTCAGCTTAAATTCATCTTCTCTTCACAGTGATTTTAAATGTTGATCTCTGTAAAATGCATTTCCAGAAATGCTTGCCTCTGGCATCCTGTTGTGTTCTCAGTAGTAGGGAGTAAATGGAGATGTGAAGACAGGGCTCCTTTGTGTTCTGACAGAGTGCCTTTTCATCCAACACTTCTGAATCCTCTTCCCGATATAGCCTCCCCATTTGGTCCTCCAAGTTTCATCTTGCATTGCCCAATTCCAGTGTGAATCTTCCTAAGTCGGTTTGGCCAGCATCCCTTACGTTCTTTATCTGATCATCTGTAATACCTTTCCAAATTCCTTTTTCTCCACAATCCCCCAGGTGATGTCTGATCCTATGACTTGACTTCATTAAGAACCTTCTGTTTTGGTTTAATACTCTCAACCCCATGTTTTCTCTCGGTAAATTTCTACCCACTGGTCCTCAGCCCTGTTCCTTGTCTACACATATCACTTCAGCCTTTTGTGGCTAAAATTAATCAACTTTTATACTGAGGACTCTTTTATCTCAATGCAATAGTTCCTAATAAAAATGTTTTTGCTGATTTAACTACTGCCAGAATCTACTTATCTTTGACAATCTTGTACCTCCCATTTCCTCACCTTATTGGCTTTCTGATTTAAAATGCTAGTTTGCTGCAGATCCTCAGAGCTACCTGTGTCGTTTGTGCAACGATACCAGCTATAATCATGTTGAAAATTGTGAGCTCCAATCTCTCAGGCTGTTCTCCAGTACTGTAAGATATAAGAACCCTAACATTTCTCTTTTTTTCTTTAAGGCTTAGAAGATATAATGGTTATATGCTGCTGTACGATCAATTATACAAATTAAATATTTTTTGGAAATAACTCGTGTGGTCTTGATTTTCCCCACTGTCTTTTGAGAAACTGGTTAAAATTTAGAAAAAAGAAAACTGAACCCCAACTAACTATAGATGGAAGGTCAAGTGAAGTAAGAAGTTGTAGGCATACAACTGTAGGAAGTTGCAGGAAGTGTACACTCGGTAGATCACTGAGGATCAAAGCAAGTGATGGGACGAAAACAGATAGGGTTCAAATTCTATACGGGAAGCAGTCACGCTCCCCAGGTGCTTTCTTTTTTCTGCACAGATTGTTGACCATTCCTAACAAATATGGCATAGACATTCAGTCCTTCTGCTCTTGACACACTGAGAACCACAACAGAAAAAGCATTAAGTCAAGATATTTGATTTCTAAAAAAAAAAAAAAAAAAAAATGGCAATGAAAGTTAGATAGATAGTCCTCCAAGAGCAAAACTCACAATGCATCAAACTTGTCTTCCAACTTCTTTGGAGCTTTTCGCTTAAAAATAAATGAGCAACTTACTGGAAGTTGAGCAAAAGTTCTAATATAGGAGGCAAATTATCATAGGTGAAATAGAAGGAGGAGAGGCAGTACAATCTGAGGCAACTATGCCACCAAACACACATCACTATACTTAAGAAACTAAAAGAATATAAACGCTTTTTGAACAGAGATAATTTGTGAACAAGAATGCACTCCTGAAAATCAAGAATCCTATAACAAAATAAAAAATATGTGTATTTGTATCTCTTCATAAATAAAATATTAGTATAGTGTGTATTTATAAGTGACAATATACTACATATATAAGTATGAAGTCAATATACATACATATTCAGTAGAAGAAAAAAAGTTTGAGAAATGTCCCTGAAAGTAATACTATAAGGTAAGTGCATAAGTCATAGGAATTAAAAGCCAAACTCTTTCCAAGGATAATCATGTAATACTTATACCTAAGTTCTAGAATTTTCAAAGCACAGAAAAAGAGACTGGGGTCACCATTGCAGTAAAAAAGTGCATCTATTATCAAGATAATCATAAAAGAAGGGTGAAGTGTGAGTTATTCAATCGAGAGAACACTTTAAGGTGTAGGCACAAAGAAGAGTAGACTTTGGTCAAAGAGTAGTTATTAGTCATAGAAGCTAGCGCTAAAACAATTCAAGTTATAGACTTATTTGAAGAGAGGGAAATGGTTTATAATAAGGGTCCCATTTCTGTTGATAGTACAGAGTCTTTTATAGACATTTCTTAGACAATACAGGATGAACAAAAAAATCAACGAAATAAGGGAAATAAATAAAAATACTATACTATTCCAAAAATTCACTCACAACAAAGGATCGGGCCTCTTTGCAAAAGTGGCAGAAGATAACCGCTTTCTTAAGTTTCTACTTTATATTCATCCTAACAACTAATTTCTTCAATCTCTTAGTATATAAGGTGAGTAATTTCTAATATCTTTTTTTGTAGAATAGATGAAAATACTGTAAAAATATATAGGATAGATTATCTCTTTTATAGCTAGAATTTGTTCTAAACCTCCTGAGTGCCAGTCATGTAGAAAGGATCATTCATAGCATCACAGAATATTTTTAGCACAATCCCACAATATTGTTTTAAGTAGGTTTGTTTTTCAGATGAAGAACCAAAGCTCAGAGAAGTTAATGACTTGCCCATAATTACACATTTAGTGGGTAGAAATTGAAATTCAAACAAAAGCCTATGTAACTCCCAAATTTATTCTTTTCATAATACCCATTGCCAAAATGAAATTCATATCTAGTTTTGTGGTTATTATTACTGTGTTACCTCTAAAGAATATGTAAATGCATAATGATACATTAGAATCTTCAAAGATAAAACCTTTTATGTTCTGTTTCAATTCAGATGCTGAATTTTGGAAAGCAGAAAAGGGCTTACACTTTTTTTTTTAAAACCACTATGCTGACTAGTGCTGAATATGCTGCTCATGAATAATTCATTCAGTGTTTTTTTTTTCCTGTGTTTGTCACACTAACATGATTCTATTTGGAATTCAATTTAAAATGCTGTTCGATGGAATTTATTCTAACCAAATAAACGCATTTTCTAATTAATAAATTCTAGAATTGATATAGGTAATTTAATTCCTGTTTCCAGCTAAGTAGTTAAATATGACTTTCTCTTGTTTCACTTTCTCAGGCAAAGCCCCAAGAGCTCAGCAAATAACTGGCAAGTTTCCCCCCATGAAAAAGGGAAATGCCAGGTTACCCTAAAGAAGGCTTTGAGAGCATCTAGACCTGCACTACTGAATAGTCTTCAGACGTGTGTGTCAAATGTAAATTACTTGCTACTAAGTAAAATTAAAATTCAGTTAACTAGTTTCACATTGCATTTAAATTATTCATATGTAACTGATGCCCTTCATATTAAACAATGAGCATTTTTAAAATTTCCTTTACCGGAGGAACTTTTTTATTTTTTTATTTTTTATTTTTTTACTAGGGTCTTGCTCTGTACTCCAGGCTGGTTCTGAAGTCCCTATTTAGCCCATGCTGGCCTCAAACTCACTGCAATACTTCTGCCTCAGCCTATGGAGTGCTGGAACGGTAAGTGTGTGCTACCACACCCCAGTTAGTGGTACAGAGGAAGAGAACCCAGGGCCTTGTGCTTGCTAGGCCAGAGCTTTAACAACTGAAGTACACCCCCAGCCCCAAAGAGATTTCTATTGGATAATATTGAGTTAGACAACATGAAGAATATTTTTAGTGGCTTATCCAAAATTGCTCCCTCAAAACCAACCCATAATTCACTCATGTTCTAATAAGAAAGGACTAAGAAAATGTATTTAATAATTAAATACTGGATGCCAGCAATAAGGAATTTTGTATAAAAATTTGTTATCGGATATACATTCTATCTGCCTTCTTATCTGCTTCAAAGTAGAACAGAGAAACTTTGAAATTTTATATTATGTTTCTGAAATTAAAGGGAAAATAATTGCTATGAAAATCATTCTTCAAAAAGCTGTCAGGCAGAAGGCCAGCTGGAGAGGGTGGAAGGAAACTATGCTGCAGTCGCATAGAGTTTATGCACAGAGATGACCAGGTCCATGACACCAGAAATTTATGCTAACACCTTAACTGTAGTGTTTGCCAATTTCCATAATATAAATAGCATTGCTACACCTGATTTCACGGATTCATTGACTAAAAAGTTGGAAATTGCTGCTATGAATCCTTGTGCCCCTTGGGAATAAGCTGCTACTTTTTGTCAGTTATGTTCTCAGAAGCTATCGGGAAAAGGTACAGAAGCATCCAAAAGAACAGAAAAGCTAGCTGCCAAGCCAAAGATGCAACTTGAAGTCATAATTGAACCCATGCCATAAACTCTTTCCTATCTTTCTCAGTCTTTTACTCTCCAGTGTTTGACATTGGTCAATCCAGAAATGAAAAGCAAAAATCTAAATATGCTGTAAAACATGGGGAAGAAACCGCTAGAGTGTGAGACATGTCTATTGAAGGGGAAATTTAATTGAATAAGGTCCTTTTCCCCTAGTGCAACGTGTGGCAAATGTGACCTGAAGTCCGAGCAAAGTTTTAAGTGGATCATATTCTGCATTGTTGTGCAGAAAGATCTGGTTTTCAAGTTATTTGAAAGGTTTTTAAACAGCTTGGAAAATCCCCAACTTTACCAAGAAAAACCATCTTCAGAAGAAGTCCATAAATTAGCACTAAAACATTGAGTTTCATTCTGCCTGTGCCTCACCTGTCCGAGCTAGTTCAATACATCAGTCTCACGTGTAATAGAGGAAGCCACACGAGAATAAATGCCTAAAAGAAATGGAGAGAAAAGGAATGATCACACTGAATTCCAGCCTTACCTGGCTAGTATCAGCTACTACAATTACACTGTGAACATTTACCATTCTGTTTCACCACTGAGTCACTAAATTGCAGAGGCGGAGTTCAAATTTGCTTCCACCACAACCTCCCTGAGATTTCAGGCCCGTGTCGCCAGGTCGAGCCTTTGTCTCCCATAGTGTTGGTCATTTTCCCAATAAACGACCCAGTGCTTCTCTGGCTTCGTCCTGACTCCTCTGACACATGAACTCTTTGGGAAGTTAGAACCTTGATCTGTTTACTTTTATATAAGTTTGCCTTACGTAGAACAGGTGCATGCTTCAACTTTTATGGTGTTTTGCATTGTAATGCATTTGAAAAATATTGGCTCTCTACTTGTTTTAAAATTCTTTATACAAGGTATAGAATTGATTTGTTCAACAAGTTACTTTATATGAGAAATGAAGAAAACAATCTTATTTTTGGTCAATATAATAATACACTAAAATCAATTTGAGATCAATACTATTGTGTTACACAATGGAAAAGGTGTAAATTCCATACAAACCTAATAATAAATTAGAAGAATTTGGAAAGAGCATACTCACATGTTAGACACACCTAAGCCTTAATTCCAACTACATGAGATAGTCATCAGTTTTTCTCAAAAATACTTTCCTTTAGAATTTCGTGCCAAAGAAAAGGTAATTTTAAAATTATACATAATATACTATAGTAAAGCTGATTATGCAGGGAGACACTTTCAAATTTCTAACAGTTTATGTAAATTAACTGAAGGTATGCATTGTTCTCATAGGGTGATTATATAATATCCTACTTTTCCATTACATTGGAACAAATTTTGAAGCTCTCACATTCATTTCTTAGTCTGAAATACATGAATCCATTTTTTTCCCTATCAAATGAAATGTATCCCGTAGCATTTCAGTTTTGGACTTCCTCAAACAAACTTGCTACAAGGGTAGTTGTCACATCTCATGTTTGGTTTTAGCCAAAACAACTTATCATCATCCAGAGCCAACCCTGTAACTGCTTTTTCTCATACTTTGTGTCCACCTTGTGATGAAGCTACCACGGCATCTATGAAGAAGGCAGAGAATCTGACCCTTTTCCTTGGTACAAACTAGATTATGAAGTAGTCGTAAAGGCGATAGGCTTGTTTCCACTTTCTTCCTTTGCTGTTTTCACTCCCACAGGGATTGTTGCCTTCTCATATAAGGATTATGCATTTTTCTATATTATACTTGATTATATTTATTAGCTACTAGATTATATTTATTATTCCTCTACTAGAATGTAAGCTTTACTAGGGCCGGGGTTCCTATCAGTCTTTTTTAAAATATTCAGATACTAGCATTTAGTTTTACATATACATATCCAAATAAATATTTACAATCACACGTGTGTAGTATTTGTACATGAATTTATCTTTGTAGAATTGTTGCAAATATTTTTGTCCTTTCAAAGTTCCATTGTGCAAAAACTGTAACAATTTGTACTCAAAGCACCAGAGATTTTACATCAATAATTTGAAGACACTTGAAGTCCCTCAAACAGACTACAGGAAGAATAAAAGGAAGACAAGATTTTTTTCAGATACATATATATATATATATATATATATATATATATATATATATATATATATATATGTGTGTGTGTGTGTGTGTGTGTATGGAAAGAAGAAACATTTAGCTTGTGTTATTTCACAGGACTATGACTGAATTAACTCTATTCAAAAATAGTTCTACAATATATACTAACAGTATGTAATTGTAAGTAGTCTTATATGGATGCATCTGTACCTACAAAAATAAATCACAGAGGCTAGGCCATAGTTCCAAGATTAAAGTGCTTGCCTAGCAAGGGCAAGGCCCTGGGTTCAGTTCCCAAGCACTGCGTAAGCCAGGCATAGTGGTAAACACCAGTAGTTCAAGCACTTGGAAGGCTGAGGCAGGATGATTTTTGTGTGTTTAAGGCCAATCTGGACTACATAGTGAATTCAGGACTGCAGACATAGACTCCATTTCAATAAAACAAAATAAACAAACAAAAAGGGGAGAATACCATAAAAGTTTTTCTCATCAGGATTTCATTAATAGTAAAATTTATTCAGTGTAGGTTAATTAAAATACAAAAGTCACAATGTGATTTTAGCCACACCAGAGATACACACATCATATTACTGGCACACAGAAGAAGAAGAACGAATTATGGAGTTTTAGGTTTTAATTTTTTAATTGTGCCATTTAAATGGGGAGCATTTAGGACATTTTCCAAATTAGAAAATTTTTCTTTTTGGAGAAAAAATATCTGTATGCTTATTAAAATTGCACAAATTAACTAAAGACATTTTGAAAGCATTATTTTTTTGTAATTTAGAGCCATTATACTTTGATGTGTGGGGTGGTTAAATTTTTATAAAAAGAAAGTTTACAAGGTCTTTCTTTTAATAGGATGTTGTAATGGGATTGTTTCAGGAAAAGCATCCGAGTCAGAGGCTAATTAAATAGATATCAAAAGGGCCACCCAAATGAAAATAATTTTAAGCACCTCAGAGATATAGGTAAATTATGTTTGTGATTTAATGTAAAAGTAACTAGCTAATCCTAAGATCATAATAGCAAATAGGAATTTACAACACAGAAAGCAATGATATCATGCAGCCTTTACATTTAAGGATAAAATATATATTGAAAATTAGCTTGTATTTTTGGGCCACTTCTTGGTTAAATTTTTAGATTCAAAATTTGTAGTAAATCCAGAACAATTCCAACATATGAATTGTATTCATTTTTCTCTTAATATAGCCATTTCTAAAAAGAAGAGAATTAATCATTCCTGAGATACATATTTTTACCTGTCCAGGGGTAAATTTCACATTTAGAAAAAATTATCTTGGTTTTATTTTACCTTATTGGGCTATATCTGCACATCTTTTATTCTAGTCATTTTTACCTCCAACTTCTGTCACAAACACTCAAACTGTCCATAGTTTTAAGAGTAATTTGGATTTTAGTATAATACATATGACTCCATCAGTAAGTCTTTATATCTGAAAATAATACAATCTTACCATTGTTACATCATTTATAAAACCCCAATGGTGTGCTATACATTAGCTCTCTAAAGGGAAATAAAAAAAGTTTTTCTGGGTAGCTTTTGCTAATTTCTTCACTGTAAAATACTCAGTTGATTTATTTCAAGCTACCAAACCAGCCATCAAAATTCTTGAATCTTTAGCAGTTACTTTTCACAAGTCTAGTAAGGGCTGACTCAAGGTCATGGGCAGGTGTTCAGCTTTCTCTATTTGGGATATTTTTAGTGACAAAAAATGTCTTTATGAGGGACCCATCTATTGATGGAGAGTTCAGTTGTACAAATTTCCTTCACATTGACCTAACATCTTCTTTCCTTAAATTTTACTCATGAATTGACATTAAGCGCAATTTACATGTAGAAAGAAACACTGACCTGGTAAAATAGTAAATGGTGAATATTTTTTACTTCATTTTTAATTTAAACTATGAATATCTACTTTTGTTAAGGCTGATTTCAACACTTTTTTTCTCCCTTTGAAACAGGGTCTCACAATTTCACAATTTTTTTCAACTATCTGTTACATCGTTTCTGCAGTGCTTAACAACTGATTACCTCCTTGAGATGTATGCCAATTAACCATCTATACATCCAAAAAATGAACACCTAGCTCATGTGGTCTGAATGGAGCAAAACTTCAAAGAATTAGATTTCAGTTTCCTTGGCTACTATAATTTTGCTAATGTGGGTTGAGAATTCAGTAGGTAGTTTTTGGCTACCACATCACAGTGTTGGCTTGTATGAAAATGTAAACCCAATCTCATCCACACAATTTTTTAAAATCTAAAAATGTAGTTAAATCTGCTTTTCATCACCCTGTACTTGTTCAACAAATTCCTGAACCGACACATCAAAGAAATTTACTTTAGTACCTCATACATTTTATTTGGTTAATTAGACTTCATTTAAAACAAGTCTAGGTCTCACCATCATACTTCTGATGTTTTTAGATGTAAAAGTATACATTTTTAGTTTTTATCCAAAGGAAATAAGTGATCAGGAAAATAAAAATATATACATATCCTCTGTGTAGAGAATCATTTAGAATAAAGAAAGGCTGCATTGTAATTTTTTTATGTTTTCATGAAATATTCTGTTTTCTCAGGCATCCACCATTCTGAAATGAATGATAGCTAAGAAAAATACTTATGAAAACATTATTTGCATAGATACAATTCAAAACGCTGTTTTAAAATCTCCAAAATGAGCTATGGAATCAGACCAAGCATTGGTACTTCACCTGTGCAGTCCAGCTTCTTTGCCCCAAATTCTATAGACTTTAATCTAATACTTCCAAGTCTCTTGAGATAAAGTTTAGGTTTCTTCCTGAGCTATCACTCACTTTCTCATGAATCAGCAAAGAAGAAAGCAAACTTCTTATAGTTTTTGGCAGATTTCTTCTCCTCTCTGATAAGAACTCCTTGGAAAATAGCACCCTTCCCATTAGCTGTGGGGAACGTTTACGTAACTGACTCCATGCTTCAGAGAAAATCATCAGTGCGGTATCTAAGACTCTTTCTCATGGCGACAATACGGCTTGCTGTGTACTTTCTTGCGCTTTCTGTTTATTTTTGCATGTTGATGTAACTCTATATTACACATGCCTGTGTTATCATATACTTTGTTGTGCCATAAACTTATCTTTTTCTCTTCTTAACAATCAAGCTCTATGTTAAGCATTTATGTCTTTTAAATAAAGAAAATTGCTTAGTTCTTAAAAATATGTTTGCCTATATATCTCACATGAGAATTTTCTCCATGAGATGATACAGTAATGTTATTATAAGATATAAAATTCTCCCCATAGACACTCATGTTTGTCTTTTGAAATAAAACAACAAAGTTGTCTCCACCGTTCCCAAGTGAACTAGGTCATTCTGCACAATTTCACCTTTCATTTTCACATTTAACCGGCTCGTATTTTTGCAACCCCACTCCGTGTTCTCAATGTAACTTGCCCTTCATTGCTTTCCAGTTTGTTTTCATTTCCCTGGCTTTTTTCGGTCCGTTTAGTTTCTTATCTGTTTCTCATATCAAACTCTGACTCTGAACAGACCCCTTCTAAAATGTCATTCTTATCAAGTGTGCCTGACTTTAATCGTTCTCTTCAGTGAACTCTCTCAAGCATAAAGATGCTCAGTGTGAATCACACAGAATCAAACTTACTGATACATTGCTGATAGGGTAGTGTTCATTATTTTCCAGTCTTTGTTTTGTGGTTCCATGGCAACACCTCACTGAGCAGAGGCCTAGCCAGCTTCATGGATCTCCTGGCTCAGTGCCTTCCCCTGCCTTCTGGAACAAGCAGAACGCCTTCGAATGGGATAGGAACCTTCTGGCTGCTGTCTTCCCATGCTCCGGAGGAATTAAGCAGTGTCCTCAGCTGCTCCATGAAGTTTCCGAACCTGCTGTGCTACTCCACACCTACAGGGATTCTTGGGATGACTGATGCTGGTATTCCTACAGGAGAATATTGTTCTCATGTCTCAGTCTTAAAAATGACTTTTTTGTTGAAATCCATCCTGCTCCAGTGGAAATAACTATAACAACATTATTACCTTGTCATTTCCTGACATAGTTCATGCAGCGTGTGCTCTAATTCCATTAAAAACTTTGGTCTCCCTCTGTTTGCCTTTTGATCTCTTAATTGTCTTAACAATTTGATTCAACATCATTAATATATCTTTCCGGAAAAGTCAAAATTTTTTATGTGATTCATGTGCATAAATTCACAAATCTGAACATATGCATAACTCAAGCAAAGAATTAAGCATATCCATTACCTCCAAAAGTTTTCTGTGTTACTTTGTATTTATTTTTTGTGTGTTGTGATAAAAATACTTGAGATCTACCTCTTAATAAATTTTTAGGTACATGATACCACATTGTTAACCATAGTTAATTTGATGCATATTAGATATCTAGGGCTTAGTGGTTTTGTATAACTAAAAATTCATATTTGGTGAACAACATTTGCTTCTCTCCCAACCCAGCAACCACCATTCTATCCCGTTTCATTTAGTCTGACTGTTTTAGAAAAAGTCAAATAAATGGAATCGTGTAGCATTTTTTCTTCTGGGACTGTCTTATGTTGCTTACCACAAAGTCTTTCAGGTCTTTTATGTAAACCCAAATAATAAGATTTCTTTCTTCTCTTAAAGATTGCATAATATTCTCTTGTTTGTACTTACCATTGGCCATATGATGATTTTGTTTTAATATTTTTGAGAATAACCCATCGTGGTTTCCATTATGATTTTGTAATTCTACTTTCTGACCAAGAGTTCACACAAGTTCCAAATTTTCTGCGTCATCACTAAAGCTTGAAATCTTTTGTTTATTTGAATGATAACCGTCTATCAGAGATGAGGTAATATCATACTGTGGTTTTGATTTGCATTTCTTTGGTGAAAAGTGACTCTGAGCTGATAGACATGTTGTTGTACCTGTCTTAAGAAATCTTTACGCTAATCTTCTATCCTATTTTTACTGCTACTACTTGTTCTCTTACTCTGTATATATATGATTTTCTTACATATTCTGGGTATTTTTATCAGATAAGTGTTAGCAACCAATCTGTGCAGAAGCTTTTTTGTTTGATATGATCCCACTTTTCTAGTCGTGTCTTACCCTGGCTCTCCTTAAAAATTATTGCCAAAATCAATAACAAAACGCTTTTCATATGTTTTCTTACAGAATTTTTTTCCAGCCTTACATTTCTGTAGTTAATCAATTTCAGGATTTTTGGTGAATGGTTTAAAAATCTAATTTCATTTTTTGCAATTTGTTGGAAAAACCATATTTTCCTCATAATGAATACTTGTTATCCTGGTCAAGTACATTTGCCTACTGTGGGCAAGAATTTGGTTCTAGACTCTATTTTCTTCCACTGACCATCATTTTATCCTGTTTCATATTAAGTTTTAGAATATACACAAGGCTTTTGATGCCATTCTAAGTGGAATGTATGATCTTTTTCTTCCCATAATAGTTATTTTTATGCCTACTATGGTCATGCCTACTTTCTATGAAACACACTTCTGAAAATTGAAAAGTAATTAAATATTTTAAAATCAAGCTATCTTTATCAATGAATTACGAAAAAAATTTGAAAAATATTTGTACTATCTTCTCATATTTGTTGTTTTGCATAAACCATGGACTATGCATTAGCCTTTATGGAGTGAAGTAAGCCTCAGTTGGCATCCTTCTACTACCATGACTTTATTTTTCTAGTTTCCCCTTTGCAGAATTGTTTGCATCCAAATTTTCATCACACTGAAGAACATTTTGTTGTTTTCTCAGAAGCACCAACATGGTGACCTTGTGCTCTGATTGTGTTTCACTATGGAAAGTCAAGAAATCGACAGTAGTGATATGAGATCATTGGCTTTATGTCTGCTAATTCCTCATTTTACCTCTGTGTTTGTGGCTTAAAACAATGGTCAGAATTACTGTTTTTATATTGATAGAACGCATCTATATTTAGTTTTTACTTCAGAGTCAAAAAAAATCGCTCGAAGTGACTTCAACTTCCGAATCTATGTCACCACATATCTAATTAAAATAAATAAATTGCCATGCAGTAAAATCAATGCCAGCTGTGACTGCATTCCTTTAAATCACAGCACTGAGTTCCTAGAATGTATAGAAATTCAGTTCTCAAAATGTTGATGAGGCTTCCTAGTTTGAAATTAATTTGAATGAACATTTTAAAGAAAGGAATGAAACTCATTACAAATTATTTCAAAATGAATATTAATCATTTATAAATGAGAGGTAGGAGGATTGTAATTATTAAATTATACTTTGTAGTATACTTATCCGCTTGCATTTCATTCTTTCTTATTTGATTTTGAGCTTCTCTACCTAGAATGCCTGCCTGGTCCATTTCTCTTGGCACTAATAGAGCCTAATGTATTGCCATGCTCGTCAGAGTGTGTACCTAAAAACGTGTGCTGAATCAAATTACATTTTATTTTACTACATCTAATTATGAAATAGTTTGAGAATGAACCTTATTTTTTTCTTGTTTTATAAATCACATACTTTAATATTCATGGAAATGTCCAACTGGTTTCAATTTACTAATGGACACTCCAATATTAACCTTCACGGAGCTTCCTCCACTGAAAATTCACTCTTCTTGTCAAAAATGGCAACTCTCATTGCTTTCCAGAAACATACCAAACGATAAGAGTTATCAGCACCTGCTCCCTTGGGGCAGATACTAATTAATTGTCTGTGCTTAAAAACACTATATATCTAGATGCCAGAAAAGTAAAGTCATTTTCTTTGGCAATATTGTCCCACTTTGGCTTCTTGATGTACAGATAACCGTGTGAAATAAGTCAGTCAGTCGCCCTTCTTTGGCTATGTGACAAGACTGCCTTCCCAATGCAGGGCTCACTGCTTTAGGAATTTGATCACTGTTTTCTAACCCTTTCTTCTTATTGTGAGGCCCCTATAGTATAATTTTCAAAAATGGCAAAATCATGACTGTCATAAATTAAAATTACCTCAGAAGTTTTCTTAATAAAAAGTTTTGCTTTGTTTCTTGTATGAATGCTTATTTATTTATTTTGAGGCAAGATCTTGCTTAGTCACCATCCTAGGCTCGGCTCAAACTTGTAACCATTTGGCCTCCAAGAATGCTGGGATAGCAGACCGAGGCTGTGACATTTGCCTCCAAAGTTCTTGTTTTCTTCATTAACTAGAAGGCAAACTATCAAAGTAGTATCACCAATGAAGAGTCAACATGTCAACCAGGTATTCAAAAGTATGAAATTTCATTTTTAATACATGCAAAGCTGCTTAATTTTGAGGGCGCAATGACAGTGATATTTGGTGGTCTTTTTTTCTTCAGGAAAAAAACGGTATTATTTTGCTTACTGGACTATTTCAACTTGAACCACTCTCTTCTTTTATTACAGGTTGTCTTCTGTATCTTTACAGGTTATCTTCATAGTGTATTTTTATAGGTTATCTTATGCTTTTACAGATATGTAAAATTATCCAATCTACAGTGTCAGCTAAAGCTACATACTTTTATAGAATCAGACAATATGGAGGTTCTATTAAGAGAACATCCACTACTCTTCAAAATTTTCAAGTGTTGAACATGTTTCCTCATAAGCCATCTTAAGGGTAATAATAATCATGACACTTAATCTTTTGATGATTAACTGAAACCAATGACAGTTTATAAATTCAAAACTATTTAACAATGTGGTCAATTTTTTACTATATAAACTATAGCTAGAAACCCCCACCATGTTCATTAAACTTAGGATCTTCTTATTTTGTACCTTTTTTGAGATTAATATAAGTCGAATTTTATTCTTATTTTTCTCTCTTCTAGCAACTAATAATTTCTGATCTGGCTTAACTTTCAGGCTCATGGCCAAGTTAAAAATATACTCAAGTTACAATGTGTTTACACGAGTAACACGCGTGTATTCTGTTACCACTGCTGTCAAAACTAGACCTAAGGCAAGTACTGTTGAATGTAAGAGGCCCGATTATGTGGCCAGTTTAATAGCCTGAATATAGCCCGATAGCTGGAAACTACAGCAGTTGTTGCAGAAAAGAAATGTAGGTTTTAAAACCATAATTAGCAGGATATTGTGAATTAGGTGTCCGCAGTCTAAGGCAAATTGGACCTGTCAGAACTCAGCATTTATGAAGACAACAATTTCATTAATTGAAGTCTTGTTATAAATAGCAATGACGAGAAACATGGGCATGGTGAATGCAAAAATTTGACATTGATAACGTTGAGTGTGAGACACTGTGACTACTCCATAAGGTACGACATTTTCTCCTAAATATATATATATATATATATATATATATATATATATATATATATATATATATATATATATATGGGACTAGTGAGCTTCTAAATTTCACTTAAAATCCTTCTCAGAAAAAAAAAAGGATGCGTTCCCAGAAAGCTCTGATAAATCAGGAAGGGAAAATAGATGATAAAGGTAGAAAGAAAATTGTAAAGACTGAATTGAGGAATAGCAGGACAACTGTGAAGAGACAGGTTGATAACAATTGAGTCATTGAAAAGAAGATGGTTAGAATGATAGAGGGCTAGAATGAAAGAGAGAGAGAGAGGGAAAGAGAGAGAGAGAACTGTTCTTCAGCACCTTAAAAAATCTTTAGTCAAAATAAGAGAGTGGATTACTAGTCATAAAGATTATTCCAAAAGATATACTCCAATTTGTGAATTCTAAGTGAAGAGACAATGTTAGAGGAAACTAAAGGGTAAGATTTTGAAAAATAAGAATGAGAACTTCATTTTCTGTCATAAGATTGTGTAGGTAAAGGAATGTTTTTCCCCATTTAGAAAAACTTATAGACTTTTCTTCTAGTGAAAGTAGAAAATAAATATTAGGGAAATTAATGAGAAGAGGTGGTTTCTTGTTTTATGGATATTTAAATACCAAGCTAATAATTAAGAATATCTTTCTGGAAACTGTGAGAAAAACAGTGAGATAAAGTAAACATCCGTGTGAGGGTGAGTAGGACAGATGCTACTTAAATAGTTTTCCACTTCAAAATCCACTGCCATCAGCAGAAAAATTAGGACCACTCTCCTCAAGCTCTTTGAAATGATCTGATCACTAGGTTTGAAAATCTAATGTCAACATGGGCACAGAGCTTCCTCTGTGCTTTGGTTTCTCAGCTAGGAAAGCTCACCTACTGATTTCTAAGTCTTCTGGAATTGGTGAAGGAATGTCTTCCTTATAGGCATAGAATATAGTATTTCTTTTCATAAACACTTTCAAGATGTCCTCCTTTTTCCACCAAAAACTCTTCTAACGCATGGTTCTTTTTATCCTAGATCCTCTTCTTTGGAGACTTCCTTACTTTTGTAATGTCAATTCTGCATCAGACTCAAAAATTAACAGTAGCTTAATTAAATTAGAATAAGACAGAATTTTTTATTCTAATTATAGAACAAAAGGACTAATAGACATTAGGTTACTCTGTGATGTAAGAAGAATGATATATCGGCCCATTTGTTATTACACTATTGAAATAAGTTGACTTCCCAAACAAGGCCCAATAGTTTCTTTCTTTCTCAATTGGCAAACAGCTTAATATTTTCCCCTATTCGGTATAGCATTGAATTTTCAAGAAACTGTCAACAAGATTGGCCATCAGAAATCCATAATGCTGATCATTTACTACTTCCCAAATTTATGCTTAAAAAAAAAAATTCTTCAATGGAGTCACTCCCATTGATTGCAAGTGTGGAATAGGACAAAGAAGACAATCTGTGACATGAAATTGGAGACCTCTTTTCAAGTTGACATTACATACCTTGATTTGTTTACTTACAAGCCGTTTAATGTCATTATTGTCGTTTTCATATTTCTACATTATCTTCAAGACTGTGATTAAGGGCTGGAGGAATAGCTCTGCAGTTAAAGGGCTTAACGAGCAATACTAAGTACTTGAGTTTGTTTCTCTAACACCACATAAGCCGGTCATAGTGGCGCACACCTGTTATCCTAGCACTCTGGACGTGGAGGCAGGAGGATTACTGTGAGTTTAAGGTCATCCTGAGCTCCAGCCTGGACTAGAGTGAGACCATGTCTCAATAAATAAATAAATAAATCAAGAATGTGAATAATGTTGCAAGTAGCTCAATTGATGTTGTGGATTCTCTTCACTTGAGACCAATAATCCCTGTAAAGCCGCACTTCCCAAAATTTTATGGTGCAGTGAAAAGTCTTTTGCTAAGTCCATCCTGTGAGGACCCTTTATTCTGTATTTCTCTAAACCTCCTTAACACCTCTCTACTAAGTCTTTGGCAGATTAGAAAGTTTTCTTGAGATACATATTTTAAATAGAGATTTTTTTTGTATGAGATTTCTGAAAATTGTGTTTTATTTCACAAGTGAATAGTCTGTTGCCTAAATTATATATGACTAATGACAATAAATATCTTTCTGTCCCACCGACTCTATCTAGTCATTTATTCTGCAGAGCACATTTTATGTTTTATTCATTTTGAAACCAATTTGAGTTGAACATTACGTGCAAGAGCATTGGGGGGATGCTAGAAATGTAAAAATAACACTTTGCACTTACCTTTGAAAAATTCACAGTCTAATAACAGAGATGAATAATTAAACAGATAATACTACATGCTATGTGGAATAAAGTGACAGAGGATTATAGTAGAGCTAAAGAACATGTTAGCTAAAATCTAAGTCTAAAGAAATGCAGTGTTCTTAAAGTTCATACTATTCACTTGAGGTTTCTGTATAAGCTTTGTATAGTTCTTTTCACTATAAAGAACATTGTGTTTGAGATAAGCAAGTCTCTGAAACACTTCATGAGAGCAGTCCTGGCCCTCTGACATGAAACTGGGCTCATGAATTCATTCACTTACACATATTTCTGTATGTTTATACTTGGAATTGGGAGAGCACTCAGAACATTCCTGGGCATAAGTCAGAAAGCTATGATTGGCAATCTATTCAGTCTATCTCACATGAACTTGGGTCTGTTTCTTCACATGTACTGGTTGGCTCAAAGAAAAAGGAAATACGTTCATTGCTTTGTGGATAAAAAACAGGTCTAGGCTTGCTGACACCTGTCCGTGGCTCCTCTCCAAGGGCTTATTTTTCAAAAGGTGGATCTCTACCCTTTCGTGGAGCTGAAGAATCAAAACCAAAATAAAAGTTATAGGAAACTTCCCTTATGGTGCATAAGCCATTTGCGATGATTTCTATCCACTGTGCTCTGCCTATGTTGCTCAGTCTGATTATCGAGGCCATTGCCTCATGATTGAATTTGTCTGCCAGTGATTAAGGTCATAAATTACACAAAGATAATGAGTATAGAGCTAAAATAATTGCATGAACACTAATTCTACCCTGTTACATCTTGCTAGGAATTCTTCACCATCCATGCGATTCCATCATGGTTATTGCAATTTTAAATCCTGGCCTATTATTATTATTTTTTTTTCAGTGAAACCTACTCCTTTATTACCTTTTAGAATCATGAGGACTATATAATGAAAACTTGTAAATTACTCCCGTTTGGAACCTTGTTTCTTCCAAGGAGTCAGAAAGCTACTTGATTTTATTAGTACATTTTAATAGGCTTATGAAAGAATTAAATGTAGTTTTTTATGGTAGGGGCTGCATTATGGTATTCTTCTCAGTTTCTATGCAAAGGCCTTTTATCCACAGAACTACAAAATTAAAAGATCTTCTGCAGCAAAATAAGTTCCTTTTATGTTTTAAATACTAGACTGATTTACAACTTCTCTAGATGAAGGTGCTCAAATTAGCCCCCACCCATCTCTCTTTTCAAGTCTAAAATGAACTATGTGAATTTGCCTTTGGTGTTTTTATAATGTCAGTGATCTTTAAAGAGCTTCTGCACAAATGGGATCGCCCAGGCAACCACCAGAAACTGTGTCATCATCTACTTTGGGTTTCAATCCAACTGAGACTATCTCAGTGATTCGGGACAGGCTCTGTGGGCACCTTAGTATCTCAGTATCTTAGTATCCCTTAGTATCTCAACTGAGAGAGCCCTTGGCATCTTCCCAAGGAGGTGTGCCCACCTGACTCTCTCTGAAGACCTTTTCTCTTCTCCTCCTGCTTTGAAGAAGGGACACAATGATCTGGGTTACTCGTTCAAGTCCCGCTGGTAGGATCAATTTTATTCTGAGTGTCGAATTATGTACAAGACAACGTCACAACAGCTCTTCCAAGCTTCATTGTTTTGCAGGAACTGCTGCCTCTCGACATCCACGTCCCGTTCAGATTCAAAAGCGTCTCCTGCTCCTCCTTTTTCTTAGGTATCACTACCAGTTCTGAAGCACATTGATGGTACTTTAGTTCCTCGGCAGCTAAATTCTCCTTGGAGACCAAAAGTCGAAATTGCTCAGGAAATAAGAATGTTAAAGTTTGTGATTTAAGTCACTAAGCAAGGACAGGGAATACTTAATACACAGATAATAGTTCTTTTCAATCGTGGGTTGTCATTAGCTGTCACAAAGCAGGCATGGGCCTGTGTCTCTGAGGAATGACAAACCTTAAGCACATGCTGCTTCATGAATAAATTGCTGAACCTGAGAAACTTTTTTTTTTTTAAGGAAGTGTTACTTAGGAAAATAAACAAGTCTTTGAAAGGTTTAGCTATTTATACTCGTGTTAAGAGTTTTTTTTCATAATAAAACCTATAACAAGAACTTTTGAAGAGGTACAAGGGTACAAAGCTTTTAACAATTAAATACAAAATGGTTTTTTTAAGGTGAAGTAAAATTTACTTGCTGAAAACATACTCATATTGCTGCCACTCTCATTTAACCAAATACAATTAAATGCAATTTTTCAATCTCACCTACAGTATTTTTATTTGTTTTTTTCCTTCATTACACTCTGCAACTACCTTTCTGTACATTTTACTTCCAGACTCTAACCTTTGACGTTAACAATCACTTGGTCAGGTTAAAATTTAAAATTTTGAATAAATAAATGGATTATATTTTATTTTAGAAATCTATATTTGGCAGTTTGGGAAATCATGTTAAATGTCATGTATTCACACATTAACAAATTTACCAAAGTTTTGGAATAATCTGATGAGTTTTTTTTTAATATAACTAAATATAGTATAATTTGTTAAACTGTTTTTGAGAAATACCTTTTCTGAGTATGTAATATTTTTACATGTAAAATATTTATTATTTAAATATGTACTAAATACACACAGAGCTTAAAACCTAAATTTTCAGGGCGCAATTCCTAAATGAGAGTTCTTAGCAACTGAGATTTAAAAAAAATTAAGAAAACTTTATGATAGATCTCTAAGTGGCACAGTGCTCTACTCTTTAGATCAAAAAGGTGTTTGCTACTATTACTAATTCTGACAAGAAAAATGAAGATGGTGCAGACAAGCAAAATTTTGTAGGACTTCCAAATGATTGTCATTTATTTTTTGTATGTAATTAATTTTCTTATTTTAAACACATTGAATGTGTTTTTCATGTTCACTCAGGCTTGTAGTTTTAATGGATTATCAATTTATATGGCTGTTTTATAGGGATTTTTATTCCAGGGCAGCCAATTAGCATGCTGAAATGAATGCTATTACCACCAGGAAAAAGGGAAATGTTTGCTTTGAAGTTGTTTTTTTTTTCTTATACTATAGAATATATCTGTATATGTAAAATATCTTTCACTCTTGAAAATATGTATTCAGGTGAACAATTGTTTTTCTCAAGTTACAATATGTAATGTATGTTTTACTATATAGAGATAAAGGGCAGTCTCAAAGTCAAAGTTTACATAGGTACACAGTATTTATGGAATAAAACAAAAATAAAAAGTAAAACAAGAAGGAGAGGGAGAGAGAGGAAGAGAGAGAGAGACAGAGAAGAATGTCTTCTTTTCTTGTTGCTGTGGCAGAATTTCCAACATCCACAATTTAAGGGAAGAAATTTTATTTTAGCTCACGGTTTCGGAGAGTTATAGCCCACATGTGGGTGGCTGGCCTCAGAAGCACCCAGCAGAGCCACAGCTATTCACAGCATGGCAGACAGGAAACCAAGAGAGGCCAAGGGTCGCCACCCTTCCAGATTCTCTCACAGCAAACAACTCCTGGGTCATCGATAGTTTACAATATTCAAATGTATGAGGCTTTTTGGGGGATACTCCAGATATGAACTATAGGAGAGCAAGTCCAATGTAGTTGGAAACATATGTAACAGAATAAAGGAGAATGTAAGAAGCTTGAACACAAATACGTCCATCACTTTGCTTCTCTCTGTGTGCAATGTGGCATTAGGATTTCTGTCTAAGCAAATGTTCATCTTTCCATAGAATGCAGCTGAAATCACTGCATATGTATTAGTGAACTTTTAGACACAAGCTAATCAGAGCTGTAAATAATTTAATTAACCTATTTATAGTAAACTTAAATAGAAAAATTCAGAACAATGTTGGTTCTATTTTTTGTTATCTAAATTGATCAAAGCATGGTTATTGCTGAGTTCTTAGTTAATTTTATTTTGTGTATAGATTATAATAAAATCAATACACTCTATTTTTTTATCTGATTAAGCTCTAGTCAGTTATCAAATGAATTGGGACTAGGTTTGATCCTCAACTCACATTGTGTTTATTGTATTCTGAATAATGACATCAAAGTTTTCTAATACAGATACTATCTTGGCTAATAAAGAAGTTGAAATTCTGATAAGGTTGTTTTTATCGGATTCAAAATATCAAGTAAAATGCATTTAACACACTTTATTACCTAGAAATCATGTCTATAAGCACAGCACACTAAACTTTCTGCTGCTTCTCGACCACACTGGCGCTCTGGCTGCCCAGCATCTCAGGAGTACAATGATGAATGTGCTAGCCCAGGAAGCGCTCTTACTTTTACAATTTAGAATCTAATATTTATTACCTCCATATATATACACATTGCTCCGTGTGTGTGCGTGTGTGTGTGTGTGTGTGTGTGTGTGTGTGTGCGTGCGCGTAATACATAATGGTTACCCTGAGCTTAGATATTTTGTATACATATATATGTCATCATTATAACCCTTCTCTTCCCATTTTTGGCCTCCCCATACCCTAGGCATCCCACATAACTTCCACTATTGCACACACTTAGTTCTATGAAGTGCTTATTTTCTGGATTTCTCATATTAAATAGACCATGTGGCATTTAAACTTTTGTGTTTGCCCCACTTCACTAAGCATGATGGTTTTGTTTGTTTTTTGTTAAATACATATTACTTTAGTACCACTGTAAGTTGAAAATAAGTCAAACCATCATTAATTTATAGAATATCCTTTTCATCTTTATGTGTATGCAGGGGAAGTATTCATCAAAAAAATGAACAATAATTTTAGTAAGATTACTAATACATTTTTGTACTTCATAGTCAGAAATTCCAAATTGGTTCTCGCTTTTTACAAATGTAACAGGTGATCTAGCCATCTATTAACTCATTCATTCCTCCCATAGATATTTATTTATTACATTTCTCTTCAATAATATATCAAAATAAATGTTGCTATTGTTTGGATATATTTTTGTCAGCCTATCCATGATCAGTGTGGTAGATGTTTTCTTAGTTACTTATTCTTTGCTAGGACAAAATATTCAGCATTCACCATTTAAAGGAGGAAAGATTTACTTAGCTCAGAGTTTCAGAAGGTTTCACAAACTATTCATAGACAATCAGCAAACATGGAGGCATATGCAGTGGTGGGAGAGCTGCTCACTCCACTGCAGACAGAACTCAAGTGAAGCCAACCTGGGCAAGGCCAGAGCCTGCTGAGGAAGCAGCTGAAACAATGTTCTTCCTCCTTCCTTTACTTAGTTCAAGCTGCCAGTTCCCCCAACCCAGGGTTGGCACCCATCCTCCACTTGCTGCCCCACAAGTAAATAACAAACACCTGAAAGCTCTGCCCTGGGTACTCCCCAGTTTCAACAATTTGATACAAACCTTCCAAGTCAAACCTCAAGTATATACCCCTCCAATCAAGTCCTACTCCCCGTCACCACACAGTTGCACAGTTATGCTGCTACATCCAAATATCTGAGGCTTTGCAGAACACCCAGATCCAAACCATGGAGGATATGAAATACTGAAACAGTATATGGAGCACATACTTTGATAAATATTATCAAAACTTCCTCAAAACAATTACTCAATTTGAATCTCCACCAATGTATGACTACTTATTTCTCTGTATTCTTACTAGTATTGAATAGTAGCCAGTGTTTTATATCTGTCAATCTAATGGGCAAAATACTGTATCGTCTTTTATTTGTGTGTCTTATATTTTATTTATGTGTCTTAAGTGATATTGAGAATCATTTTCTATATCTGTACTATTTTTTTCTGAAAGCTGTCCCTCTTAATCTTTTTTTTTTAATTTTAATTACTGTATCTATAATATTGTCTTAGTGTCTGTTTGTATATGTGCTATTTAATCTGAGAAAATAAACTGTTGTCTATAGTCCAATAAAAATTCATATCGGCCCCCATTTTTTCAAAGTTTTATACTTTTGTACATAGACTTTTTAGAAGTTTTTGCAACAAAATTATCAATTTTCTTCTTAATTTTGGATATGTTACTTAATCTGAGAAAATAACTTCTTTTGTTTAGAAAAACTACACCCTGTCCACAAATCATTTTGGTTCAACAAATTATTTACTGTAGGTATTTAATAATTTTGTGTTAGTAAGGAAATAAGGAAATATACTAGTCACATTTTAAGAAAGCTACTTCTGTATTACACAACATTTTCAGCTAAATAAAATCCTTGTTATACAGTGCTGGCTCTAGGGACTTGGACTTGCTCACTTTAGTTTTCAGACCTTTTTAGGTTAATCTCTTAGATTTACATAACAAATAAGCAAGTAGGGTATGTAATAAGAGAAGAATGCATACATACATTTCTAATCAATTCTAGAGTTGATTGGAATGTTGGAGCCTGGAAAAACCGGAATTGTCAATTGTCCTACCACCCACACCAAGTTTAGACTATAAACAAAGGATGACTGGAGCAGCGGTAGATGGAATTTTAAAAATGTCTCAACATCAGACAAATCAAGTATGCTATTTTCTGTTTATGTTGAAACAGAAGCTTCAGAAAATAAATAAATTACTTCCCAAGTTATTGTGATAGAAATATGGCAGAATTTGCATCTTCTTCACTCATTTATTTCAATGCTCAGTAGTTTTTATTTACTTATATCCACATGCAAATTGTTAGGTCCACCACCAAGGACCAGATCCCCGCCCCCCAAAAAAGAAAGAAAAGGGAGCGAGAGAGAAACACCTAACAGGCCTAGCAGTAGACCCCACCCGCATACCACTCAGGACCATCAAAATAGCCCTTTTCTTCCTTTTGCTAAGTGGATCAAATCCATGTAGCACGGTTACATGATTCAGGACCACACAATACCTGCAGCCCCTAAAATAACGACCTACCCCCCTCACAATGTCACAATGCAGAACTTTTTCAAGGCCACTCTCACACTACAGCTCTTCAAGGCCAGTGCTGTTAGAGAGTAGAAAAGACCCTCTTGCCCAAGACACTGCGCTGTGCTCTCTAGCACACTCTGACAGCTTGTGCTGGCTGTTAATGTACTCAGTTGGACTGAGACCCAGTCTCCTGTAAATCTTATGCTCCAAACTCGAGATCTGACAGAAAGATGTTGATTATACTTCAGGGAAAAAATGACCAAATGGCATTAATTCCATCTTAGATTACATGTCTAAGTGTATTTGTATCTTAAATATAAACTATCCCGACAAAATCTTGGATATTGGCCTTTATTACATATAATGCAGAACTCAGAACCCTTTTTACACTTCTCAGAAAAAAAGAAGTGATCAACTTCAAAAAGCACAATACATATTTTTTACCAACCATTCCATGGAGAGAAGGAACATGAGCTTCAGATCACATTCTACAGAGCAAATATGTTAAAATGTCTCATCACACATGCTTTCTGTCAATCTGTTTTTGTTTCTTCTCCTGTAGCAATGAAGATATATTGCCCTGTGATTATTTTCACATAGCATGTGTTATCTTGATTCCTATCTTCTTTTTAAACACCTCTCATCTCAAAATATTTTATTTTATTCTTTGTAAAATTCAGTTATTTGGTGTTTCTGCATCCAGATTTTCTCATTCCAAGGTGATCATCAACATGCTTGTTGAAAACATAACAGAATGACCTCCTGCCATTTTTTAGTAGATGATAATAATCCTCTAAATTAGTTGTGGTAGTAAATGTTTCAATAACCATGGACCAGCACTGCTAACTGATATAAAAAAATGAGCAAGTTCTTGGATGAAAGTCTGTGACACAGAGATATTTACCAATCATTCATTAGTACACAGAGGTAAAACTCTCCTATGTAGACTGACAACATTAAAATTTTTTCTATATTCTGTCTCTTTCCAAAAGCTCTTTTCATGAGATACTCGCTTGACATTATTTCAAAGAGCCCATTAGAAATTATGCTAGAAAGATACATCTTTTCAATATTTGGTATCAGGCAACTGGAGGTCATTCTAAAGATAATATCATAGAAACATCTTAAAAGTCTAACATGCGGTTCTGTTCCCTGACTATAGAACACAAATTGTACAAATAAATTGTCTGAAAAAACCTTTAACAAGTATACCAATTTTTAATATCTGTAATTTCACCTAGTTCTAACATCATCATGTTAACCCTCTTACCTAGTAATACTTATTCTATGATAAAAATATGAACACCAAAGGTCACCTCAAAACATCCATTCACAGTGTCTTTATTATCATTTCTCAATAAATTAAAAGAAATGTATAATTTTTACCTGTTTTGATAGTTTCCCTCTCCTCAAAGTGCTAACTTTGGTGTTTGAACAATTCTAAAGTTAGCATTCATTTTGAGGCATGAATTAGAGAAGGTTTTGTTTTTCTCATAGGTCACATAAAATGGTACATAAGAACAACCAATTCACCATTCCAGTTAGGGGACTGAGTAATTGATCAGTTGTAATGAATTCTGCTGTGCTAGAAAATATGGTTACAAACGAAATCTAGATTCATTGCAATTGCTTAGTCTGAGATACAAGACTAAACTTCTCCCCAAGATACCTATCGTAATATACATATTCTGAGTAAAGGGACTTTGGGAAATGAATTTAATGTCTTTAAGGAATCTCCTTTCTTATTGTATGCTAATAATTACTGTTTTGCAAAGATATCTTCAATGGCGGAAAATTAACATTTTAACAAAGAAGTTAATTAGAAATGTGTTTTCCAGTATGTGAGCATATCTTGAACTAAATATGGACAGCTGGGCCAAATACATAGATCCTGTCATTTCAACAAAAGTTACATTCACCTGATCACTATCTGTCACATCACACAAAAAATGGAAATTAATGTAATGTTCTTTACCCAGTTTTGGAAAAAGGCCCACATATGTTTTATAGTTTATATTAGACATTGGAATAGCTATATATGTTTGCTTTTAGCATTTGAAGTTTTCAACTTTGATATGGTTAATTCAAAATATGTTGTATTCACTTTTGTAATAATAATATTCCACTTGTAGTAATTACAGAATTGAAGCTATTTTACATATCTTGCTACAAGATTGGTTATAGGTTAAGACAACCTTGACATGTGTAACCGAAACCATAAGAGTGACAATCATAAGTGAAATAATTTTGGAAGTAAATTTTCAGTACTTTACATATCTCCATAGCCTGATGATTAGAATACTTGCAAATGGCTTCAAATATATGTGGGAAGTCTCCCTGTTCCATGCTGAAGTGAAAAACGCTCTGCAAATTGCACTGTCTAAGCAGCTGTGGAAGGCCCAGCTCACAGAGCAAGGGTCATGCCACAACATGATCACAGTGATACTGATCCCAGCGTTTTGCCAGGAAGAAGAAAATGAAGAAAAGTCAATGGGTGTCAATTTGATGTTTTGTCAACTTACATCCTAAAAATAAAAAAAAGAAAGAAAAAGAAATAAAAGCTTAGCTGTCAGTCTTTTCTATGTAAGTAAATTTTTTTTTTTGGCACTTGGCAATCTCCTTTATTAATTGTTGGAAAGTTAAAGAGTGAAATAAACAGGAATTCTATTTATACCTAATTTATGACTTCTATCTGCTTCCAAAAAACATTGAATTAGTTCTTACTCCAAGGGAAAACTGGAGTTTAGTCAGGTGTGGCATATTAAGAATGTCTTTATTTTTAATTTGCTTTTGGAACAGTACTGTAGGTGCATGAAATATGCCTTGCATTGAAATTGAAATCAGTAAAAATCCATTTCCAGTTAAAAGTTCCCTCAGATAATAAATAAAATAAGCAAGCAGTTTTGTTCACTTCTTTGATACATTTATCATGATTGTCACTTTATTCCTTTATATAGTAAATTTGGAGGGACTCTTGGGCAGGTGATTTTCCTTGCCAAAGTTGAACTAGTTGAACAGGTAGCTTGGCTAGATTTTATGCCTTTAAAATAAAACATTACGTAACAAAGTTTTTATTAAGATAAAATAGATCTTAAAATATTTTGATAAAACTAAAATAATCTTACTTAATTCACTGCATAGAAAAAACTCAAAAATAAGATTTTAAATATTTTACTTCCTATATGGCATACATATTTATAGCAATAATTTAGATAACTAAAATAAAATATGAATTTTATATTGTAAATAACATTAACTATGCTTAATAATATGGAGCTGGACTCCAAAAATATTTATAAATTTTCTCTTAAACTATGATCAATCATAATGTAATAGCCACATAGGCATGTACTTAGTTTCCTGAAATATGATAGATTATTTCTCTTGAATATAAACCTGCACTTTTATTTTAATATTTACCAAATTGAATGTTTCTTAATGACTTTAACATTTTATTTTATTTAGAATTTTTGGCAAATATAGAAATGCTGAGCTAGTGTTTGCTTTGATTTTATAAGAAAACACTTAGTAAACAATGCATTGCCTTATAAAAGCAAGATTCAGTGAAAAAATACATAAATCAAGAACTACAAAAAAGGAATTGGTCTCTCAATCTAATCTAATTTATGTTGTAAATCGGCGACATGGAAGAAGAGGTTGTGCTTGTGAGATAGATGTTTGGCAGCTCTATTTGAGTAAGTTAAGGAATTTTTCTTTTTTTCTTTTGTTTTCAGTGAGTGCATATTAGCTGCCCAAAGTAATAGGCTTCATTTTGGCATGTTTGTACAGGTTTAAAACGTACTTTAATCTTTCCCTTTTCCCTGCTTTTCCCTTCCCTTCCCCTCCTCTTTTTCTAGTAGTTTCCCTCTTACTTCCATTGTCATTTTTTTGGTATTGTTTTATTTAAATGCCATATGTGAGACAAAACTTGTCATATTTATCTTTCTGAATCTGGCTTATTTCTTTTAGCATAATGGTTTCCTCTTCCACAAATTTTCTGGCAAATGACATGATTTTGGTCTTCTCTATAAAAAATATTCTATTGTTTACACATATGGCATGGCTTTTTTAATTTTAACTATATTTTAATTAGCATAAGTTTAGGATCAATGAAGTATAATTCCTAAATATCTTCCTATATAGTTTATGTTTTCTGTTTCTTACCTAAGAAATCTTTGTTTACTCAGAGTTCCTAAAATAAGTCACATATCTTTTGCTTTTAAATTTCAGTCTGTGGTACTTCTCCTTCTTTTTTCTTTTCTTTTCTTTATTTTTGGTGGGTGTGTAGGGGAGAAGAGAGGGGGACACTTGAGATTTAATTCAGGAGCCAGTAGCATTAGCAGCACTTTTGTAAATTACATATATATATATATATATATATATATATATATATATATATATCGAACAACAAACACATTAAAATATGTCCAACGTCCTTAGCCATTCAACAAATGCAAAGCAAAACATCACTACATTATTATATTACCCCAGTACAAATGGGGTATACCAAGTACTTGAACATCAATCAATGCTGGTGAGATTTCGAAGTCACAAATATCCATCAACAAACCGGCAGATTAAAAAAAATAAAATATGGGCACAATGGAGTACTACTCTTCCATAAAGAAAGATAGATTTTGACTTTTGTATGTAAATGGAGGCAACTAGAGACCATCATGCCCAGTGAAGTGATTCACAAGCAGAATGATAGATACCAAGGTGGTTCTTTAAGGTGAGAAACCACAGAGTATAAGCATCTTATAGAACCAAATGGGTGTGCTAGTGGCCATCATGGGGATGAGAAGAATGCAGGAGGCCACAAAAGGGGAAGAAAAGAGATTGTGGTACAATATATGTATGAGAAAATAATCAAGGTCAACGTATCCATTGTGTATCTCTCTTACACAACACATACATATGCACACCCTTATATATTAATTAGTATGTATGCTAATTTACACACACACACACACACACACAGACACACACACACACACACACACACACACATATATATATATGAAGGGGTAAAAAAACAGAAAATGACATACCGAGTTGCCTTGAACTTGTTGGAAATGATTTTTTTCTAATTCTTTAGGCACATAGAGAACATGCACTCAGGTGCTACATAAAATGCTTACTCCATTCTAACCACTGGCTTGCCATAAGGAAACTTGAGGAAGCCTGCATCGCAGGCTTTCTCCTATCGTCACCTAAATTTTTGTTGAATTACTTGACTAAAGAACCTCACATCAGTTGTGAGCTGGATGGCATGAAATTTCTGTGGACAACCTCAAGACACGCCCCTGATCACATTCCTGTTACAACTCTGATGGGCTCACTTAGTCATTTCAAGTTCCCAAGAGATCGGCCTCCAACTTCTCTTTTCCTCCTTCTTGGATCATGATTTTCTGTTTGCCAGAGACGATTCCCAGATCATCACAAATTTGTCTCAGCAGGTGAAATTACCATTGCCTTCTTCTTGCTAGGTGAGAATATTTTTAGCCAAAGCTCTTACATTTACTTTTTCAATTCTGTGCTCTCCAAGACTCAGAAAAATAAATGTATAATGAAAGTTCTTAAAAAGAGCAGATTTAGTCAAGTCGTTAGCAATGAATTAAAATAAACCTAACAAGAACTAAAGTTGAGAACATTATAAGACAGAAAAGACAAAGAAATAACCGTACATCAAAATTTTGTCGGTTGAGGCTCTTTTCTACTTTGGATTTTATCTCATTCTCTTTTTCTCTATTAATTCAGTGGAACACAATCATATTCATAAGCATGAGTAAAATAAGTCAATTAAGAAAAGAGAGACAAGATCAGTTTTTAAAAGAAAAAAAATCTTATCTCCCTAAAAAGCTTTGAATTATCAGAAAAAAAAGAAAGACAAAAAAAGTAGAACTTACACTAAAACGAAAACATTTAGAGAATCTCCTTAGTGCCGTGACTCAGTTTAGCTCTTTTCCTCTTGTTTCTACTTTCTTACTCTGTGGCTGCTTCCACAACTTCCTTATAGGTCATTTTAATTGTGTAAATATAATCCCTTTAATATATAAAAAAGTTGATGAGGCGTTTTAAGGATATCTTTGATTTTACAATCAGAGAGTAACCCTATTTTTTTCCTCTTTCTCTGTTTTCCTTTCTTTCAGTCTTTCTTTCTCTTTCTTTTCCAAAAAAATCACTAGGTGGTAAATGTTATTTGGCCTGACAGTTAAAGTAGTGCCCAGTAGGTGCATAATTTTTGCCCAGTGCGCGCTGTTTACTTGGAATTTCTTTTTACCTCTGATCCATAACCAAGCAAACTTGCATTCGTCATGCTATGCTTTCTGTACTGGAATGAAGGAAAACCGTCTTTTCCAACTGCGGAGCCTTGTGGAAGCAACAACTTGCACTCAAACTGATTCCTCACAGGAGCACAAAGTACCTTTCTTTAACCTTCCACCTAGCACACAATGCTCTCAGGCAAGCAGAATTCCTACCAGGAGAGCATTCTGGGTATGTATACATACCCAGATATATTTAATTGTTCTACCAAGAGAGAGTTTAAGTTTTAACCCTTGGACTCATGCTATAGAAAATTAAAAGATTAGGTAACATTTACATACATGGGATTTTCATCGAGGTGAATTTTTAAAGGATTTAGCATAAACCACATAGTCAAAAATGTGAGTCATTTGTGTTGTTCAGCTAGTTTAAATGAAATCACAATCAAAGGTGAAGTCTATCAGGCTGGGCCTTTTCTTGTAGTGACAAGTTGAAAATCCTAGAGTAAGTCTGTGGTTTCCTTACAGAACAGTAAGACCAATGGCAAGGAAGTACTAGAGTTAATAGAAGAATGAAGAGCCAACTAAAACTTAAAAATATATTTTTGTATGAATTCCAAAATGGTAATTATGCTAAGTTGATCCCAGGTCACAAGTTTCATCTTTTTTTTTTCACGCAGCTGGCCATAATGCTGTGTATGGAAATCAAAAATGATCCAAGTCAGGCAAATTCACTACATGCAAAGAATCAAGATGTATTATTATTTTTTACTTTTTGCACGTTAAAATCCAAGTTCTTATGTCTGTTGTTTCTTTACTTTCGTCAACGATGTGCATCGCAACACGTATCATGATAATTTTGCACAAGAAGCACAGCATTAAAATTGGTAAATAAGTTCATTTTCAGTGTAATTATGTGGATCCAAAGTCATCCTGCAAAGTGAAGCATTATTCATTCTCACTTGTGACTTCCCAAAAGTCTCTCTTGGACTATGCACAAAGTAGCGACTTCTTTTGCAGAGACAATGTTAGGACTAAAACTAGTAAACGGCAAAACCAGACTTACATTTGAGAAAGAACATCCTGACTATATTGTGAAAGGCAGTAAAACATTAAGCAGGCAACCGAAGTCCTTGGACACCGTGGTGATTCTTTAGAGACGTGGTGATGCCAGTGCCAGAGGCAGCTGTCATGCTAACATAATTTAGAAGGTGGATGGATAGAGAACAACCTGAGTGACATAAAACAGACTTTTTTTTTTAATCATTGAAAGGCACTTTATATTACTGAGGAATTAATTTACTAGTTATTGTTCAGTTACCGCCTAAAGGAGCACATTTGTCGTTCTGCTGATACAGTTACAAACATTAAAAATTATTTGCTTTCATTTCAGAAAAGTGTACGTAGAAAAAAAAAAACAATAGTGCAACATACCACAGTTGGTACTGATAGGTGCTGCAAAGAATAACTAAGCTTGGAAAAACTTCTCTGTGTCAAGCAGGGCTTAAAATAAGTGTCACAAAAGAATATGCTACCAAAAAAGTGGATTTTCACAAATTCTTGAGGAAATGACTCAGTCAGACATGTATAAAGAAAGAATTCTTAGCAAAAGAGCTACTTCTTTACAGGAAAGTTTTATTTTCTAGAAGGTCAGCATAACAAGGGGAGTCGCAGAGAGGAGGCAGTTCAGGATCTGATGAGGAGCATGGAATTGCAGGGCGCAGGTCACAGAGCTTTGCAAATTGTAGTTTTTTGTCGAGATACTGGAAAAGCAGTTGAGTCATTTGAGCCCAAGAGTGGTACAATCGGACTATTCTGGCTTTTGTCTTGCCAGCTGGCTGGTTGGAGGAAGGAGAATGATTCAGGAAAAAGTTCACCAATTAGGAAGCTATTGGTAAAACTCAGGTTATAAACTATATTCTGTTTTAAGTATGATATACCAAGTAGGTCAATTACTATGGCTCTGCTGTTTAAATTGTTGATAAAAATTGCTACCAACAGTAATAACTGTATTCTCAAAAGACTATGTTAAGAGCTTACACAAATACTAATATTTTTAAGGAGAAACACAATATTTTATTGATTTCCAGACTCACCTACCTGTACCTTTATTTTTTAACATAATTATTTTATCAGGTACTTACAAAATCACAGTGATAAAATTTCATTTTCTTAGAGACAATTTAAAAATTTAGCCTATTGTCTAACTTAATTTTATTGTTACTACTGAGAATTTAGACAAGTTTATTTTAGTCATGAAATGTTTTAAGTTCTAATGTGATAAAATAGTTTTGACATGTTTCAACCCTGCTGTATATGTGTGTGTTTTTTTTTTTTAATTCAGTTTACATATTTGGCTTTCACTAGCATACTCTCTTCCTGTAACATTTAAATTCTGGCAAAATAACTGCCAAAAATATGCAAAATTAACCTGAAGTTAAGTCTTGCCCAAGTACATTTCAGAAGCATGTTTAAATTACCTCTATGTTGCATTGACCTACTTAACAAGTTGCCTTTGCACTACATATTTTGAATTATTGACAAACATGTGGAGTTTTATCACCAGAACCTGTTTTTTCAACTTCTCTTTCTACATTGGTGCCATTTTTACACATCATTTTATGTGAAACTGCTAGACCTCACGATACAATGTGTTAGATATGCTAAAACATGATTTCTATACATAAAACATGAGACTTCACACACAGACAGACTCTGTGATTGCAGTGCTGCTGGGAGTCTATAACCTATAAACACACAATTCTGTTGAGTCCCATTGTGCATAATTCTACCCTAAAACTATAAAGGGATGCACAAATAATTTTATTTGCAGCTTAAATAAATATATTTCTGAAAAGAGAGGGCTTTTGTTTTTGCTAGGCATGAAGCAAATAAAATTCAATAATTAAAATTTTACACATGTAAGCCTGTAAGAATAGCACAGTGGGTAGAGTGCTTGCCTAGGAAGCCCAAGCCCTGTGTTCAAGTGTGCAGCACCACATAAACTAGGCCTGGCGACCCATGCCTGTAATTCCAGCACTAAGGAGGCTGAATCGCAGATTGCTGTGAGTTTGAGGTCAGTCTGGGGTCTGGGTTTCACAGTGAGTTTGGAACCAGTGTGGACTACAGAGCAAGACTTTCTCAAAAAATAGAATAGAATAGAATAGAATAGAATAGAATAGAATAGAATAGAATATTCTAGTTTTGTATATTTTAACCAAATTTCTCTTCCAGTACTCACATACACTGGTATTGAGTGATAGAGGGCCTGTTTCTCTTTCAATATTACCTCAGCCTTGTACTATGGAAAGTCAGTATGTTGCACCTGGCAAATCAATGTAGCAACTGGTGAACTGGTAGAAGACCATTTTAACCACAGCAACTAATAGATTAACTGCACGGAAAAATGATTGCAAATCAAACTAAGATATACTAAACCCAATTAAGTATCTTTGTAATGTCAATTTATTGAATTTTATTTTTCCAAATTAAAAAAAATTGCCTGCGACCACTCAAAATCCAGCTATCAAAAGTGAAATGTAACAAAGGGAAGGTCACAAAAATATGTGCAAAAGTGTAAGCATATTATACTAAAGAGATACTAAAATATAACAGTGTGATACATGCAAAATGTAAGTTCCCTCACAGACAAGCTTATTGTTTACACCATTGCCATAGTTTATGATCTACATATATAAGACTCTGACAAAATGCACTGTCTATGATTCCAGAAAGAAAAAGGCTCAGGTAGTACTCTTGTAATTATAAGACAGGGCACACAGCGAATGTCTGTGTTGTAATTATCTCTGGTTCTGAACCGCATCACTCTTGGTACATCCAAATGGCAGAGAGAAGAATACACCCAAAAGTTTCTAAATTTTTCTCCAGTGTCTTGAACACTCTGGGATTGGCAAACTATGAAATACTGGTGTTGTTATTCTCCTTCTCAGGGCAGGACAATGTACACTCACCCCAACCCTTTTACACCAGATGCCCAGTGATCCTCTGGAGAGCTAGCCTATGAGGTCAGTCTTAGGTTATAGGGCAAGCTTCATTTCAAGAATGGTAGCCTGACCATGGCAATAACTGACTGTATTTTTATATAGCATAATATGAGAACAGATCTTAAGGTAGCACTAATCTTCCAATTTTATGTGACAGAGGACAGTTTAGTGCTCTGTGTTACTTATATTGTCCCTTTGACTTTTGGCCTGAGCTGTGTGTGGCTTCCTGTATATCAACTCTGACACGGGAGATATATGTATTGTAAGTAGGTTTTGTAATTATTGTATTTTCTGACTGTCCTCCTAACTAGAAGAGCCACTGATGTTGGTGTGATGGACTGATATCTAAGTTCTTTCTTGAAGTGTTTCTTGAATTCTGGTATCCTCTCATTTAGTTAAATAGATTTTGTATGCTAGTGAGTAATTTATCTGGAAACAGTGAGTTTTATCTCATTTTTCTGCTTATCTTTACATTGTGTGAGATATCAAATAATGATAACAAAAGTGAGTTTATGTTGCTCATCTCTCACATTTTATCTGATGTCAGAAAAATGATTTTTAATCAAATTAGAAAATTCTCACAAATGTTGCTGCTGTGAATTTATCCGAAAGATTTCAATTCTCAGCTTTGATTTAGCTATCTTAATATTCCTTCTTTAGTGTTATAGTTTTCTAATTTCAAAATTGTACTGCACAAAAATTATACTGCACAAGTTAGTGAAAAAAATGTTCAATTTGGTGAAATTGAGGAAAAAAGCAAGCTCAATACAAACTAAAACATACCATTTGAAGGGGTAATTTTGAAATACTCAATTTGTACTCAATTTGTACTTAAAGGATAAAATTATAAATGTTACAACATAGCACCTTTCCACGACATGTGGTATCCTAGATATCAAATGCAAATGCTGTTGTTCTCTTTTGTTTTCTAAGTAATATCAGAACCAGATGAATTCTGTATAAAATAACACATTTTAACCTATGTTTAATAATTTGCTAAAATACATTTAAATATTTATGAAGATAGAGTTTATACTAGAAGCATGTAATTTATAGACTTTCTTCTTTTATCCATGAACAGATAAAAATCAAAGATCATCATTTCATGTCTTATTATTTATTAAACTCTAAACAAAACTGTATTCCATGCAAGGTGCTTCATATTGCTTCATATTATGGTTGATTGACAAGTGAGATGACACTTTAAATAACAATTACGGACCAGAATTACAATGCTAGATATTGGGACCAAGAACAAAAAAGCTCATCTGAATGAGAATAACAGGAAACCAGAATACACAGGCACCACTTTTCTTAGGTAGATGTTTCCACTGAGCTGTTTAGGAATGCATTGGCACAGCAGGTGTATTCATCACTGAGAGACTTCCATGCAGTCAAAGCTGATAGACTAGGTTCCTGAATGCAATAAAGATGTTAGGCATGTAAGGTAGTAGAAATCTAGTGGTAGATTTTAACTGTTAAAACAAACTGGTGTAATTCAAAGGTAGATCAACAGGCCCACATGGACTTCATAGACAATTAGTAGAACATCATGGTCCTGATGCACTATCCAAAGAGATCTAGCAAAGGTGGAGCTTAAGCTACTCGTTAAAAGAAGCAAAGAAGATGGGATCAGAAAGTAGAGGGCAACTATCCCAATAAAAAGTCGGACCTTTGGCCTAATTTCTGAACTTTAAATATAAAGCACACAAATCAAAGGAGAATCCATGTTGTAGTAAGTCTCTGTCATGAGCCACAAAGATCACTTATTTATGATTGATTCTTACTGTATGATACTCTAAAGTTTTGCATCTAGAAAATTTGATAATGATATAGTTAATTTTATTTCTTCTCTAATTCTCTGTATATGCTTCACTTTCTCATATTTTTCTCATAAGAATTGTCAAATTGTCGAAAGCAAGCATCCTACCTTGTTTCTAATGCTAAAAGAAATCTTTCGTCTTTAACCAGTAAATAAGATGTTGGCAGTAGGTACTATTTTAGATGGCATTTTCCAGGCTGACGCAGTTTCCTAAGGATTTTGTCTGGAATAGATATGAAATTGTATATACAAGAATAACACTGATCCATACTTTCCAAACAAAATAAAAGTTAAATCAAAATGGATTATACACTTAAATATATACCTACCACTGTGACATTGGGAAAAGAATGGTGAAAGAAATCATTGCGAGCTTTGACTAGACTAATTTTTTGTAATAAAAACTTAGAAGCAGCTACTTAAATAATGATGGATGCAACCTTTATTCACAAAATTAACAATTTCTTTAAAGAAAACCTCCTAAAATAAAAATAGAAACCATTATCTGGAAGAATATTTAAGTTGTGAATATAAAATGCTACAGCCACATTTAAAATCAATTTGATTTTTTTCTTGTAAAATTAGAAGAAATTTATGACATGACTCAGTCACAGATATTTACCCATGTGAAAACTAAACCTATATTCACTTAACACTCTGTAGGCAAATGCTTTTCGGCCGCTTTATTTCTAACTGCTAAGAACTTAAAGCAATCCAAATGTCTTTCAGTTGCTGAATAAGCTAAGTAGACTGACAATGTAATAGTACACAGGAATAAAAGGGGAATGTAATAACTCAAACATTTAGATAAACCACAAATCCATTCAGCTAAGTGAAATAGAACAGTCTAAATGCTACATACTTCATGATTCTATTTATATGAATTTCAATAATAGGCAGAACTTAAGAAAAGAACAGCTCAATGTGAAACAGAAACAGAACAGGAGAGGAAAAGGAACGTCTAACCGAGGCCATGGGAAGAATTGGGAGTTAGAAAACTGGTCTTCAGTGTGAGGAAAGGATCGTGAATATGCATATCTATTCCCAGAACTGAAAACTAAAATTTACCACACATAATTGCACCTGAATGAAAAGGTTTGATCTGAACCTCTGAAACCAAGAACAATTAATTTAGAGGGTTTTATTTTAATTATTGAAAGTAATTGTATTCTGTAGATTGAAAAGCTATGTCATTCATGCAAGTATCAGCCATTTGAATGAAAGGTATTGGTGAGCATCGTGTTAGTTGTCTATGTCTGTAATAACTAAACAGAAATAGTGGCTTAAATCACACAAAAAATGACCTCAAATTTTGGAGGTTAGAAGCATGAAATAAAATTGTCAGAAAAGTTTCTTCGAGGCCTGTGCTTTTGGTTCATACGCAGCAACCTTCTTGTAAGTGATGCTGTTTTCCCACTGTGAATTTCTGTATCTGAGCATTATCTCCTTATAAGGGCATTGACAATATAGATTTACTGCCCCCGAGGAAAGAACATTCTAACATATGAGGGGTCAGGTGTTCTACAAATGAATATGCAATTTGGCCAATAACAAAATTAATTCTTTCCATTATTTGCAATATGGAAATTAAGCAAAAATATTAAGAAATATTAAACATGCAGCTAAAAATTGAATAATAGTAACTTATTAATAGTCATCTCCAATATCCAGCTACTCATTCTATTTGAATGCCAGTTCAAGTTACTAGCATTTTTCATATAACGGTGGCTTCGTATTCTTCAAGTCATTTTATCAATGGACTTGAAGGTATGGCACAATGCAGCAAGAAATTAAAATGTAATTATTGGAACTACTGTAACTTCAAGTAATCAAAAAACTCCTCTTTTTCCCTGAAAGAACAGAAATAACTTATATTTTATTGTAATATGTTCAAATTCATTATTTTTAGCATCTTTCTATATGCAACTTTCTCCTGTAAGTTAGTGCTGTTAAAAATTAGCAAGGACATCATGCCTCTGAGGAAAAGAACGCACACTCATGTGTTTTGCCTTTGATTCTGCTTTCTTTGCCTGTGGATGTCCCACTGTCCACATCCTCTGCTCTTGCTACCTGTGATCAGAAATAATAGCGTAGAATATAGTCACTCAGAAAGATGACAAGAGGGCATTTTATAATCTAAAGTGTGAAAAAAACCTACCATTTTAGTTTGAACGTTAGTGGTTCAAAGAAATCTTTTGTTTTGGCCTCAGAAATATTTTTAAAGAATAAGAAGATATACTTCTCATTATCGTTAGGAGTTCTTGCTCAAACCAAAGAAAAGAATTCAGAACAACCTAGGCTAATGATATGACTGATTCCCTGTGCAGATTGCACACAAAGGTATATCTGTGCCTTTCCATTCATTTTACTTTTATTTCTTTCTCAAAGTCACATAATTAAAGTAATTTTAGGTAGGAGTCTTCCCCCTCCCCTCCCCCCGGAAATATGGCAAGGATAATTCCACTAAAGTTTATTTAATGACAAATTGCTGCTCTGCTCATCTTGTGGGTATGAAATCAATTTTATTTAAGGCCTTCCTATCAGCGTGGGAACAAAAGTATAGAATAATGATACAGGGAAATTTATGAGGCAAATGAATCATTTCTCCAGCTGAATGTGAACTTTATTTTTTTTTCCCAAAGAATAACATTTGCAGAAGAAATCAAAGCTTCTCCGGCACTTTTCTAGAGGAAAATTTCTTCACAACCATTTAGCTACTGAGAGAATAATGTTTCTCAAAGACTAATCACATCAAAATTATAGAGGTCATTTCTATAAAACACTGAGGATTTTTTGAAAGTGTTTTTCTGTTGTTGCTATGTAACTTTACTTTGTCGAGTATAGTACTATTACTATTGTGGACAAGATAATTATTGTTGGGCCACTGGGGCTGTTTTACACAATACAGAATATTTCCCAGGATCCTTAGTCTCTACCAGAAGTTAAATGTCCCCTGGAGGACAAAACTGCCCCCAGTTAAGAAGCTCTGACCTGAATAGGTATTGACTGAGTTTTGCTCACATTATACCAAGGGTATTTATTTTCAGTCCTGGCTACTAAAGTAAATATTTCTGGAAATCTCTTGCATTGCTAAATGCTGAAATTGCAAGTCATTTTCAATGAAGTTGTCATTGAACAAAACAGGTGCTAACAAGAAAAGAATCTCTAAGGAGAAAGTTGAATGTCTCAATTAGCAGAAAGGACATCTTTGTGCACAAAGGTGTATCTGTGCCTTCCCATTCATTTTAAAAATTTTCTTCCTCAAATTCACATAACTAATTATTTTTTTATTTTTATTATTTTAGTATTAATTCTGAAATATATTTATCATCTTTCATGTTATGAATTACAAGTTTTATATTTTACCATTGTATTTATATTTTCATAATTTGTAAAGGTCTTGTATAAGACAAGAATTTTGTGTGTTATATAAACTATATGTATGGATATTTTATATTTTTTAATTTACTTTTGATATTTTTTGATATACAGCCATATGGAAAATTATGTTGTCTAAGCCATTAATGTGTTTTTTTTGTTCCACTGCTTTTACATGTAACAATCTCTTTGATACAATTTAGGAAAACAAATCTGCCTGCATATTTCCTACGTGTGTTTTTTCATCTGTGTAGTAAATTTTTTATTATATCTATAAGTTTTGAAGGACTCAATGTCAGAATATTGAATGTTTTTTTTTTTTCTAAAAAAAAGAGAAAAGTTTTTTTCTCCATACTTACAACACAACTGACATAACGCTATGTGGTTTATAAGTTGTTTCATACATGACCTTATCTAGTATTACATTATATAGTATCTAGAAATCTAGACCTATATAGTGTGTCACTTAAAAGCCTCATGAGTTCATAAGTGGGACTCTTGAAAGACAATTGGATCATAAGACCACTAATCTTATTGATAGAGCAATTTATTTACAAGTTTATAATGGAATGGCCTATCAGAGGGGGAGCCTGGTTGGAGAAATTTAGTCACTGGGGTGGGCCTGGGGAGTAAATCTCTCTTTCTAGCTCTTCACACCCGCTCTGAGTCCTGGCTGCCAAGAGTTGAGCAGCTTCTTCAACCAATCCTTCCATGATGACACTTCTGCCAGGAAGCCAACCAATTATGCACTGAAACATCAGAAATTCTGAGCAAACACAGGACTTTTTTTTTTTTTCTTTTTTGCTACCTTTGTCAGTCATTTTGTCCTAGTCATAGAAAAGTTGAGTAATCCATATGACATTCCTGTTATCAAATTATGGTTATTTTTGGTTTTTATATGAAGCAACGGAAGCCTACAAAGTGTAAGAATTTTATCTATGACACACAGCTAGTAAGTGGTGGGTCAGAATTTTGACCAGTTCTCTTTGACCTGAAGCTCATATTCTTTCAATCGCAGCAACAGTCTGTAAGAAATAAGGAGTCTCTCAACTATTGATTAAAAGAATGGCCTGATTGAAACTGTGTCATCAAAAGATCAATTTAACATCCTATCACATGGGAAACTCTTTTAAAGGATCCTCTGCTGGTTTCTACTAGGGGAAGCCCTTTGTGGCAGTATCAAATGTAAGAGAGCATCCTGACACAGACACGACCAAAAATAAAATAAAATAAAATAAAATAAAATAAAATAAAATAAAATAAAATAAAATAAAATAAAATAAAATAAAAAGAAAAGAAGTATAGATAAAGTATCACCTATTTAACAGAAACCATGAGATTTCCAAAGAGTCAAATTGAGAGGCATCACAGACAGATTCTTGAGAAGCATTTACATTTCAGTGATGAATGAAGAAAAACAAGCTAGCTACAAAAAGGAAGTCAAAGCAATAGAAAGGAAAGCAAACAGTTTAATGCAAATAGAAAACAATCAGTTTTCAAAAATTGTAAATATATGTCAGTATCACATGACATACATTCTCACATTGTCAGAGTTGTTACGCTATCCCCTCTCACTGGCCAGATTAATATATACCCAAGAAAATTTCAATTTCTAGCACCTACATTATTATGCCTAGGAGTTTTCTCTGGTCGCTGGTCCCTGCTGTGCCCACTCCCACCATAGCTAATAGTGTCAGAATTTTGCTCCAATCTAAGAAATCCCTTAAGCAAAAAGTGAGGGAACTTGGTTTACACATACCCCTGCTCCTCCGTGTCTTGGGTGGAACAACAATGAAGAACATCTACACTGGCTAATCCACTCCCTCAGCTTGTGTACCTTTAAGTGGGCCCCAGGGGAAACTAGACTGCTACTCAAAGGTTTTTTGAGTGTATTCTGTTTTATCATTGCCTTATTGTTTCTTTGACTCACTTGTTGCATGGCGAGTCAATTTCTTATATTCTTGAACTCAAACGTGTCTCAGGGTTTGCCTCCAGTAGAACTCCATTAAAAGAGGAACCTGAAGAGGGATAGAGACTGTTAGAAACAGAGACCTCATGGTGACTTTAAGGACAGCCTTCAAAACCATTGAACAAGAGTGCTAGAAAAAGCCAGGTAATCAGAGATTGCACGAAAAAAAATATTGAAAAAGGACTTGGTGCAAGTAATAATAACTCTGCTTAGTGTAAAGCAAAGGAGATGCTGATGACGTTTCTGAAGCTATTGTGAATAGCATGGTAATTCGTCAATCATAGTTAAACATTTAAAAGAGTGTCAAATAATTAAAAAAAAACAAAAACTTTTTTTTTCCCAGTCAGACAAACTTGCACAAGAATTCTGGCCTTCTCTCACTAACCCCGTGACCATACACATTAACGTCACTATCTCTGGCCTCCTAGTCAACATCAGTGGGTTGGAGATTACGCGTTTCCCTGGTGAAGCTGAGCGCAGGGCCACTTGCTTGTAATCCCAGCACTATCCATGGCTGAGGCAGGAGCATGACAATTTTGCGCACGGTCAGGGGAATTTAGCAACTTACGGAGACTCTCCCTCACAGTAAAAATATAAAAGGACTGAAAATGTAGTTCACTAAGAAGCTCTGTGTTTTGATTCCCACTGCTGAAAAAACAAAAAACGGTTGTCAGTCAAAGCATTTCAAGTTGAATATAGCAACACATAGGCCCATCAGCTACATGATAAATAATATTTATGAGCTATTACCCCACCTAATAGTATAAAGTTGAAAAGAAATTCAGTTGAAATTTTATTTCATGGCTTAATGTTGTCAATATCCAACTTGCTGTTATGTAACTTAGAAAAACAATTCTTGTCTGTATTTCAGAAATCGTGGGATAAGAAGCAATTATTGGTTCCAAGTCCTTCATTTCCCAGAGGTTCTCACACTTAGGGGTCCTATTTTTGATAACTTACTACGTTTATCTGGGCAGGCACTTCACAAGGTAACAAAAACAAGTCACTTCACCTTCAACTCCATGGATGTTTTACATGGGTATTATTTTTCAGACAATGAATGATATCTGATTATTCTTGGAAATTTCAGACCTGAGGTTTCCCTCTCAGCTCCAGCTTTTATTTACAGATAGAAACAGTATACACAGCAACAATTTGAAAAGAATTTTTCAACCACACATTATCGTGTCTGTAAAAGTTATTACCTCATATGAACTTCTCTGTAATTAATACATATTTGAATTTATTTCTTAATTGTTTTTTAAAGGTAGTTTTGTCTTTATATCTTCTAACATGTCATTAATGCTAGTCAAACATCACATTGCAGCAGAAAATATAACATTACTGTTATTTCTATAGCTTTCCCAAAATAATTCCTGTAAATCTTCTCCTCCTCATTTAAAAAGCATGGACATAAAATAATAATGTTATCAATATAAAAGTTATGGGGGCCAATTACACTCAGTAGAAAGGAACAGAAGAGGGGAAAAGTGTCAGTGTTAATTATGATCTTTTTTGGCCCTAGAATATCATTATTCTATCTTCTATTTGCAGAATGAGTTTTCTATTTTTGTAGATACAGGTAAAAGTAAATTCACTATAAAATGAAGTAAAACAAGTTATCAGAAAGAATTTTAGCTGCATTGAACTACATGTAAAATAAATTATTCAAAGAAGACTCCTGTGTTGGCAATTATACTAACAGAGGTGCCTTCACACAGTTATTTTTAAACTACTCATTTTTGACTTTTTAAACTTATTATTCCATATATCCTTTGTTGGATACAGTGACCTAAGAATTAGAAAGTCACAAAGCCTTCTTTCCCACCCAAGGAAATGCTAATCGCTGTTTCCTTTTAGGCATTTAAATTATAAAGATAAGTTTTCCTTAGTCAAGAACAAAGTAGGAAGATTTAAAAATATTTTAGTTCTTTTAAATCTGTGGCTTCTACAATTCTGGCTGCATTCTATTATTAGCCATCAGTGTATGTGAATTGCTCAAATAAACTGATGCTTCTCCAAACTAATTCTAGGTTGTTTTTATCGTAATGGTCTACCTACAACCTTCTCCTAAACAGATTTTGTTTTTCCATTTTATTCCATAATGTGCTGCGGAATTGGCCTTCTTCTTGTAAGTACTGGCAGGAGGTAGACTGCCAGCTTTTTTGTACTTTCTCATGGAGGAGGCCAAGGGAGTGCTCGGAGATTCCTCTAGAAGGACTAGAAGGACATAACATTTGTGTGGGATCCACATTCATGACCTAATCACTAATCAAAGACCCCACTGCCAAGTAACACCACTGAGGGTTAGGGTTTGAACACATTCATGGCCAAACGTTCGTTACTAATGATGATTCTCCAGAATTGGTTCTTTGAAGAAGCTCTGTTCCCATCCTGATGCAAGAGTGCTGATATTCACCGTGAGGAGGGAGCTGCGGTTTGCAGGGCTGCTGCAGAGTGGAAAATGCAGACAGGAGAGGAAGGCCAGTACGAACACTGCACACTTTCCTTTGCTCTGCATTTGACCATTTATTGTCAAGGAAAAATTTCATGCCGTTATAAATCTTTGGTTACCTTCACAAGCTCTAAAACAGTTAATTGTGGCAATTTCTGCTAGTGTTTTCTTTAATAGAACAGAATAATTTTGGATGCCATCCTAACACAAATAATGACACTACCAGGGGTTTTCTTTAATTCTTTTTTGTATAGAAAAAAAGGGTAAAGTCATTTACCAAAGTTTCGATATTGTCTATTTTATGCACATTAATTTCTTGTATGTTTGAATACAAAGGTTAAAGTATTACATATTAATACTTCAATGGTCAAAAAGAAATTAATAAATCTCGATAATTTAATTGTAAATTATAAGTTGGTATCAGCGAAAGTTAGAAAATACATTTATTATAAGAACTGTCCAATAAGAGAAAAAATATTAAAAGACAAATCATGTTAACAAAAAGCATATGACCAGTGAGTGATATTAAAGCAGTGTGTAACTTGTTCAAACACACATTCTTACTTGAGATACTTTACCTGTTCCACTCATGTGGACTTACAGAAGTTACACATCATCTTCATGTATTGTTTTAAAGTGACTTTGCACAAAAGCAAATTCCAGTTAAAATGGCACATGTATGAAGAGTGAGGTAAACACAATTTTGTTCAATTTTTTTTCACTTTAGTGAAAACTTGAATGGCCAGAAAGAGCAAAGACCTTAGAAAAACAAAATCTTCCAGACTCAGATCCTGACTACTTAATAATTCTGTCATTTTAAAACAATTTATTCTTTGCAAACCTTGATTTATCCATATCTGAAATCTAGACTTTTATGAGAAGAAAAACAAATTATGCATATAAAGCTCTTAGTAAAGTGAGTGTAGTGGCACAAGCCTGCAATCCGAGCACCCAGGAAGCGGAGGCAGGAGGAGGACTGCCAGAGTTCAAGGCCATCCTGGGCTCCATAGTGAATTTAGAATCATCCTGGACTGTAGAGTGAGACCCTGCCCCCTACTCCCCCAAAAAAGCCTCTTAGCCTTTTAATTCACTACCTAACACCTAACACATAATGAAGGGTAAAAAATGGCAAATATTCATGGCATGTGATCAGTATCACCCAATTAAGTGTTTTTAATACATATGAGAAATTCTTATAAGCCAGTGATTCTTTTTAACAGCATAACATTAAATAGGGTTAAGTTCACATATGGATGTCAACCACATACTAGTTATAGAACTGTTAATGTATATGATAGTTAATATGTATATTCATGATACAACTAGCAAGTGGCCATGATAAAGTTATGATTTTATAATTCCTACTTCTTTATGGGATTGTTATTTATTCTTATAATTATTTTAATTTAATGTAAAAAGTATTATTTCTAGGGCTAAATGAAGAGCACAATGATTAAAGTGTTTACCTTCCAAACACAAGGCCCTGAGTTTGATTCCCAACTACAGAACATAAGCTGGACATGGTGGCACATACCTATAGTTTCTGCACTTGGAAGGCTGAGGCAGGGGGATTGCTGTGTGTTCAAGGCTAACTTGGGCTACACAGGGAGTTCAGGACCAGCCTGCACTACATGTCTCAAAAAAGCATTATTTCCATTTTTGACTCATTTTTAAACATATGAACCTAAACTGGAGTTACAGTAAAACGACATTGGCCTATCTATAGACTACAAAGTTGATCCTGTTGCTTTACTTGACATTGTCATCGTGTAGATGTATATAGATAAATTAAATGAGAAGTGCACAGGATTGATGATAGACCTCAGTTGTACAAATTTTTTGCATACTTAAGACCCTGGGTCTTGGCCCTGAAAACAAAAATAAAATCACAGACTATAGTACTTTTATACAATATTCTCAGCTAAACCATTTGCACAAGTAGCAAATTAAATGTAAACTATAGTTACTTCTTCTGATTTATTTTTCTCTCTGTGCTGAAGATCAAAGCTAGGGCTTCATGCTTCTAAGCAAATGCTCTACCACTGGGCTCCATCCCTACCCCTAAATTACATCAAATCCCTTATCATCCCTGAAAATCTGTTCCACAGATTAAATAATAGTGTGTTCTTGAAAGAAATCAGTGCATCTACCAATATGCTTCTGTTCTAAGTTCAAAATTTAGTTTGGAGAAATAGGAAGTGCCAAATCGATTCAGAATATGAGAGAACGCACAACTTTATGAAGGACTCACTCACAGGATTCGTTACTGATATAGGTCACAAGAAAGTATCATTCCGTCAAAGTTACCCAAGGAATTTCAAGATGAATTATTTCATTTACAGTACTGAAAAAGAAAAATAGCTTAGTGGGCTGGAAGAATGGCTCAGCTGTTAAAGCGCTTGCCTTGGAAGTGCTAAGACAAGTGCTAAGTACCCAAGTTTGTTTCCCCAGCACCACATAAACTGGGTGTGGTGGAGCAAGTCTGAAATCCCAGTACTCTGGAGGCTGAGACAGGAGGATTGCCATGAGTCCAAGGCCAGCCTGAGCTCCATAGTTCAGGAACAACCTGAGCTGCAGAGCAGGACCCTGTCTCCAAAAATCAAACCAAACAAGACAAAACCTTAGGTTTTATTAAATAAGGAATACATATAGAATTACAGAATTCTTTGATATTCTGCAGCATGACAGTCCATTGCTCTAAAATGCAAATTTCAGATCATAGTCATAGACTATCAAAGCAAACTGTCAGATGATACTGTCTATCCTTTCAGAGGCACTTGGAAAACCATTTTGACTGATAAAATATTAAAAAAGATTTCAATTTTATGATAAAAATGATTAAAATGATCTGCAGTTATCAGAAAGAGCACGGCCGTTGTCTTCTTAAACACAGTACTTTTTTTTTCTCATGGAGCCTCCAGGAAATAGGTAGTATCTTTTATAATTTATAATGTTTATGAATGGAGAGAATAAGTGTTTATACTCACTAAGCAAAATTTCTACTCTATTGCATTTTAGTTATTTTTAGACACAAAATTCATTGTGCTTATTTTATTTACATAAGGCATCCTATTCCCTTTCTCATCACCTCACCCCCTCCTCCACATCCCTTTTCCATCTCTCCAAAATCTTTTTACTTTTTTCATCTTTTTTTTTTACTTTTTATGGTTTGTTTTTCTCATGTTAGAGACACAATCAACAATATTAACTCCCTGTGTCTGATTCATTTTGCTAAGCATAATGGTCTTAAGGTATATCCCTTTTCTAAAAATGACTTACATTTTTCTTTCTACAACAGAATAGCACTTCTTTGTATAAATAAGATATCACATCATCTTTATCATTCATCTCTTGTTGGGCATATGGGCTTTACCCAAGATTTGGCTATCATACATTGTGCAGCTATGAACATGGTTTTTCAGTTATTTTTAAAAATAACTGTGACAAAAATATCCAACACACAAAATTTAAGGTAGGAAAGATTTATTTAGCTTATAGTTTCTGATGGTCATGGTTCATCCATGAGAGGCCAGTGACAGTGGAAGCACTTAATGGAGGTGGAGATGGAGGCAGATCCTCATGGCATTGCAAACAGGAAGCCAAGTTCCAGAATACAGAAGAAAATAGTGTATACCTTCCCAGGTCCTGTCACAGAGAACTGCCCCTTCTGGGTCCAACCTCGGCATTCGCCCCCTTCCTGATTTAAGCCTCTAACCCACCACAAGTCTGTAGCCTATAATCTATCACATCCCTGGCTTCATCCACACACCTATTATCCACCACATGCCCATAATCCACTCCTCCAGACCAGGTCTCTATTTGGTTCTAGAAAGGACTCATAGCATACAAATACATGAGACTTTTGGGGAACTTTCTAAATTCAAACCACAATAAATGGTATGTATGTATCTCTCTTGTATGATGACTTTAACTATTTGGGATGATAGTCAGAAGAAGCATCACTGGGTCCAGTGGTCTGTCTATTTTCAGTTTCTTGAGGAATCTCTGTAATTGCTTTCCCTAGTGGTTGTACCAGTTTGTAGTTCCTCCATCAGTGTAGGAGGCGTTCTTTTCCTCCACAGCTTTGCCAGGGTTTGTAGTTACTTGAGCTCCTAACACCAGCCATTCTTAGCTGAGTTAGGTAGAATTTCAGTTTTGTCTTGATTCGCAATTCTCTGATGGCTAAAGATGCTGAACTATTTATCGACCACTTGGACTTTTTTCTGAAAACTATCTATTCATTTCAAAATGCCCATTTTTAAAAATATTTTTAATTCAGGGGAGACAACCCCAAACACCTTCAGCTATCTGATCTTTAACAAAAGAGTCAAAAACACTCCTTTGAGTAAAGACAGCCTCTTTAACAAATGTTGCTGGGTAAACTGGCTGGCCATGTGCAGAAGAGTGAAGCCACACCCACATCTTTCACCATGCACCAAAATCAAAATGGATCAAAGAACTAGAAATTAAAATGGAAACACTGAACTTGTTAAAAGAAAAAAAAGAAGAGGTGAAACCCTTAAAATAGAAGTAGGCAAAGACTTTCTCAAGAAAATACCCAAAGCACATGAGATAGCACCACCACCAATCGATAAGTAGGATTATATCAAATTCAAAAGTTTCTGTACAGCAAAGAATACAATCAATAGAGCAAACAAGGAACCGACAGAATGGGAGAAAAATTTTGCCAACTATTCCTTAGATAAAAGACTATTATAAAAATGTACAAATACCTCCATTTTACTTTTAAATTTTCCTTCTAAAATGAATCAAATTATATTCATATGTTGAGAGGGCAAATATTTTGTGATTCTCCTTGATCCAGTTATTTAATTTTTTGTCATAGACAAGTTATAACGATTTTCCTCAATCTTTGTCTTATTATCACTGATCCAATAGTGTATTTTCTTTACCTTTTCAAATTCTCCATGTTATAAGTGAGTTGCAGGAATCTCTGTTACTCAGCACATTTTATAGTAGTTACACAACACCATTTCAATTATTTCTGATTTCTCAACCTCAGTATTAATGACGTAGTATGTCACACCATTGTTTGTTGTAGAAAGTTGCTCTATTCGTTGTAAAATATTTTACAGTGCACGTGGCCTCTGCTCACTGAATACTAATACCAATTTCCTCTTCCTTTAGGTGTGCAAACCAAAAGTATCTTCAGTGTCTTCAAATGTTGTAAAAGTTCTCTGGAAAGGAGAATCACTTCCATGGAGAACTTCTAGTCTATAACACTCCCAAGGGACTAGATGAACATCATACATAGAACTTTAATTTAAAATCTAAATAATTCTTCATGTAATTAAGTAAAATACATGACTCACGCATCACGCTATACTCAGTTATGTTTATTATTTTAGGTTCCCATTTGTTAATTCAAATATTAGTCTTATGCTTTAACCTGAAGTACTTGTCTCCATGGATTGACCACTGAAACTTGTTTCTGCTTTAACAGATAACTAGTTAAACACCCACATGATATACATTGTTTGTACGTTATCTTTTATTGGTATATTAGTTCGAATTCTTTCAGAGACAGAATTTACAGATTGTATAACAAAAAAGATCTACCAGAAAGGCTTACAAATCCAAAGACAAAGTACAAGATGGCTGTTTGGCTGTGAAGTAGATCTCCCATCCAGGACTGCAAGACAGACTGCGGGGTGAGACTCTGTCCCAGATTTGGAGCGAAGACCAAAGCCTGAAGATTGGCGACTGCAAAGCAGTGATGGGCAGACAGGCACAAGTTGAGACTGGAGAGAATCTGTGCTGAAAATCTGTGGTGTTTAACAAGTCAGTGTCCATAGACAATTGTGAAGGCAAGAGCTTTCCCAGAGGAAGAAGCTATAAGAATCTTCCCTCTTCCTTCCTTTTTACCCTTGGAGTTCCAGTTGGCCCTCCCACATCTAGGTGGGTGCTCTTCTCTCATTGGCCAGCTACAAATCACTCACACTCTAACCCAAGCTGGTTCTTGATTCCCAGTCTAAGCGTGGTTCACAAACCCTAATATAAATGTAGTTCGTTATTCCCTCAAATTAATATTATCCCTTCAAGGGTCACAATTGGTCAACATAACTTAACCCAAGTTTTTATTATCAGTCTTGAATGTTAGTCATCTTTCAGTGGCCAAGTTCACCTCAAGTATGAAGAAATAATGGGAGCAGGAAGTCTTCTGAATAGAAGACTAATTCAGAAATAAGTAAGTGTGACGCTCCAGCAATGAAGAACAGATGGATATAAGATGCATTTAGATATTAATCAGATCAGATGGTGACAATGAACAAAATAATGACATACATTAATTGTGAGTAAGGATTAAGGGACCTGTAAAACTTGTTAGATTGGGGAATTATGAAAAATCAAGTATAGCCAGTTGAAATGAGCTCACTTTTAAATATCCTTAGTTTGAAGATTAAGCAGAAAGTCCAACCCAAATGTTTAATTGTGAGCCATACATGGTAATGTGTGTGTGTTGTGATATATATGTATATACATATGTATGTTTATGTAGAGCATCAAGGTTTAAAATTGATCACAAAAATCATATTCTCAGGTATTAGAATTAATAAGACTAGGTGTGTCTTTCCCGATAATCATGTGAATTTTTGAAAAAGTTAAATATAGAAAAAAATTAGCCACCATACTATCTCTAATGGCAAGATGACAATGTGCTCTTAGCACCCATCACTACAGGAATACTTATAGTTCTCAGACCTTGAATTTATGACAGCCATATAATTTAAAAGAAATTATGAGGAAGAATGAAACATTCTGATGTTGAAAATGCTTTAAAAGGAATCTTTTTATTTAAACGGCTGCTAAGCATCTTTTGTTTTTCAAGAGGAAGAAGCTGTCATGTTTCCACTTTTATATTGATTTCTAACTTCATTAATACTATCATAATTAATCATATTTGTCAATAAAAAGAGAAATGAACCCTTAATACTCTAACAACTCTCTCAATATACACCTAATAATTTAATTGAATTTCCAAAGCTTCTACAGCTGCTGTATTTATTCTAGCAAATTTCAGCTGTTTTTATATCTATTGGTTTATTTCATCAATTCGATAATAGCTTATAAAAAATTAAACACAAGCTTTAAATTATTCTCTTCAGTTAATGAACTTATCAAATGAAGCTGTAAATATCAACACAACAATGATCTGACCTCAGTAGAAAGCAAATGACATGTTTTGGAATAGAATTTGAAGTTGAGGGAAGATTGCTGGTTTCAACACCCTATCCTGCCACACTACACGATATATTCCTACTGATTGCGAATTAGTATTATAGGAAAAGCACAACATAAAATTAAATAGATTTAACATGATGGCACACAACTATACTCCTAGCTCCGCAGGATGACGAGGCAGAAGGATTGCCAATTCAAAGCCTAGCTGGTGAACTTACCAAAATTCAGTCCCAAAATAAAACAAATTATTTACTTTAAAGGACTGGGGATGAAATGCAGTGATCCTTCAGTTCAATCTCCAGCACAACAAAAATGAATAAATAAAATTATGAATATGATTTTCAGGCAGATCATGAACTCATAGTCCTGATTGGGTGAATTATTTTTAAAAATTAAGTTTTAAATCTCATTGCCCCTTTAGCTGTATCTCTTACGGAATTTCTTTCCTTTGCTTATGCATAAAAACGTCAAAACACCAGGCTCAGTTTGGGTGAGCCATCTACACTGTGTATCAAAACCAATGTGTCAGCCAGTCTGAGTTCTCTCACTGAGGCTCCGCTGGGGAGAATCTCCTCGTGGTCTCATTCTGGGAGGGTGTTGGCAGAGTTTACTTCTTGCCTTCTGTGAGCCTGATGCCCTGAATGTTTGTTGTCTACACCTGGAAGAAGCCCTCTGGTTCGTAAGGCTGTCCTCAGCACTGAGAGGCTACGTACAGGTCCTACCATTTTTCCACCATGGTTTTATAAAGATTCTTCAGCTTAACTTTAAGAGAGATTCATTCTTATATAGCAAAATCATTAGAACCAACTTGATGGCATCTTATCAAGTTTCCTTATTCAGTAATCCTTGGTGTGACATATCTTGTATTTGCTACATGCTCTTGGTTGTAAATAATCAGTTGGTCCTATCCACATTCAAAGAAAGGGGACCTATGCAATGGTGTAAAAACCAGGAAGCACCAATCACTGTGAAGATAATATTAGGAGAAAAACTATGTATTTAGACTAAGAAAATAGGAGACACGAAGGAATAAATAGAATAGGGCTAGAAAAATCCTAAATTTACTAGTAATCGAGTTAGGGGTTTGGTACAATATTTTTTTCTGTATTCCTATGTGGCATATCATCTGTTACGTGATTATCTTTCTAAACAATTATGATAGTTCAAAACTTTGTCCAAGGTGGTCATTGTATTATCACTCTATTAAGAAAAGTGCTTTTCAAAATTTCCACTGTCCCCTAAATTATTGAGTCAACATTCCTTGTAATGTTAGAACTTCAAATCACTCTACCAACTCCTGAACTAATTTTTGTCTCAACTTTCTTAGTGCTACTTGATTCAAATTCTGCAACTGTTCTAAAAACTAACTTTCTTACCATACCTACCACATTCTTATGCAGGAAACTTTCAGTGAAGGTAGGGATCAAGGAGGTTACTTTACTAGTCACTTTTTCTCCTATTTACCTATAGTAATCACATTCTTCCTGCTCCAATAATCATAATCGGTATGCTATATTTAAAATACTGTTTCCAATAACTATATCTATCTGAAATTTCAAGTCTTTTCATTTATATATGAGTGCAAATATACTATTAAATACAGAATTTTTACTAAGCATTCACATTTTGTGCACTATCATTATCAACAGAATAAAATTGAAATCAAAATTCCTACCAGAGGGGGCTGGAAGAATGGCTCAGCTGTTAAAGCACTTGCCTAGCAAGTGCTAAGTACCTGAGTTCGATTCCCCAGCACCACATAAATCGGACATGATGATGCATGTCTGTAATCCTAGTACTCCTTAGTCTGAAAGAGGAGGATTTCTGTGAGTCCAAGGCCAGCTTGGGCTTCATAGTGAGTTTGGGACCATCCTGCACTGCAAAGCAAAACCCGATTAAAAAACATCCTATATGAGTATTTCATACTCATAGATTACTTCTCCTGTGTTAACAATAGCAACTTGTTCTCATATATATTTAATCCTTTTCTTGTGTTACTCTGTCTTACTGTACTTTCTTATTTCATGCTGGAAACAACGCTGTAATGAAGAACAAAAGTCTTTTCTTGTAAGTTACCTTGTTGGAATGACTTCTCAGTTAATCAGATGTGCTATGGTTGTGCACTGTTGATGGAACTGATTCCCCCAGTAATACTACTGCGGAAATCAGCATGGTAGTCCTCACAGATGTGAATATAGAAATTCCATCTGACTCAGTTATAAGGCTCCTGAGTATCTTTATGAAAGAGTTAAACAGAACTTACTGTGACACTTGCATACCCGTGTTTATAGAAACATTAATAAAAACAATTAAATCTTAGAAGCAGTTAATATATTCATTTACAGATGAATAGATAAAATGTGAAATATATATTATTTGAATTTTGCATATCTTTAATATATATATATATATATATATATATATATATATATATATATATATATATACTATTGTAAAAATAGCATAATTTGAGATGGGAAGAAAAGATTTTTAAAATCTTGCTAAAATGTGCATATAATATAATGAATAAGTGATTCTAAGGTGTCCGCAAATATTTTTAACCTCAAACTACATGATCTTGGAAACAGAGATCACTAAATTTGATATTCAAATTTTCAATGAAAAAACGAGTATGGGAGGAGATGTGCTTTGCTGTCATAAGAATCGTCTTTGCAAAGGCCTGAGGTCAACTAAGCATGAGCCATTCTTCACCTGGTCTTGTTCGTTTTTCTCACCAATTTTTAGCAGTGTTCTTTCCTCCATTGAGAACATTCCTCTTATCTTTTCCATTGTTTTTGCAACTACCTGATTTAAGCTTTCATTGACTCTTATCTATACTGCTTTCTTAAATTTTTAATAGATCTTCCTGTAATCTTGCCAGATTTCAACTCATCATACTCATCAAAGTCAAATAATTGTGATGCAGTTATGTTAGATATTGTGTGAATCAGTCTTAAATTTGGACCTGGAGATTGTCTTTATTCCAAATCAAGAATCATGAGATGTTTGAGTCATATTCCAAAAATCAAGAGAATAAAAAATAACTTTGTACCTACCAAAATTACTTTAATTTATAGCTTTGCAGGAGAGAGTGACAGAGAGCCTCTATTTTGAAAGTAAATGAGAAGAAATTCTTTTCAGGGTTCACTTAAAGTCACAGGAACTGCTGCTTGAAGATGATTAGACAACTGGGAAAAATTAGGAAGAGGAGAAACACAAAATCCAAATAGTGGAAAATTATATACAAAATCATATGGCAATACATATTCTATACACAGTATATTGGGAATTTTGAGTAAACTACTTCTGTTGTAAAAATTGTTCATAAATTAGAATAGCAAGGAACAATTTTTCAGAGTTCCTAGGGTGAAGCTGTGTTTCTTAACTGGAATTCTGAGGTGTTCAAAATTGGTCTGCTTAGTTCCAGAGTTAGAAATTATTTATTCTGCCCAAATAGTTTTCAGTGCTTTTTTTCCAGAGCATCTCAGATGATGATTGTGCAAAATAGGCCCTCCACTTTCTCCCCGGCTTCTTCAGGGTTCCCACGCTAGCAATGTTGCAGATGATGCTTGTAAAGTCATCTCTGCTGGTCACACCTAAGCTTGGTTTGATGACTGCCACTGCTGCCATCACTCTGGCCTGGAGTAGATAATACTCTTTGCTGGCCTCTGTTCCTTTAAACTGAGTGATTTACAACTACTATTCACTAAAACTAGTCTGATTTTACCTAACCGAAGAGAAAACGGCACTTGTCCACATCTTAGAATTCAGAATAAGCTTCCACTTGGCCTTAAAGACAGGGAGATTATTTTTTATTAATTTTAGATGGATATTATCTACTATTTAGTATATATTTTCAATTTAGTATTAATTTAAATTGGAACGAGAAATTAAAACTTTTCATGATATAGAAAGCTTAAAGACATTTTCATTCATTAAGCCAGCACTGCAGAAAATACTTAAAGGAAACCTAGAAAGTGAAAGGGAGGCTAATGACACCAAAGACCCCAGAGAAAAAGAGTCAACAGATATAGGAGAATGAGCTGAGAAGAAAGTAAGTCCAGTAAATAATGATGAAAAGCTACAATGATGGCACCACATACCGAACATACCTCCACAATTACTCTGAACATGAATGGTCTTAACTCACCTACTAAAAGATATAGATTGGTTGACTAGATCAAAAAACAGAAACCCACAATTTGTGGCTTATAAAAGACAAGTTTCACCTACAAGGAAATTTATAGACTGAAAATAAAAGGATGGGATTCAATATTTCATGCAACAGGACTCAAGAAACTAGCAGGTAGCTATATTAGTCTCAGGCTTATCAGATTTCAGAACAAAACAGGTTCGGAGAGACAAAGATGGTCGCTATTTATTGTTAAAGGCACAATATAACAGGAGGAATTCACAATTAACAATGTATATGCTCCCAACTCTGGAGCATCCACTTATGTAAACCAAAAATTATTAGATCTGAAAGGACATATACGCCCCAATACAATTATAGCAGGCAACCTTAATACTCCCCTATCACAGATAGATAGATAAACCAGACAAAAAATCCACAAAGATGTACAACTGTTAAATGATGCTAAACTTGGACCTAACAGATATTTACAGAGTTTTCCACCCAGCATCAGCAGAATAAACATTCTTCTCAACAGCACATGGAACATTTTCTAAAATAGACCATGTTCTAGGCCTTAAGTCATGCTTAAATGAATACAAAGGAATAGAAATAATTCTTTGCGTACTTTCAGATCATAGTGGAATAAAACTGAAGTTAACAGCAAAAGAAACAGCAGAAAATACACAAATAGTTTTGTTTGGCCAGTTATACATCTGAGAGATTAAAACAAAAACTGTGTTCCTGTTCTGGGAATTAAAGGAGAAATATATAATTTTTCTTAGAGAAAGATGAGAACATTACATAAGGAGTTGCTGAATTGCATGACACAGAGTGTAGCTGCTGGCTGTAAGAGGAAAGCTTAGGTAGCTCATTTCTAAGTGTCTTAATGACCTTTACATGTTGGGTTTCTGACAGTGGTATACCAAAATTTTAATAGACAAAAAACACTTTTGTGTTTTCAGTAGTCTAAGCAAATGAAAATGTACTTTTCTGAATATGTTTCAAAATGCATTGTAGCTCACTACTTTACATAATCAATTAAAGTGGTGGCTATGGACGTTTAGTAGGCCCAGTATTTGCAATTCCTTATACAGAATCCTTGGTGATTTGGTCATGTGTTAGTGTAAAGACCAAAAATCTCGTAAAATGCTGCCTACATTCTTATAAGAGAAAAGCTACTATTTGTACAATGTAGAAAATGAGCCTAGGGAATTAAGATAGAAGAAACAGGAATAAAAGTATGGTTTCAAATAGAAAATATTTTTCTATGGGTAAGATACATATATCAGGAACAGATCTGACTTGAAATAAGTAGGAAATATGTTTAACACTCAGTTTTAAGAAAGGAAAATATATAAGTAAGAGACTATATTAAGAAAAAGCTAAAACCATGTTGAAAGATAATTGAGAAACTGTAGAAATAATATTGAAAGTGGAAAAGCAATGCATTTTGTTTCAAGCCACATCTTAGTACTTATATTTCTTACATATTGTTTACATAATCTATCTAAAATGATCATTTTCTGCTTTTATTGATATATCTAAGAGATACATAATGCTTGCATTGCACTTGAGAATGTTGTGCACGTACATACTACAATATCACGATAATTCCTTCCTTCCCCTATTTTTTCTCCTCTCTGCACACACAGTCCCAAGATCTTACCTTCCACGTCCTGTAATTTACAAACTACCTCTTAACAATGAATCTTCGCCTACTTAACCACCTAGCTATAACTGTAGGTAATGAGTTCCTATCCTAATGACTATGGTGTAAAGAAAAAACATTAGCTGAAACGAAAACATGATTTAGAATTAAGCGTAGAATTATAGAAATTGAAAAATGCAATCTAATATTAATATTTACACTAATAACCACTGTTGAAGCTTTCATCTTAAAATAATCTTTGGCTTGCCTAGTACATTCTGAAATTTTACTCTACGAGAGGAAAGAGTTCAAAATCACCAGAGAGAGAGAGAGAGAGAGAGAGAGAGAGAGAGAGCAAAAAGATACAAACCTTTGCTGGAAATCAGTGACATATGCCTTCAAAGAAAATGGTCTGCAATCTAGAATTGTCTCCTGTACAGCCATCAAATTAGTTAGACAATTAAAACTTTTTAAAAAAACAGTTGAGTGATAATTTATGACAGTGATAATTATATAAGGAAAAATGACTTTGATGAATTAAGGTGAAATTTTTTATTCTTTCAATTGATGTACAAACCAGTTCAAAAATGGAATGCATATGCAAAGTAGCAGACAGTTGTTTCCATAACATGCAAAATTGTTATTAATATGGGACAACATCTCCAAGCCCTTAATCAAGTGTATCTTTACCTATTGCACAAATTTACTTGCATTACTTGGAAAATTTGAATGACTTTCACAAATCGTGCTCCAAGAAAGTTATAAAATAAGTCAGTCAGTTAAAACCAAATATCAAAAAGCACTCCCATGTACACAGTTACACAGTTGAAGGAATTTCTGAAGAGGTTTTTTTTTTTTTTTTTGATACCTAGCACACCACATCAAGGACACTCGGTAACCTTTTGCCCATTTTCTAGTCTATTTGCATGCTGTCCTGAAGGACTCACAAATTTTAATTTTAAATGCTTACGTTATTAAGAGAAGTTTATCACATGAATTAGAGACAAAAAGAATGATAGCAGGTCCAAGGCTAGCTTAGACTACACAGCAAAATCCTACTTTAACAGATAAAGAACCAAACACACAAAACCTGACGTTGTCATTCATAATGTTTAAACAGGCCATCCTCCCAGATCCATTGTTACAGAAAACTAGAAAAATTCCACAAGGATAGAGGAGTGTCAGGCACAGCAGATTACCATTTGAAAGCAAACCAAGGGACATTTCAATATGCAAATTTTACATCACAAATATACAATATACATGGGGCACTCGACAAAATCATTACCAGGTTGTACTAGCTCTGATTTTATATATAGAAAATAAATACAGCAAAATGCATATTGCACAAACAAATTTTTGAAAATGCAGAGAAAGATACCTGACATTTTTATAGAACTATAACTATAAAAATAGTATCATTATATTAAAAACTATATTCATGGTGTATCAACATTTAGTAAGTGTCAGCTCTGAATTAAATACATACCAAGATGTAGACACAGTGCACTAAAAAATACCACAGAAGGTGCTTGAAATGACATAGCTAGGTTATTATTTGCTATAACAGGAAGTTGATTATGACATTTCAATTAGTTAGATCAAGAAATCAAACTTTAAATATTATATTCTAAACTTGATTTTTACATACACAGAAAAAAGGAATGAAATGAGTGAAAATGTTTCTGGGGAGAGTATCTACATTAAGAATGTACTCTTCATTTCTTTCAAAAGTGTTTTAGTTACATTGATCTATCAACTATGTGCATTCAAAACACTGACAAAAATTTCAAACAAAATGAACTAAAAGAGAACCGAATAGCATATCCAGATGAGTTGGGACATAATATTTGGTTGAGGTAAGATTTGGTTCTGAATCTACAATAGAAGTCCGATCTTCCATGACACAAGAAAAGAGAAGGAAAGATGTTTCACTAGAGCAGATATTATGTGAGTTGATACCTTTCATTCAAATACTTTTATTGAGCAACTGACACAAAAGAGCACTTAATAACATTTGGTGATCAAAGTTTACTGACATATCTAGAATACCACCATAAAACCTAACCCTGTATACAACAAATGGTATAACAGTTACATAAATTTAATTTTTCGGTCTCTGTTTCATCTTGTGTGACATAGATTTGTGAGTCTTACCTTTTCTGAGGTTTTACTACTTTAACATTCATTACTCAGAAGAGAGCAAAGAGAAGAAGGAAGGAGGAATTACACGAGGAGTGGCATTAAGGACTTTCCGATTCTTGTATTGAAAGCAAGACTTTAATATATGCAAGCACATATTTTCTTATAAGCAGATGTTGACATTACAAAATAACAAGTAATTGAGCGCAGATGGCGTGCTTGGCATACTAAAAATGCTTAAAGGAGAGTCAGTGCTTAACAGAGAGAGCAGATTTCTTTTTCTGTTAGGGTTCAGTTGGCTTTACATATCTCAGATTTCTTTCTCATTTAATGCCTCTTGGCAACAGGAGCTTTCTGAGCCAAGACGCAATTGTTATATATCAAATATTAGTGACAGGTATGAGAATAATTTTATTCCAATTTATCTTAAAGGGCATCATGCCACATAGTATAGGTGTAATGGTAACACCGTTAGCATAATTCATGAATAACATTTTTGTCTTCTACATATATATATATATATATATATATATATATATATATATATATATACCCACTCCATTTTTATTTTTGATTTTGAGACAAGGGTCTTGCTTTTTACTTTAGTGGTATCATTATTGCATCTATTTCTGTTAGTTATTGTATAAATTAAGTTTCACTTTAGTGCAGTGACAGCTTATTCTTTCTAATATTTGCATGAAAACAGACCTACAACTGAATAAAATGGTGGCTACTTTCTTCTGCTCATCCTTTCAATTGAAAGTGAGTCTAGATACGTAAACAAATTCTTAATAATGGTAACTGAATGAGTACAGGAGGAAAAAAGTAAACTGTCACAAGAGGACTGACAATGGGTTCAAATTATTACCTTACGTAACAGCATAATGTCATTCTTTTCTCTTTAAATAGAACACAAGGCATCTTCACCATACTCACAATATGGAATAGTATGTTCAAAATTATATTTAAAAGGTTTTTATTTCTTGTTATTCAAAAAGGGAAAGTGTATACCATATCTCAAATTCCTGGATTGTGCCCAGTGTTATGTGTAATTGACAAAAGACTTGAATTGTTTTTTTCTCCCAAAGACATCTTCTGCAAAGATTTTCTATTGACTTCAAAGTAGGAGCTATAGGAGTGCATATAGTTGTGTTGTGTTAGGTGTAATTAGGAACTCAGCTATTGTATTTGAAAATTAAGTATGGTCCAATCAGCTTTGATTTTCATAGGAGCTCACAGCTAGGATTTTGCCTTGTATCTCAAAAGACTTTGGACTTGGATGTGTTTTGCTATACTAGAATTATTTAGACTCTAGCACCTCTTAGAGGGGGGCTATATGCCTTTTTCATGGGAAGAAGGACATAAATTTTGGGGGGTCCAGGGGTGGAATATCAAGTTTTGGATCTGGAATGTTCTCCAAAAGTCTCATGTATTTGGTTGTTATGGATTGTCTATGGAATCATGTGCTTTCGGGAGATTGGGGCATGAAAATTGGATAACAGGTGTGTAGTGGAGCTTACCACACCTTCCACACCTGGGTCGAGGAGGGGCTGATCACTGGGATAAGACCTGAAATGATATACAAGCTGTTTCTTTCCTTCCTGGAGAGTCTAATCTCCACTTGCCTTGACTAAGCTTCCTGTTTGTGATATCAAGGAGCTGCCTCCACCTCTGCTTCTGTCGTGTAATTCTACTATTGCTGACCACTCTAATAAAATATGACCTTCTAAACTGTGAGCTAAAATAAAACTTTCCTCTCCTAAAACGAGTTGTTGAAACACCCATATCTTATCACAGAATCAGAGAACTGGCTGCTGGTCCTAGAAAACATGTCTCTAAGTTATCTAGAAAAATAAAGTCATAAATATTGTAATATAAAGAGGAAAATAGAATTAGTTATTAGATAAGATAAACAAATCATATGTTATAGTAAATAGTCCACATCTACTGTCTTAGTTATTTTTTCATGGATGTGGCAAAATACCCAGCATGCACTCTTTAGGGAAGGAAAAGTACCTCACAGTTTCAGAAAGACACAGTCCATTCATGAGCACCTGAAGCACCAGACGACTGTGGAAGTAGCAGTTACTCCTCACTGCGAGGAGAAAGCCAAGTCCCAGAAGGAAGGAAGGAAGTGGCATCTATCCTCCCACGTCCTGACCCAGTCGTCTGCTCCTTCAGGGTTCAGCCTCAGTGTTCTTCCCCTTCGGGTCACATGCGTAGTAATATGCCGCACAAATGGAGTCTATATTATACCACATGCTGTCTTCCGTCGGACACCTATAGTCCACCACATGCCCATAATCCAACCCTCCAAATCACATCCCATCTTCTAACAGCACCTGGTTCCATAACGACCAAATACATGAGACTTTTGGGGGACATTCAAGATCCAAACCTCAATGTGTAGTAATTACAATTGACTAATCATAAATATGGATATAAGCCCAGGATTTAAAATCATATTCTTTATCACAAGAAAACAAAATACAAAAATAAGGTCATCAAAAGCTGAAATTGTGAGGAGTAAAGCATGCTGAATGACAAAATCCAAGTGCTCACCTGTCATAGTGGGTAGCCCACACACTACATAAAGAGCTATGAAATCTACTAACATAACATTTAAAATTATACTGGTTTCTATTAAGTTGAAAAAAACAAAGATAATTTTTATTCACTCTCCAGCCTTTAGAGAGTTGCCTAAAAAAGATCATAATCGTTGTTTAATATTGCATGCTATGATATTTTTGCAAGAATCACTTCTTATAACTTAAATATGCACTTTAAAATATCCTTTGAACTCTGAAACACATACTACATACAATAACTTGCAATCCAGAGGAACGATTGATCCTTAATATTTTGTGAATGCATTATTAAATGCATGCATTTGAAAGTAAGAGGTATAACTCTGAGTCACTTTTTTATTTTCTCCTTTATTCAGTTAATGTAAGCAATCATTACATTATATGCTTATTACATGATTCAGAGTTCTGTTTACTAATTAAGTACTACTTTCCAATTTCAAGTTCACAAGTTTGTGTCTACATTTTAAAAAAAATCTGTTAGAACAGAAAAACACATTAAGATCTCTCTTTTATATTATATTCTACTTCAACCTCAAGGATGTGTTTTTGGAATATTTACAAAATTATTCATTGAGCACCAGATAGTATGCTATTATTAATATTCTTGAAGCATTTCTTTTACATAATTCCTTTTTTGCACTCAAAGAGGTATTTTTTTGAAACTTTAAAAATATCCTAAGATTATAGACTTAAAAGAGTTATATGAAAGTTACACAGTATGAAATTAAATTAATCAGGGCCATCAACGTGGCACAGTAAGTTTCTCAACAAGAGAGTTTTAAACTTAAGGGTTGATTAATTTTGATTTATAATGCATCTCTATCAAATGGAGGAGCTAAAGTACTAACTGTCATGACTCAAATATGAGGCGAAATTTAGAAGGATGAGGTTGGAGAGTACATTGTGAACTCACTCTCTTCCTATTTATAAATACATGCCCATACTAGAACTCGTCTTTGTGGAACTTGTGCTGATTCCGTGTAAATGCCTGCATTCCGAATGGAATTATTCATTTTGTGCACTCCAATGGGCAGGCTAGTTGGGGGAGAGGTCCAGGGAGACTCACCCCAATACAAATTCATAAGAAGAGCCTTTTCTACATATGAAAATTATTCTTCTAGATAAAGATCTGTTTTTCTAAGAGGAGCTCTGAAGCAAAATACGACTAATATATCTGGGGGAGGCAGGGACAAGTAGGTTTATAAGGCAACTAAAAAAGGACTAATTATGTGTATAAACTACTGGAACGAGTTACATTGTTTATTTGATTATATTTAAGACATTTGATTACATTTCCTTGGTAAAAGTTTGTTAACCTGGGAATACTCAGTATGATTTAAGTGGGTAGCTGGGTAAATTGAAGGAGCCTCAGAGAACCATTTGTAACTTAGTCAATATCCATCAATGACAGAACGCAAAGTCGCAGCTTGTTGCCACAGGCCTGTCCTTTAAAAACCTTTGTACATGTTATCCCTGCTCTTTTTTTTTGTATCACTTCATGTTGATTGAGCTCTCCATGGCCTGCTATTTTTGTTCCTGTAGCTGTTTGGACTCTTCCAAGCAGTTTTTTGTTGTTCAGACACACATGTATTCCTTTTATTTCGTAGGGTTACATGATCAGTTCAATTCTGCTTTGTAAATTTCTTTCTCTGGCTCCTCGCTCTATATTCTTGGGAGGTATTGTTTCCTTCCCATAGGATATCCTGTATGTAAAGGCATATCAGTCAGAAGATGGTCACAAAAAAGTCCCACCGACATTCCAGCCCACTGCGCAAACATTCTCTGAAAGGTGCTTCCTGCCTTCCTGCCTTTAAAGCTTCTACTAACAAAACGAAAAGTAGCTATCTTCAAACCTTTGCACCTCCGTTTGAGCTAAACATTCTTTGGTCTCTTTCTTTCCTGTGTCAGATCTCTGTGTGCATTCCGGTTTGAAAGATAGACAAGTTCCTCTTTGCTTGTTTTTTTTTTTTTTCTCTCAGCTCTTCAGTTTTTTTGTCTCTAAAAATGAAAATAATGCTGTTTACTTTGAAGGTTAATTTAAGGATTAAATGAAATCACATTTTAAGAACTCCTAGCACTCGATCTGCTGCAGACATATTTGGAGAGATTTATTTTAGAAGTTATTGCCTAATATGTTTGTAATAAATATATTTACTTATTCATTTTTAACTTTTTAGATAATCTTTGTGTGCTTTCACAATTTAATTTAATTGAAACTGTGATATAAGGTGAGATACATCAGTTCTGCTTATTTTTATAAAAATAAAAATTTAAAAACAAAATTTAAAAATTCCAGTCATTTTGTCAATGCCTTTTTTTTTTTTTTGACTAGGCATAGTGCAAATAACATGATCGAAACGCTGCAGATATTTCTGTTTCTTTTGGACTATCACAAAAGGCCAGCCCATAAACACACAGACGTACTCTGTGTGTCTTTCTGTCTCTGTCTCACATAGACTCAGAAACTGATTATCACAAAAAACTCACCCATAAACACACACGTGTGCTCTTTCTGTCTCTCTGTCTCTGGCTCACACAGACTCAGACACTGAAATATGAAGAATCTTTCTTCCAATTATAACTTTTACAAAATGAATAAAACATATAAACTACAAGTGCTTATAAAACTTAAAATAAAAAATAAAGAATTACAGCTAATGTCAACACACAACATTAAAAAGAATTAATGAAAATTCTCATGTAATCAGAAAAGAAACAGCAGAAAAAAAAGGGAGCTGGTGACCAAAAGAGATATCAAACAAATAGAAAATTCATTTTTTTTTTGTCTATTTTCTGAGACAGGGTCTCACTCTGTAGCATAGGGTGGTTCTGAACTCACTATGGAGCCCAGGCTGGCCCTGAACTCAAGGCAATCCTCCTGCATTAGCCTCAAGAGTCTTGGGATTATAGGTGTGCACCACCGTCATAAATGATGCTGAGAAATAGAACTCAGGTACTCAGCACTTTCTAGGCAACTGTTTTAACCTCTGAGCCATTCTTCCAGCCCCCAAAATTCATAGATGAAAACCAAACAATATTTCTTATTTACTGTTATGGTTTGGATCAGAAATGTGACCCTGAAGTTTGGTCCTCAGGGAGGCAGTATTTGGAGGTGGGGCACTTGTTAGGTGACTGGATCATAAAGTCTTTTAACCTCATCAATAGGTTCATAGATTAATGGGCTTTTGGAAGGTCATAGAAACTTTATGGAGTGGAGCTAAGTTGGAAGAAGTAGGCCATTGAGAGCATTTCCTTGAAAGTTGTATTTTGTCCCAGGTCCTTTCCACTCTGGCTTACTCTTTGCTTTTGACCAACATGAAGTGAACATTATTTTCCCATAATGCTCTACCTCATTTTAGGTCCAGTATCAATGGAATCATCATATGCCCATGAACTAAAATCTCTGGACCATGAGCTACAATGAATCTTTTACCCTTTTATGACAATTTTGCTAGATATTTGGTGACAGTGTAAAATACATGGAATAAATTTAAAAATTGGAAAAGGGTATAATACAGTTGTCTTTGCTAGTACATATGCATATGCATATTTTAGTGTGTATTTACAGATATTTATATATGTTATATACATATGCTTATTAATGACACATGTATCTGTAACTATGTCTCTGTATATATATATATATATATATATATATATATATATATATATATATATATGTATGTCAGTCATCTGATGTATTACAAAAATTTTTCACAATTTTGGCCCTATGCTTTAGCCAATTCTAAAACAGTTATGTTTGAAACTCATGTCTGTAACATACTAGAATTCAGAGAGTAAAAGCTGACCGTTAAAAAATTATGATTCTAGGAAAAGAAGGTTTAGATGGACATAGATAACATTGAATAACTGGAATGCCAGACATTGAGAGGAAAATAATGACTAAAATATTAGAGAATTATAACAGAAGTTGAGAATATATACTACTGAATTAAGAAATTATAAATTCTCACCAGGGATTAGTCGTTTCAAAACATCGCACATTACTTTAATCAGAATCATGAGTCACACCCATAATTAAGTATCGTTAGGGTTGTTACAGTTCCAATTTTCACTGGAAAGTCACATTTCATATTTCTCAATTATCAAAAGATGCCCTGGCACTGTTATATATTTTGCAGTCATATGTTCAGTATTCTTTCTGGGAAAAAAATCAAACAAGTAGCACACTTTACAGAATACAGCTATGTAACGCCTTCCTTTGTATTAGAATGAGCCACTGTATACACCTACACACCTAGGATTTCTCCAAATCTGTTTCATAAAAGACTTGCATGCTTTTTTGTAATCCAACTATCTCTCTGAGGAATGAGGTCTTACCTAAAGTAGTTTACATCTACTAGAAATGTACAAATGTGGACTCTATTTTCATCATGAGTGTTTGTCAAATTTGCTTAAAATCCAATCATTGTTAATTTAAATGGAAACAATGTTATTTCTGAAACTATCTTAATTTCCTCTTTTTCTACTATATGGCCATTTAGATCTTTGTCTCTAGAAGAAAGACAATAACAAAAATAAATCAGAGGAAATTCATTTAAGTCACATTTTAACTTGGAATCAAGTGATAAGAGAGAGTAACTTTATAATCTAAAATGCAGACTAGAAGCTTTCAGTGATTTAACTGCTCTTGTATTGATTATCCTACAAGCTTTGTTTTCCTAACATTCACAAACTTCTACCGTTATGACTGATTACAATAGAAAACACTATTGTTGTTAAGAATGCACATATTAATGTCTTGGTTTTTAATAAAATTAACCAATTCTTGTCTAGTATTAAAGTAATGATAATGGTGAATTCACCAAGACAATTGTTTGATTGTTTGATTGTCTTCAGCAAAGCTTACTCATGTGTACCAAATTTACCAGAGCTTGATTTCATATTTTAAGATTATTGTTCCAAGATTTAATTACTGTGACCCACTAGAGGAATGGGAAGCTGAGGTAGAGTGGTGACTTGAGTGAAATGACTTAGGTGCAGAAGATTAATATGTTAAACACCGTATGGTTTCTCGGACTTGGAAAACCCAGAACACAGACATTCTTTGGAACCATATGAAGTGATAGCCGAACCCTGGGGAAGGGACAGGGAGGGGGTGGGAGGGTAGAAGATGGGAAGAGATTGTGAAGTCGATGTGATGCGTAGATGTACGAAACACCCAAATTCATTGTAAATACTATGTATTACATTTGTATATTAATAAAAATAGTGGGAAAAAGATTACTGTTTCTAACTCCATTAACAATTATTTAAAGCACAGTTCTTTTGTACCGATATTTCTATCTCTCCCATTTAATTAATGGGCTTGTTGGCAAGTTTTTGTATAGTTATTTTACGGACTTTTTTGTCACAAAAAAAATTCACTAAGTCAAAACTTTAGGTTGAAAAACGTCTGTCCCTCTGCCAGAGAATTATGTAAGACTATAAAGAAAAAAAAATTGGGCAATAATTCAGATTCTGAGTGAGAGCTACATTGTGTTCTCTTGTTAATTTGTTCAAAGTGAATTGGATATTAGATAAGCCCATATATAATACCCATTCAAAATACAAATATAGTCACTACTCAAATCCAAATAGAAATGGAGAAGTAGTCAAGTCGAGGACTGGGACAAGAATATGTAAGACGATTCTGGAATATATTATAGTGCCAGAGTAGAAATGTACTTAAAATATGAAGATAGACTATGTCAAACCAAAAGAGCTTCCAGTGACCAAAACTAGAACAATTTGAACAACAATAAAACAAGATAAAATTAGATTACAACTCAAAATATGAAATAACCATAATTCTATACTTATATATAAATAAGTAATTGAGTAAATACTTGGGAAGATTGAGAAATTCCTCTATTTACAAGAATTTTTAATTATTTGTGCAGCTATTTTTTACCTCCATGAGTTGGTGCAAAGTATTTCCATTGTAAGTGTGAGCTGCAGCAAACCTTTCTTTCAAAAAATGCAATATAAGATAATAAAGGGCAATCAGGAAACTTGGCCACAGAAATATTTGACAGAACTAGTGCACATTGCCTCAACAAAGTGATCAAGGTCAACATCAAACAATAAGGATTCACTTTTGATATAATGTATTCTTGACGTGATTTGTTCAAAAAAGCATCTCACCACTGTGCTCTCCTAAAAAATATAGAACTTCAGCCTAATTATAACAACAAGATCTGAGAAATCCCAGTTGAGGGCCATTCCATAAAACACCAGAACTCGTCACAACTGTCAAAGTCATCCATTCCAAGGAGAGACTGAGCAAATGTCAAGGCTAAGAGGAAAAGTATTTACCAAATATTGTATGATTTCTTGAATGGAATTAAAGAACACAGACAAATATTTGATTAAAAAAGAAAACCAAAGTATAGAATTTAGTAAATTATAAAATAAGAATATACATTCATTAATTGCAGAAAATGATACTTATAAGAAAGTGAAAGTAGTGTGTAATGGAAGAATACCTGTTATTTCCTCAAAGTTTCTGTAAATCTAAAACTATTCTTGGGTTAAAAGTTCTATTTTTTAAATAGAATTTTAAAATGTAGTTCTTTTATTTGTACGATGGAATAACACTATGTTTTGTTTCATCAGAATGTCAATTTGCAGAATCACTCTGCTAAGCAATTCCAGCTTCCATAGTGCATTTATTTGCACAAAAATTATCCATAGCTGAGAAACAGTAGTCTAGTTAATGATCGCATATTTGTGCCAAGTGATCGGTGCAGTGCCAAGTGGTTCACCTCACATTATTTCTGTGTACTGGCTTTACACTCTAGGATCTCAAACACAGTTTGAATCAAATCTCTAAACTGTTAATTTATATTTTATAAATAAGTTGACTATGGTGTCCCATGATTTTTATTTCTATTTCTTCTTTAATCTTAATATTTTCCACTCTTCTTACTTTGTATAAAGACGTATTTTTAAACTATGTGTTTTATTTTAGTTTTGGAGGGGGAGTGTCTTCAAATCTTCCTTGATTTTGTATTGTGATCAAGGGCTGTGAACTAATTGCTGCACCTTTTTGCTTAATTTTTATCATTTAAACAGGGAGGACAGTGTCATTAACAGAAAAGAGGTAAAGTACTGTCTTTATTATGGGTAAACCTATTATTGTCTCCTATGGTGTTTTTTTTTTCTTTCTCCACAGCAGTACTGGCATATGTCAACTGATGGGAGTTAGTTAGGTAAAAGAGGAAACATGACAGAAGCAAGCATAAGTAGTTAGCAACTTATTCTCTACCTGACAGCAAAAGGAACACTCTTCAGGAATATATATATCAATATAATTGAGGTTAAAAATTCTAAATTTTCTCTAATTCTAAATAAATAAGATGCATTATGAGGTAACAAAAATAATCACTGAATATCCAAACACAAGGTATGGAAAATTATTTTTCGTTAAACTATAATAAAATTGCATTCTAGTAAAAATAGGACTGGATTGTAATATTTATTTAGTGTTTATGAGGTTTTTTTTTTTGTATTTACAGGCTTTAAGTCCATAACAAATCTATCTATATACTTTTTTCTCAATTTTTAAAATATAGTTACTAAAAGTTACATTAAACACAATTGTTCATTAAATTTCTTATTCAAGTGTTCACCGAATGCTACTTTGGAAAAGATGATTATATTATGAAGTATTTTATTAGAGATTTTTTCATTTGTGAAATTAGCAAAGCCCATTTGTCTTGATGAATGAAAGTTAATTTCATTTTATTGTTTATTTTAAAGAGCACTTAAAATTCTCAATCGCTAAATTGCATAAATTGGTTTCTTAATAAAAATGAATCACTTTATCATTACTAAGATGATAGAAGAGCTATTGTTCATCATTATATCTGCTGCCATTATATGTGCTGTGATTTTTTGCAAAATCGAAAGAAAATTTTAAACTTTTACTTGCTATCTTAGAAAATGCCAGCTCTACATGGTAGGCTGTTTTCAAGTTCTACAATTGCGTTAAGGGTATTATAAGCCTTTCAAAGTTAAGTCTGACCAGAAATTATTCAGTAAAACATCTCAAGTACAAGTAACAAAACTAAATTTCAAAGAAATGTTATTTTGCTCTTAAAAATATTTTTAAATAACAAGTTACTATTAAAATTATAATACATTTAGCTCAACAAAACCATCACATAAAAACCTACAAGACTTTTATTGCCAGTATTTAATTTTCTAGCTTATTATGTTGATACTAAAAATTTTCCTTGAATTTCAATTTTTTCTGCATTCTTTAGATAGATAGATAGATAGATAGATAGATAGATACAGTCTTAAAGGCCACATATGTGGAGATGCACTGTGATCAGATGCTTCTACACTTTGTCTTATCAAAAAGGAGAGCACAAAAATCATTTTCTTTTGTTTCTTTATAGATATTAAAATCATATTTTGCTATAAAGTTAGTCTTTACTAGGAGGCTAAAGAGGTATTGAAATATTTGGTTAATACTTTTGGTGAGAAATAAATTTAAGAAACCCTTAAAAACTGAATAGCAAACAGCTAATATAATTTAAATTAGGCAAAAAAACATAAAGATACAGTTCTCCAAGGAACACATACAAATGGTATATAAAAATTACAAACATCACTGATTATAAGGAAAGCTAAAAATCAAAACTATAATGAGATTGTTTCATTCAAGTATGTATGTCCATTATCAACAGGATTAAAAAAACACATGCACTGGTCAGAACATGCAGCTAAGGGATCCCGTTCTATGCTGTTGATAAGAATTTAATTTAGTGGAGTCATCATAGGAAACAGTAATAAGGTTCTTTACAAAACAACAACAACAGCAAAAGAGATCTGCTATATCAACCCATGATCCTACTACTTGGTATGTTTCCAAAGGAGATAAGGTCAATCTGTCACAGAAGCATTCCACTCCAGGTTCATTGAAGCTCTTTTTACAAAAGCTAAGAAGTGCTAGGAACCAAATAGTCCTTCAAAGGACAAATGTATTTTTAAAATTGGTACATAGACACTCCTGAGTGCCAATTACACTTTTCAAACATTGAATAAAATTCTGCCAGTGTGAATGGAACTCAAGAGCCTTATGTAAAGTGACAAGTTGGATTAAGGATAAGTATCAATACTACATGATCTCACCTAAACGCTGAATCTAAGAAAAGGCATATCTGATAAAAGCTAAAGATTAGATAAGTAAAGGGAAGAAAGGATAGGAAAAAAATTAAAAGTTACCAAATTGTAGTTAGAAATGAGCAAGAAATTTGGATGTGTTGTCTCACTATCAGATGATATACAGGGCTGATCAAAATAACTTTCTGTGTTTTCAGATTTTTAAAAATACCACAATACAATATTCCTTTCTTTCCACACACTTATTCTTTCTTTCCTGCGACTTGATGAAGCAGGCTGGGAGTCCTCCGTCATGAACATCATCAAAAATACTAAAAATACAATGAATGTCGCCGCCAATTGCCATCCAACAGAGAGGCGGGCTCTTACAATCACTATGGTGTGGCCTCGTCCACGTTTGCAGTGGATCTGGCTCCATGGGACTTCTAACTCTTCCCCAAAGTTTAAATGGACATGGATGCTAAGCATGTCGAACTGACTGAGGACATCCACTGAGCCACAATAGCTCAGCTAAAAACACCAATAGACTTTCAGAAGTGCTTCAGAAAATGTGGATAAGAATGAGTGTGTTTTAAAGCAAGATGTTGTTTCCAAAAATAAATAAGTGAATAAATAGATAAATAAATAAATAAATAAATAAGATAAAGAATAAACGTGTTAGAAGCAAGAGCAACTATTCTGAGGAAGACAATGACAATGTGTTTTTTACTCTAATATACACATTTTGATTTAACTATCCACCATATACGTTGATCACACCTTATACATAACAATAATGCACTGTACATTTAAAAATTTTGGAAGAAATGATTTGAAATGTTTTACCATAAGAAAAAATTGAGGAGATTGATACATTTGACCTTATTTAAATCCTACATAATTCAAATGTTTTTGAAAAAACATCATGTTAATGTGTTAATATGTGTTTTTTATATTTCTAAGTATCAATTAAAATACTTTTAATTTTTAAAAAGGTGAAAAAATAATAAGATTATACATGGGAATGTAGCTCAGTGGGAGAATGCCAGCCTAGCATGTATAATGCTGTAAGTTCAATCCCTAGTTTTGAGGGGGGGGGGGAAATCCCATTTTATTTATAGAAATAAAATTTTGCTCTATTCATCAACATCTAAGATTATTTTCTGATGCTGTGATGCAACAAACTAATGGGTATTATTGTTTTGTATTCTTAATCAATGTTTATAAGGATTTTTTTGAACAGAAAAAAATTCTTTTGATTCTATACATGTAATTAGAGATTGATAGTAATTGTTCTGACCTGTCTTCATAAATATTCTTATATCTCTTCTACTTATTTGTAATCTTTAAATGCAAATTAAACTAAAAACTCAAACTACTTGATATTCTAACAGTTAAAATCAGTCAAGGTATTTTTAATATTTTTTAATCCATATTTTGTGCTGGAGGAATGGCACAGTAATTAAAGTTCTTGCCTCAAGGCCCTGAGTTTGATTTTCCAGTACCACATAAGCTGAGCATAGTGGCACCTGCCTGTAATCCCAGCATTCAGAAGGCTGAGCCAGGAGAATTGCCATGAGTCCAAGGCTAATCTGGGCCACATGGTGAGTTCGGGAGCAGCCGGTCTACATTGGAGACTCTAAATCCAAAATAAATAAATAAATAAATAAATAAATAAATAAATAAATAAAAATAAAAAAATAAAAATCAGTACTTAGGTAAATCTCAGCATTATTTGTAGACATTTAATACACAATATGTATACATTATTCATAATGCATTTTTATTTAATTTCAGTTTGGCACAAATTGTTCATTGCAAGTCACTTTTAATATCTACCTACTCCTTGATTTGTTTCCCTTGCCTTCTTAAATTTAAATTTTGATATCTTCTAATACATTTCATTTTGCTTTGTTTTATTTAGGCCTCGCTTTATGAAAGACTTAAGACAAGATAAAGCAATACACTCTGCAACGTGTTCAGGTTAAAATATTGATATAAGAAGATATATCTTACTAGGATTTACACTACTCACTGTTCTGAGAGTGCAGGACAGCTTGTCGTTCCGACTGCGTCTTCTCTATTTTCCCCATGAAACACTCCCTTCTTGCCTTATTATTGCTTGGCTTCAGCTCATTGTCCAGCTCCCTGCAGTTCCTCTACACTCTACAATGTCCCTATTGAACTCCCACAACACACTGTCTGCTAACATTAACCACTTCGTAGATTTTAAATCCCATGAAAGATTATATCTAAGGACTTCCCTGCCCAATAAAATTGTTGATAATTAAGAGATTAAACAATGTGTGACCATTAAAACAACACAATTTCAAAAGTATATTTTATGAAGCTACAATATGGTGATTCTTTACCTACAGTGGTACCTTTAATTAAAGTTATAGAGTTCAAAAAGTACTGATTATGTATAGCTAAAATCCAATAATCTACTGAAATTTATGAAGACTACACATCTAAATAGTAAAAGCTATCCAATAGCTGTGCAAAAGTTAAGGAAATAAGGAAATGCATAAGTGATTCACCTTTTGAGCCAAAAATATTGAAGGGCTTCTATACTATGACTCATAACAGAGATAGCTCTTTCCATTACAGAGGAAAAGTACTGATGGCTTTGGGGAAACAACATTTGACTGGAAAATTTCACTAAAGAGCTTCTTATGGGACTCGTTAACATTATTTACAGGTTCATGGTACAAACTACTACTTCTCTCTTTAACTATTTTACCCTCCTTGCACTCTTATAACAGAATGCCACAAATTCCCGTATTTTTTTTTTTTTTAGGATTTCATGAACTAGATTAAATAATATAATGTATCCTTTTACTTCTTTTTTCATGTAAATATAGATCTGATGTTGATTTGTTTGGTAAAAATCTGCCCCAGTGTTTGTTTTTTTAATAAAAACATGCATTAAGATAAAAAGAAAATAATTTTTGCTTTATTTTATACAAAATAAGATCCCTGGAAATGATGGTGAATTATGTGATAGAGCAGTATCTGTTGACTGTGACTGAGGTTCACAAAGTGAGTAACAAATCCCCCTGTAGTTAGAGATTAGAAATGGTCATGATATGTTGAATTAGAGAAATATAGACCGAAGAAACAATAGACGCACACACGAAAATAAGGAGTGGTTCTTATTACTAAGTTTCAGGTGCCTGCATTACTTTCAAGTGTTAGTGACTCACAGATCATAGAAAATATATATGTACTAATGACAGAAAGGGAAATGAAGCATTGGGTAAGACAATAGCTTGGTGCTATTAAACAAAATTAAATGCATTAAGAAAATATTGAAAAAGAATAAAAAAGATTGTATGAGAGGAAGGGGGAGAAAAAAGAAGAAAAATTTAGCAAAGGGCAAAGGAGGAAAAGAGGAAAAAAATGTCTGAAAGAGGGTACAAAATAAAGACCTTAATTTATGAACAAAAGAAAAAGTGTTATTGATTCAAAATGGCAAAGAAAGTCTGAGATTCAAGTTTTTGATTCAAGAATATAGAAGACACAAATAATCAAATTTATTGTCCATCAATTCCCAATGGCCAAGCTACGAGGAAAAGTCAATCGGAATTCATCCACTTCAATTAAGGAAAAGATTTGGAAAGGAGATAAATGCCTGAGTCAAAAATGACCTTACACAGTAACATGTACTCATATAATTGTGAAAGAACTCAAGTTCACATACAGGGCTCAGTTAATAAGAAATACAAAATAATAAGCTAGCAGGAATGCCATAGAAAGCCCCGATATATCTTTAGACTCGCTTTGCGTCTGTTCTAGTACTCACTCTCAGATAGAACTGAATATCGGTATAGTGTTAGCTGCTGGTTCAATGGAATGAAGAGTCAGGGCTAGCAACTCAGACGCATAAAGCTTAGGAACTGTAGGCCTTAGAAGGGTAAAAGAGATGGGCTGATCCAAGCATGAGGTTTAGGAGCCAGCTCAGCTTCTTCAGGTTCTCTGATTACACTGGTTACTTCTCCTCCGTGCACGTGAGGGAAAGGTGATAGTAGCTCCTGAAAAGTTCCTCCATATGAAAACAGGAGGCCGATACTGAAGCAGTCTCCTCTGATGGTAGCACATACGGCTTCTGCAAGGAAGAGTTTCTGCTGAAGACAAGGTGAAAGTTCTGTATTTTCCTCCTTGAAAAACTCCCCCTCCTCCTTTTTCGTGCAGCAATTACATGTGATTGAACACAATTCTTCCACTGTGGTGCTGTTCTGGAGTGAGGTATTTTTTGTCTTCTCTAAAAGCTAAGGAGCGTAGGAAGGCACATTACGTTCTGAGAAAAAGCTACATTTCAGCTGTCCTAATAAAGCACCGGGAACCACCAAATAGCAGGTTAGCACTAGCCAGGAAATGGCTTATTTAAAGTTATATCGTTTTAGTAGTTGAGGAAGATATTTCCTTTATGCTTCATAACCACATTCCCAGCATAAAATCTGAAGAAGCTAATGATTTTTTGCTCAGTTCAATATAAGGTGGTGTATAACTGGACAATTAAAGCTCTCCCACAGAGAATTGAGCTGAGAACTTCCTGTCATGCCACATTTCCAAAGTAAAATTGAGCTGCTTGCAGTAATGTTTACAAAGTATTTCTGTTGGGGGGAAGGGGGAGAACATATTGAGTTCACTCCTATTGTGGTTTGGATCTGGAATGTCCCCCAAAAGTCTCACATATTTTAATGTTATAGGCTGTCTATAGAACCATGTGCTGTTGAAAGATTGGGGCCTAGTCTGGAGGGGTGGACTACAGACATGTAAATTGGATTATTGGCATGTAGTGGGGGTTTACCACACCTTCCACACCTGGATCCACGAGGGATGATTCACTGGAAGATGGCCTGAAAGGGTATATACTACTTCCTTCCTCTCTTCAAGGACTTGGCTTTCTGTTTGAAATGCCATGAGGAACTGCCTCCACCTCAGCCTCTGCCAAGTGCTTCCACTGTTGCAGGCTGCCCAGGAATGGACTGTGACCTTCTGAAACCGTGAGCTAAAATAATTTTTTCTCTCCTAATTTGTGTATGGCAGTTATGTCATCACATCAATGTAAAAGTAAGTGATACAACCCCCTACCTATAATAAAATTTTAATTCAGAATTTCTATTTTGAAACCATTGTTGCCTTTCTTCCAAGTCCAGATCTTCCTCGAGTCCCTCCCAAGTGTACAGTGGAGATCTAAAGTCTACAACCCTGAGTTCCTTTGAGAGTCCACTCAGAAACTCGGCTTATTTGAGGCAGTATCAGGAAAACTCCAGAAAATGTATTTAAATATGAAAGAATACATTAAAGATATTTTTAAAAGAAATTTATTGGATTCCATCCTAATGCTCTACCCCACTTATTTTTTTTTTAGTTTTTGAAAGTAGTAACATATTTATTTAAAAGTCTCTGATAAAGAAATGTAAATGAAAACTACTTTGAGATTGTATCTCACTCCTGTCAAAATGTCCATCATTAAAAAAAAAAAAACAAAATAAAAGTAAATTGTAGCAAGTGGGGGTGGGGAATATTTTTACACTGTGAGTGGTAATGTAAGTTAGTGGAGCTACTATAAAGTCAGAATAGAGGGTCAAAATCCTAAAGCTTAACAATAATATAACCAAAGGAACATGTCAGTACAGTTTAGGAATACCTGAGTGCTCATGGCTACTGCAGAGCAGTTCACAACAGCCAAATATGGAACCAGGCTAGGTGTTCACCACAAAATGAAGAGACTAAAAAATGTAGCATAATATATATATATATATATGTATATTAAACATCTATAATATGTAGTGATTATATCTCTTTGTGTATATATAGCTTATATCTGTAACTACATTTGTAATATATTACCATATATTACAAATAGTATACTATCAATATCATTATATATCCAGCCATACAGAAAAATGAAATTATAACATTGACAGAAAAATGGATTGAAATGGAGATCATCATATTAAACAAAATAAGGCAGAGTAAACAAGACAAGTGCCACATATTTTCCCTAATAAGAGAAATCTAAAGAGATGGTGTGAAAATAGAAGCGAGACTACTGGTAGACAAGAGGAATCAAAGAAGGAGAAGAAAGTAAGGCTAGGTGATAGATTTATTAATTATACATTAAGAGATCATGACGTTCACATGAATTTATTGAGTTGAAATGATGTCCACTAAACTTCATTAAGTTAAACACTGGATATATAGTGTAGTTGTACTGTATATACACGGTGTATATATGGCACTGTGAGTTATTTTTCTTCAACAACTGACTTATGTGCAGAGATATTACAAAATCATCTTGCCCACTGGGCACCGTGGTTGCACTCTTGTAATTCTAGTTCTTGGGAGGCTGACACAGGAAGATTGTTATGAGCCTCAGGATGACCAGGACTACGTAGTAAATTCTGGATTAGCCTGGACTACATTGCAAGAACACGACTTAAAAAAAAGAAAGAAAGAAAAAAGATAGTCTTGAATGATTGCTTAACTGCTTTAATCTATTTCTGAAAGTGAGGTTCTGAGTACATCTTTTCATTTTACATAAAATTATTGTTTGACTTGTGCTACTGTAAAATGTTTCTGAGTGGAAAGTAATTAAAAATTCCTATATATCCCAAAACATTTTACATCTAAAATATATAAGATCTAAGTAGTCAGTAGTTCTCAACAAAAACAGAATATTTAAATAAATATTGATATTTTAAGTTTGTAATAATTATTATTTCAGGCTAAAATTATTTTAATCACCATTGATCCTTGTATTATGCCCATCTGGAACCTGTTCTTTACTCTGGAATTTATTCTGAATCTATTGGTAATAATACATTTTAATCACTTCAATTTATATTTGGACATGTCAATTTATGGAGGTTTTTTGTTTGTGTTTTTGTTTTAATTTGAGGAAATAAAAGCTTCAAGCGTTATGAGTTGCTGGTGGGAGAAACCTTTCATATTTTTTCCACCTCTAATACTAACTTCAGAAAACATCTTATCTCATTACATTACATAGAATGTGGTCTACTGCTGATAAGCAGAGGAACAGACATTTCAGAGTTCCATATCAGTGAAGGGCTGAGGTGAACTCATTTGTGCTTCCTAATGAGAACCTAATGTTAGCATCCATAGCCAACTCTGTTTAGTGGGGTCAAGTTGGTATGAAGAAATTGGTCTCCGTGGATGTGGTATCCCACAAAACACAGACAATGCTACGAACCAGGCTTTAGTTTTTGCTTTGTTCATCAACACTTACAAATCTGTTCCCACATCCGTCTGTATCACACTGTAGGCAGGTGAGCACACAGCTGTGAAATCGAATTACCCATTTTTCTTCACTTTAGGAATTTGAGGCTTGTTTTGTAGAGCCTAAGCAGGTATCAGGTCAAACACTAAAACTCTTAGACAATCTGAACATACAAAGCTCCAGCATAATTTTCACCTCTCTTTTGCCAATTAGGAAGCTGATTCTGAAGAGGAAATGATTTATTGTCTGTAATTTACTGGAAGGTCATTTGTGAAAACTCATTAAAGTGAGTATAACATCAAGAGCATTATTTGTTTTGTTTTGAGACAGTCTTGCTTGGTAGTTCAGATTTGTTCTGAACTCATCATGAGCCCCAACCTCACAGCAGTGATCCTAGGTTGGCCTCGAACTCACGAAAATCTTCCTGCCTCACCTTCCAGAACATTGGCTGGATCATAGGCCTATGCTATTTTTGGTGCTGGGAGATCAATGGTGGGGCCTCTTTCTTCCTAAACAAGTGCTCTAATCACTGAGGCAAGTCCCAGCCCTGAGATCCTTATCTGGTGAAGGATATCATTATCGTCAAAATCAAGCTGTAAATAATACAACGCAAAAAAGAGAAGAAGAAGAAGAAGAAGAGGAAGAAGAGGAAGAAGAAGAAGAGGAGGAGGAGGAGGAGGAGGAGGAGGAGGAGGAGGAGGAAGAAATAATAATGAAGGAAGCAAGTGAAATCAATAAATACCTAGCCATGTTTTGCTTTTGCTTTCATTCAAAATTTAAAACAGAAAAAAACATAAGCTGTGAAGACATAAAATAAACTCTCTAAAACAAAATAAAAAATAAGAACATTTGTCAATGGTATAAATAGCTTCTAGCAAAAAGTTTCCATTATATTAAAATAGGTTGGACCTGGGACCGGCTTAACTCCTGAGCAAGACCCTGTCTCAAAAAAAAAAAAAAAAAAGTATATATGTTTTGCTCATCCTTCTCCAAAAGATGACCTCAAGTGTTTTTGAAGGACAGGATGTTCACAGAGAAGAAAGGTAGAAAACGACGCAAGAACAAAGGTGAGTCATAAATAATTTACTATGTTCTGTAAGATGGAGATCACAGGCTGTGGAGATCATCACAATGGAAAAGATTGATTTACTTATAAGAAGTTATAAAGTAAGAACTGAGTCAGTCCTCAATGAACACTGCAGAATGATGCCCCATAAAATCTTACAAAGACAAGCTGTATTGTTAATCATCCTCCACACAACCTAGTTTTGCAAGATGTCCTGGGCTGATGCACAAAGTCAACTATCCTCATGTCAATAGAGTTGGTGATAGTGAAGAAATATAGTTGGAGTTGCTTTTGTTGGTAAGGTTTGTGTAGGCTTTTGAGGGCAAACTGCGCACTGAACAACTGGATAAATAATTAAATTAACATGCAAAAGATAATAGTCCCATGTGAGATCCATAAATTACACAACAAATGAATTTGGTTAAAAGTTTTATTTTTATTTTGCTTACTTTATTATTTTTTATTTCTTTGTAGAGTGTATTTGCAATACATACTAGTTACATTTGTTTTGGGGAAATTAAGTACATGTGTACATGTATATGTAATACTGTAATTTTTCCTTTAAAATTATTTTTAAATTTATTTATATATAATATCCTTTTTCTCACTCTCAACATCACCTGTCCCTTCCCATAAAATCTATTCTCTTACATTCTTCAATCTTACTTTTTAAGGGCTTTTTGGTTGTGCAAATTTTTAAATTCTCCTTTAATTTTGGGGGATGATTTTGCTGGATGCAAGAATCTAGGTAGACACTTGCTTTCTTTTAAAACTTAAAAGATTTTCCTCTAATTTCTCGTGGACTTCAAGATTAGTGGTGAGAAATCTTCAGTAATTCAAATGCCTTGGTAAAATAGTCTGTTTTTCTGTTACTGACATTAATAGTCTCTCTTTATACTGAATTCTTGAGGTTTTGATTATGATGCATTATGTCGAGTTTCTTTTCTGGTCAAAGTAATTTGGTGTTGTATAAGCCTCTTTTATCTGAATGCGAATTTCCTTTCCTATATTTGTGGAATTTTCTTCCATAATCTCAGAGAAAAAGTTCTTTATGTCTTTGTGCTATCTTCTATTTCTCCTACATCCACTATTCTCAGGTTCGTTCTTTTTGAGCCCTGGATTAGATGTTGTATCCAGCTACTTTGTTCACTTCTAATTTTGGTGTCATGCCTGATTATGGCATTAGTTTCCTACGCCTCGTCCTCCAAGTCTGAAATTCGGCGCTGGGTATTCAGAAGCAATAGAGTATCTTTCAACTATCTCAGCAAAGAAAGAACTTGACAGCCTAAATTATGTTGTCTGCCTTGCCACCAATCGCTAGGCAGGACAATGAGGCAATATGCTCGATGGTGGATGAAGTTTACAGTTTTTCCTGATCTGGGATTCACTGAAACAACATGTTTAATATCCCTACCATTATTAGAACAAGCAGAAATTTAAGTCATTTTTAAAGACAGAGTTTTACAAAACAGACAAAATCAAGAGACACTCTCCCTATGCAGATAATAAAAAAAAAAACAACTTATATCTCTGGTTTTTTTTAGCTTTCCCAGAAAAATGAAGTGTTTTTAACAATTTTCATTAATTCATATAGGAATAACTGATGAATATAAGAAGTTCCAGCATAAAAAATGTTTCTCCTTCATAGACATAATCATATTTGCCTAAAGTGGTTTGGACAGATTTTTGTCACTGATAGTTAAGAGAACAAATAAATAAAGTTTCTCATATTTAATCCTACTAATTACAATTTTCAAAAGTAATTCCAAGTTAGAAACACAAAGCAGAACCAGATTCTGACTGATTTTGTCATACCCTATCATTTATTTATATTTATTTTTATGACCTTCCTCAACACCATTTGAGATCAATTATGATGCAAGGAATCACATTACTGCCGCAGGTCATCTTAGCTCCTTTGACACAGCTAAATAAATTTATTACTCAATTTTCTGTCAATTCGGTAGAAAGACAGAGTATCATTAGCCTAGGTTTGTATTGGAGAGGCCCCTGAAAAAAAGAATGCTTTCTGGAAATACTTTTCTTTGAAAAAGAATGAAAAGATTTTTCAGAGTTTAAGCCAGAGAGGTTATAAAAGTCCAACTAATTGAGGGATTAGTTGGTCAACATTAGTTGGTTCTCTCTTTCATTGTCCTGTGGATTAGTAATCTCTCAAGTTAAATGTTTCACGGATATGAAGGAACAACGAAGAGCAAAATCATATAAAAATCTGTGGAGGAAAACTATGCTAGAGACAAAGACCTTTAATGCCCACAGTGGAAATCCAGCTTTTCATGTCTCTTACTACGTGATCTGATGGACAGAGCGTGGGCTCATTTTCCCACACTTAAGTTTATATTAAATTTTATATTTATGTTACATTCTCTAGATTCTTTATGCATTTCTTTATTTATTTCCAAAAGATTTTAGTTCATGGGTATTTGTTTAAAAATATTGTTACTTAATCTAATAAATAAATCAAAAATACCAAATCTCCTTCATTGTTTTAATTCCAAAAATTTAAACTATGAGCCTGATAGATAGTTTGGTGTTACAATACCATCTGTAATTGGATAAAAAATGTGTGAGGATTTCTTTGTACATTAATGTAACGGTAATATAGTATGACATCTAAAGTGATGGAGAGATATTTTAAATTCTAATTGTTGGAAATTTATTTTTAAAAGTTATCTTGCTAGAAAAATAGAAACAATAATTCTCTTCACTGGAAACCATTTAGATTCCACAAGGATTGGAAAATGCATGATATCTGAACAGTATTTATTTTGAGAATTTATTTTCTAATAGACAATTGATGTAATGTCTCTTATTCAATATGCTCATCTTGGTTTACCTTCTTGCATCAGGATTATCAGGCAATATAATATAATTTACCATACCATCCAAATTTGAATTCATTAAACAATGTGATCTATTAACATATTCTTTCAATCTATGTGTTTATTTTTGCTATTCTTTTGTTTAAGAATGCCATCTTCTCACTCCTTCTTGTCATGTTTTATGAGCACATTTCAAACAGTTTCACTTCTAAGCTCTTAACTCTAGGTTGAAGTTTTATAACTCTAGTTTTCTTCTTGATCTCTTATCTTACCTCCTTCGCCAAGTGGGAGGATACACTATCTCCACACCTGTGGCGATAGTTACTGGTCTAGGATGGGTTTGCCTGGTCGAATTGAGAAAGTCAGGAACCACCATGAAGAGACAGTGACGGAGCAAAGGTTGAGATAACAAAATGAGATCCTGGTAATTTTTACCCTTTGCAGCATGACATATCTCAACGGATGTATCACAAGACTGATATAACCACAAAAGAGAAATATTTACATAAAAACCAAAGTTTCCACTAAAGGGCAAACCTTCCTCTACACCCTTCTATAGCTTCACTTACTCTTAACTAACTTCAAATCATTAATTTTGGAAGTCATATGAGTGGGCCTCAAAATAACGAAATTATCCAAGATCACATTACTAGTATGTGACAACATTGTCCATTTTCCTTTTTTGCATTATGAGTAATCTTATACGGAGGACAAAAACAGAACAAAGGAGACAACTAGCAAAACGTAATGTAATTAGTTAAACTGTATACAATTACTTAGATTTAATGATTTTATTATTTTCACTTATAGTTTTCTTTTTTACTTTACTTACTATTTTTGTATTTAAAAGTGAAATTCCTGGGAATTAAACCTTTTATTATTATAAGATTATCATTTCTCTTTTTATGATTTTCTTTCTAGTGGAGAGTAAATCAAAGTTAAGAGTAAAGTAAGTCTGTCAATATGACACTACAGGATACGTAGCTGATTTTCAAATTGGGGAATTTGCCCCAGAAAAATAATTTGTGCATCATCCATCAAAAGTTTTTTAAAGATTTTTTTTGAATATCAGAAAAAAAATCTATGTGAATTAATCTTTTATTTTTTTTCTAATTTTTTTCTCAAATTGTTCTTCATGACAAATAAGATTTTACTTCAATCTTAAAGCTACAAGTTCTACACTGGATAAGGACATGTGCTATCCCAACACTCAGGAGGCTGAGTCAGGAGTATCGCCATGAGTTCTATAACAACGTGGGCTGCACAGAACTAGCCTGAACTACATAGCGAGATTCTGTCTCAAAAAACAAACAAACAAAAAAGTTAAATTTAAATTCATTTTTATCTTTTTTTTTCTTTCACAATGAACAACGATTTCTTCTTTAAGAAATATCAAAATTAAGTTTTTGACAGGAAATTTTCCTCAAAAGAACATAAGGACAAATTTAATCTGTTTAATTTAATACCTCCAGAATATTTTTTCCTTTATTCATCAAATGCATCAAATTATTCAGGAAACACATGACATCAAAATATATCTCCAATTTTATCAGTCCTTGTCAGGTCCACTTCCGTCTCCATCATTTCACTCACTAGCATCTTATACCTGAATTATTTCAATAGATAGTTCAGTACGCGAAGCAAGTAAGACTGTTGTACTGTTCCAGACACAGAGCCTTCTACCTTCTCAGTTACACAAGTTACCCAGAGGGATTCCATTCGAATTTAAATTTCCTCTTTCCTTGATCTTCCTAGCTTCCACACAGCAGTGGTAGCCCAGATGAGGACCTACGCACTTTGCACAACCTCATGCAAAGTTACCTCTCAGAGTTCAAATGACTCAGTCTCCCTCACTAGGTGGTCAGCCATGTCTTTTTCCTTACTGTGGTACAAACGCACAGAGCCCATCATTTAGGTCACGTGCTTTCCTTTCCCATCAGCCCGAGATGCTCTGTGCTCTGTTAGTTGCACACCTTGCCTATGTACTTCCTCCAGGTGTCTGTTCATGTGTCCCCTGTTCAAAGACACTGAGAAACCACAGCTTTTAAAAATAGAGCTACTTCTATAAAAGGTCTGGCTTTCTCATAGCACTCACCACCAGTGGACGAGTAGTATTTATTTATGATCTTCATTCACCACAGTAGAAGTGGGATGTGGCAGGCATTTTACTTTGCTCATTCTCATATCTTCAGAAACAGGTGAGGGCTCAAAAATGTTTATAGGATGAACTAATGAATATTTCCAAAAAAAGATGAAATTGTAACATTTAACTAATACTCAAGTATGTAGGTATTTAAGATGACCCTAAAAAGTGTCCTTATTTCAATTATTTTCATTCCAAATTTGACAGCGTGTCTTTTAAATATTTTATAAATACATTTGTGTGTATGATTTAAACATGATATACATCTATATTTATTCAGACTAGAAGGCTGCAGAAGGTATCTTTCCTAATGTGAAACTCCAAATGTGTCTATAGCCCTAGTCACTACCTTGATTACACTCTTGGAGAAATTTCTAGAAGAGAGAACTCAGTTAAGCTGCCTTTTCAGCTCTGACCCTCTGAAATTATGGAAAAAAAAATGTTTTTTGCATGTCTTTTTAGGCTGCCAACTTTAAGGGTAATTCTACACAGTGATAACTTGTATGAATTAGGCAGTTTTGTATGAATTTTATTAGTGGATAAACTTGAAAGAATACCTTTTCTGCTTTCCAAAGATATTATTTGTGCTTAACAATATAGAGTTTTATCATTAGCAAGGTGCAGTTTCTCCCCAGTTAATTTTTTTTCTTAACCCTTATTGAAGAACAATCAAAAAGTTTTTTTTTTTCAATTACAAGTTGAGTACACTGAGCTATATTACTCTTTTTATATTTGTATTGCTTTATTTTAAACAGTGTTTTGCTAAGTTACTCAAACTGGCTGAAAACTTAGGATCCTCCTGCCTCAGACTACTCAGTAGCTGGGATTACAGATGTGTGCTACCTTGGCCAGCTTAACCAAAATATTTTAAATTCTTTTCACTTTTCTTAAATCTAGGCAATATTAGAAAAATTCTATCCAACTCATGCAGCAAAGGCAAAATGTACTTTTTTATTGTATTCATTTTTTCTCACGCAGTGTATCTTATTATTTCTGGAGGAAGCTGTTTATCTGGGGGGCCTTCCCTTTTCCTGTCTCTCTTGAGCCTCTCTCATAGTTTATTCTGTTTAGTTTTGGCTTTCGCATATCTCTGAAGCTACTTTCTGTGTACTCAGTCTCTCACCTGTATCCTTTTTCTCATTATGACTCAGTATTCTTTTGATGTACTGAAAATTTCCCCCACAAGAAAGTATTAGCTTTTTCTCTTTTATTTTATCTAAGACCTTTTATTTAAAAATAAAATTCTGTATATCACCAAGGGCTTAAGAGTTGCTATGTTACCTAATCAAGTTTAACTTAGCCCAACTATATAAAACACAATAGCAGATCATTTGTGAAAACAAGACACGAAGAACAGTGTTTGTTATGGGAAAAAAAAAAAAAGTTGGCTGTAACTGAGGCTGTAGCAGTTTCATAGCAATAAGACCTCTCAGAGCTTTTGATATGCTAATATGCCTTGTAAATGCCTATTACTGGAGAAAAAGAGTCCAGCATTTCCAAAAGTTCATTTACATGGAGACCCTCTTGAGCATTGCTTGGAAGATCTAATGGGTATTTCAATTAAAAATTCCTTACAGGGTTGAGGTGTATTTCAGTGGTTAGAGCCCTCGCCTAGCAAGTTCAAGGCCCTGGATTCAGCTCCCCAGCACCAAGTAAGCCTGATGTGGTGGCACACACCTGTAATCCCAGTACTCAGGAGGCTGAAGTAGGAAAATTGCTGTGTTTGAGGTCAGCCTTGGCTACAGAGTCAGTTGAGGACCAGTTTGGACTACATTAGTCTGGCATTATGCTTTTGAATTCAACAAAACAAAACAAAGACAAACAAACCAACAACAAGAACAAAAACTTTCTGACAAATGCTTGTGTAAAAATATCTCAAAATATTTTATTTTAATGCTTACAGTGTTTCATGTATCTGATTCTTTTTAGTAGACCTCTGTGTAGACTTGACTAAATCCTACATAGATTAGCATCATAGCCTCTTATGTAAGTAAAACTCTTTAAATTCAATGAACTTCCTTCTACTCTCAAGCCTCCAAAGTATTCTGACTTTAATTTCTTAATCATGAACTCAGAAATTTTCCTCTTTCATTATTTCTTCTGTTTTACTTAAGTTTCTTAAACAATCAAAGGGATTCTCCATTACTGCACCCACATTCAGTAACTTTTCTTTCTTCTCTCTCTCTCTCTCTCTCTCTTTCTTTCTTTCTTTCTTTCTTTCTTTCTTTCTTTCTTCTTTCTTTTTATCCTTCATATTGGAGATTTAACCCAAGAATTCAGACTGAGCTGCATCTCAAGTTCTTTATGTCCACTAAACTTACCAGGCAGGACTTGAACTTGTGATCCTCTTGCCTCAGCCTCTCAGAGTGTTGAAACTTCAAGTTTATGTTGTTGTGCTTGGATTATTGGTTTTTCCTTCACACCATTTTGTCTTTACTGATGTAACCAACTGGAACTCTAAGCTTGGTGATTCTTATAATATGCTTACTGTGCTTGCAAAATGCTTCAGAATCTATAGGCTGTCTATCTCCTTCTCAATTTCCAAACAGAAGTTAGAAAAACAGAAAACTTATTTCACAATCACCCTTCATCTAACTTCCCTAAATCTAAAGCCTTATGGAAAACTATGTCAAAATCAGGCTGATGAGCTCCCATAACTTTTGTTTTTTGTGATTTATCTCTGAGAGACCTGGCACTCTGACATTTGTGTGTGTGTGCCACTGATAATGTCACTAGCGTTTGCAAATACACTAATGTTTATTTTTTCTTGAGTCTTCTAAAGCTACTTATTCCACTTTGAAATTCTAAGAAATTGATCCTGTGTCCTGATTTCCACAGAAATCTAAGCTATTCTCTATGTCATTTTCCAAAACTGTGTGTGTGTGTGTGTGTGTGGTAGTGGGAAATAAATCCTCAACCTTCCCATTTGGTGATATCCCAGGCTTTTATTTGCTTATTTATTTATTTATTTATTTATTTATTCATTTTCATCTAGAGACAGGGTATCACTAAGTGGCTAACCTCCCCGAGCAGGACTCAATTTGTGATCTTCCTTCTTTGGCTTCCTAAAGTGCTGTGATTGCAGGTCTAGACCACCCTGCCCAGCATGACCATTGAAGGAATAAGATCAATGTGAAGAGATTAGGAAATTCTCAGGGAAGGGTTTGGGGGTGTGTGTGATTGATTTGTAGGCCAGTGAATATGGGATGAATACCCTCCTCGGATTTCCTCCTCGGGTTTCCGAGCTGGCAGCTTGAACTAAATAAAAAGGCAGAAAGAAGAAAGATCGTCACTGCTCTTCCTGGAAAGACTCTGGCATTTGTGAAAACTCCAGACATTGACTGGCTCCTGCCTACACGTCACCATCACAAATTTGCTGAAGTCTCTGGTCTTCTCCACTGCTTTTTGAATAAGGATTCCCAGCAGACTGGTACCAGCTGCCCTGCATTCTTAGACAGGCCTTCTGCTACATCACGTCAGAGCAACTACTGGGCCCTCCAGCTCTTCTATGTGCAGGCCTCCATTTTAAACTATTTCTGTTTCCCGATCTGTAAGCCCTCCACATACATTCCCTTTGCTTATAATTTGTTAATTTTATCAGTCTAAGAATCCTGACTGACACCCCAGCATGAAACTGCCCTTTCACCTGGAGTTAATCCTCTGCTTGTGCTCTCTCTATATATTTTTATATGTATAGCTGGCATGCAGAATGGAACTCCAAATGTAAATATGTAAGGCGTTTTTCTTTAGAGATAAGTAGCTTCTCCAACCTTCTTCAATCCCAAAACCTAAACCACTAGATGTACTTCTCCTCAGCCCAGAGGAATGAACAGAACAAGCAGATGTTGAGAACCGAAAGTCAAAGATCAGATTCAACTTCTGGCAAGGGAGGGAAAGGTGGGAGTACAGGAAGAGATTAAGCACACCTGGAGATATATATATATATTTCCTGTGTATTCCTTCCCCCAAAAGGTCCTTGCTAGAAAAAAAAAAAAAAAAAAAAAAAAAAAAAACAACCTGCAGCACACCTGTGCACAATGAAATGGTGTTTTGGATAGTTCAGCCCCCCCATCTCCTTGGACATAGCTTTATATAAGTAATTTTCTTTTTTACCAAAATAAATTACTTCTTTTCATTTGGTCAGTGGGGAGAAGACGCATAGCATGTAGTGATTTGGGGTAATCTGATTATATATATTTCTCAGTTAACCAACATTTCTTCAAGTGAAAGTGTTCATAAATCTTCATTTCTTTCTCTGCTTGCATATCCCTTCTTTGTCAAAGAATAATTCATAATTCATATGAATTGACTCTCCTTGTTCGATGTCCCTTCATTCAAACACTTGTGATGTGATCCTTGCCACAATCCTGGTACTGACTCTCTCCTTAAGGGTGAACTTACCAGCAAACCTGAAACCTTCCTTCACCCCTCATTTTCACTGTGTCTGTAGAGTCAGTAGAGTCGGCCCTCTGAGAGTACTTTCATGTGTGACTTTTCTCATTTAGCCTTTAGAATCTTGCAGTATTGGATTCTTCCCGCCACTCGGGGGTGCGGGTGGGGATGTCCTCTTGGTCTCTGCTGCTGACTCCGGATTCCACTGTGTGTATTCACTTACTTATCACGTGGTAGTTTTCTTCATAACCATCTCTTCATATATCCTTCTCCATGGCATGCTTTTCCACATAGGCTGCACCCTGAACATTTTTTTTTTAATGGATGAAGAGATCTGCCTCCAATTTTTCTGATTTAATTGGTCTGCAGCTAGCCAAGATTTTTGGAATTACTATAATCTTCTTAAAGTCACTATACTGAACAGCAAAATTTAAGGGCATTGCTCAGTGGAATCTCTTTTAACTGTAACAACTGTTTTTATTTTTATTTTTTTTCAGTTTTAACAATGTCTTAAAATGAGTAACTTACAGTCCTTAATCTTTTATTCTTAATTGCTCTAAAGACAAAAATTTTGTTTCACAGCTTTGTCTTCTTCCAATGTAATACAAATTTTCAAGTATTTTCCTAATCATTATATTGCTGGCCATCTCTCATTTGTGTGTGTGTATGTGTGTTTGTGTGTGCACGGCACGTGCATGTGTGTGTGTGTGTGTGTGTGTGTGTGTGTGAGTGTGTGTGCAGTTACTTGGTAACATCTCATTGCCTTATGACTGGATTTTTTTTTTGTTGTTGTTAATTTCATCTATTCAGCAAACACTCCTAGGACAATATTTCCAGGAAACCATTTGAACATATAATTGCCATTTCATTGCCTACTATAGTTAAATACAAATTTATGAGAATGTATTCTTCACTTTTCTTTAGTCAATTTTCTTTATTGAAACTAAGCTTCTTAGGTTTTATGCTTATTCATTGATCTTTATATTTGTTTCTGTTGTTTTTCTCTAAGTATAATTTTCAAAATCCCTCAGGGTCCGAAGTAAGCTCTTTGACATCATGTGTTTAGTTTAAAATCAGATTATATCATCATGGGAAATTTACTTATCTTTCCCTGGTCTTAGTTTTTTGTTTGTTTATTTATTTTTTTAATCTATAAAGCTCAGATGATAACATCTCCCTCTAGAAGTTGTGAAATTGAAGTGAGATAACCATTGCAAAGTCCTTAGCTAAATAAAATCAGGTCACTTTCTTAATTTATGTTCCCTTCCATGTGGTCTTTTTAAATTTTTGTATCATGTTACATGTTGCGATTTATTATCAGCACTTAATCCCCTCCTATTTGTGCATTATCCCTCCTCACCAAGCACGTGGAAATTATACTTTACTTTTGAATCATGTTTCTGTTTTCTTTCTTAAATACTAGAGTACTTAGTATGTATTGTGTGTATTGTACAGTGCATCGACTATGTTTGAGTAATTTTACTAAATAAGCTATGATATATTTTATTGAAGTATGAACCCAAATCTTACAAGTCTAAGTTGTGAGAGGCTTCGTGGGAATAGCTGATATTTTGTGTTTTAGAAAAAAAGGGAGGGCATTTTACTTTTGATATTTAAAAAGAAATGACAAGAAAAAAACGAGCAAGGAGAATTGAGAAAAGAAGATAGCCAAAGCTAAATGGTGTCTAGTTTAAGAGCAGATACTACTGTGAGAAAGAAGAAAGCCTATTTTTTCTCTGCTTGTGATGCTGACGATATGGAAGTTCTAGGGAAAGCCATGCTAAGAAAGGACTTCGTTATGACATCTGAGAAGCATAAGCAAATTTCGAATTATTTTTGAAGTGAGTTATAGTGGGCTGACATAATGGATACAAGCATTTGGAACCTTTATAAAGCTTCAAAGCACCACTGCATTTAAAGTAAGGTAATAGGACTAGAGGTGAGCTCGGTGGTAGAATACCTGCATATGATACGTGAGGCCATGGGATCAATTCTTAGCATAAATAAACTGATAAACATAGCAATAATGTATTATCATCAATATATGTATCATAAATATTCTGCTAGAATAGTGAGTTATTTATGTATTTCTATTTTTGTTTTGTTTTGTTTTGATCAGAGTTTCATTCTATTTAATCTTTATCAAAGCATGCTTATTTTAGCTATTCGTTAAAAACAGAAACATATCAACCACACTACTCTAATTTTTAACCAGAATAAGGCTTCTCCTAACCATTAGTTACTCTCTGAGACACATACTCATAGCTAGTTTTATTCTACTTAGCAAGACTTCTATTAGCGTGCATATTACTAGGTTACCAAAGTGTCACTAACTCAGGCAGAAAAAAAAAAAAAAAGCTCCGTACCAGAACTGGTGGTACATTCCAGTAATTCCAGCACTATGGAGACTGAGACAGGTGGATTGAAAGTTACAGCCCATCCAGGGGCTACATTCTGAATGCAAGGTCAGCATGGGCATAAATTAAAAATTAAATGAACAACAACAACAACAACAACAACAACAAAAATCAGTGCCAAACTCATCGAGTGTCAAAGCTGGACCATTTGGGCATAGGTGTGTTAGTCTACCATTTTGAGATAAGGATGAATATCTAAGTAATGATTACGGCCCCCACAACATTCTGCATGTAGTGCAAGGCTGCTGAAGAGAGGGTACCTCAGGCAGCTGGTGAAATCAAAAGTCTCATAATCCATTCTGAGAAACCCTCAGTGAAATCTGCAAAGCATGTAGACTAGGAATGTCTTCTGGGGTTTGAACTCTTGATCAACACAGGTAACAGAAAGTTTTATCATACTGTCAAAAAGGACTGGCCTCCCAAAGATTGGAGAAATTTGTCCTGTAGACTATGCCATGTATCAGAAGTCTTTTTACCCAAAGCATTGCTTGGACATGGCACTGTATACTGTGGCATTCATTATTATCACACGGAAAAGGAGATAGTAACACGAAAGGAAAGTAGTCTGTGAAATAACCGGTGGAGGCTCCAAAGCCAGCCACTGATACCGCCTGGAATTCTTGTTTTTACAAATTCTTGTTAATACAAATTTTTGTATTCACATTACTTAGTATACGTGCTTCTAAGTACCCTCCTTCCCCTGCCTTTCATAGTGAACGAGCTATCTGACTTTTGAGTTTATTCATCTTGAGTTTTGTGCGTTAACTTTCAGACTTAATTTCAAGATGTCTTTATTATAATTATACTAAAGTCAACTCTCAATTATCTATGATAATAGGTTACTGGGAAAGCCTGAGTAAACAAATTACTTTAGAGTTTTGTTACCTCGAATGAACTCTCCCATCTCGTCCCTTGGGAGTGAGAGAGTGGTAGGGGGGGAGAAAGAGAGGGCCTTACCCTGTGCAGCGATTCATGCTCTGTAGCTTTAAAGGGCTTCTGGAATGTCCCTGAGTCGCTCACTATTCGAAGATGAAAGAACTGACAAAACTGAGGCCTCTAGCAACAGCCTTTGCTGTTTAAATGAATGAATGAGATAAATTATTTAATGTGCTTCTAAAAAAGAGGTCTTCCCTTTCAGTTCCGTCAGAAAGCTTTGAGAGAATAAAGTGATGACAAAGGAAACACTGAGCCCGATGACACTCTCCACTAAGCAAGCTATTCACTTAAATGAGACACAGTACTGTCAGACGCTCATTAACTGTGAGCTTCCTGTACTGTGAAATGAAGTCATTGTGATAAAAAGTAAGACAAATAATGAAATATTTTTCATGTATGGCCTATATGAAGTACTACTTCAGTAAAGGTTGCCGTGTGTGTGTGTGTGTGTGTGTGTGTGTGTGTGTGTGTGTGTGTGTTTCATATAGAAAAATTTTCTACTTTTCTACTCTAGAAACACCTAGTGATTTTCCTATGGTACATAACATAGAAAATCTAAACTGCTCACAGATAATTCAGAAGGTAAACTTCTAATTGTGCAACAGATCACAAAATGACTGATGTAATTTGAATTTATTTAATATTTATTAAGTACCTCTCAATTGTTGGTATTTTTCTAGTGACTGAGGATAAAAAGACTCACAAAGAAGACACAGACATTGCACCTGTCCAATTGTTGCTCCCCAAAATAGTGGTGTGGGTGGCAGCATGATTTGATCCTAATCCAAGCTCTTACCGAGCTACACGATGTATTTTCCTATCAGGTTTACTCTCTTCTTTATTTCTCAAAAAAAAAAGAAACTCTAAAAAACACTGTGTTAAGCTATAACTGAGTAGAGATTTTGGGGGTGAGGGAATAGAAATTGGGACAGTGAGTGTTAGGCAAACAGAACACTGAGAAGATCAAACTTTCCTAGAGATATCAAGAACAAAAAGACAAAGGAACACTTATTGCAAGTAGAAGGATCATCTCTAAAAATTCTATGTGGGATTCTTTATGCTCCTTTGTCTTGTGAACAGCTTTGACTAGGCTAGTTTTTAATTTTATTCCATGTCCAGCTAGAAAAAAGTATGATAAGAGTAGCACGAAATATTCTTGAGAAATATGTAGAACTTAGTAGAACACAATGATTACGAGTCTGACAGACTGAGGTGTCTGAGGAAATTCTGAGGGATCTGAAGTACACAACTGATGCCTGTTTAACAGTGTCAGAGCCAACTCTTAACTCTCCCCAAATGCAGGCCACTTGGAGAGAAAACAGGAGCTGGGGAGATGTGTACATTGGACAACTAAACACTGATGGCCTGGTGAAGCTGCAACCCCCTGTCCCCCCTCCCACCTTGGTCCACTGACTTGTATATTCTTGTTCAAATGATCCAGGAAAATTTCCCTGGCATTACACATGAAAAGTGGTTACTCAGCATGGATAGAATATACACTTTTCAAGCCTCATTTAATTTGTATCTACAAGGAATGATGCATGCTGTAAGCATTGCCTGTAATTACAAAATTAAGATAGTAAAGCTTAAAGCAGTGACCACCCATGAGCCTACTAATGGCTGTATTAAATGCATAAGGTGGAGATTGAAATTTATGGAACCAGTTTCAATTGAGTTTCCATGGTGAGGGAAACTCACAAAATGCAGTCTGAGTTTACATAATGATACATTCCTGTATCAGCGCTTTGAGCATTTAACTCATAACACTAAGCCCTTTACCATTGTGGGAGGTTATTTATTGCTTGTGCATAAAAAGATTGCAATATTTTGTTCAAAGTAAGCATTATTTTTATCTTTTTGTATGAATTTTAGATACTAAACTGTACCAACTTTTATTTGTAAATAGACTGCAACGTAGCGTGAGAGTACCACCTGGCAACAAGTAATTTAGTTTCAATTAATCACAACAGCCAGGTTTTATGCAAGTTTCAGGTCACACGCTGCTCAGAGGTGTCCAAAGAAAACAAATACGGAGCCATCACCATTCATGCTTATTTTTATACGTCAGCTTTGTTCTTTCTATGTTATAATAAAAGATGAGGTCTCACTCTTTCTGCTAAAAATTTCTAAATTTTCCCTAGCTCACTGGTGAGAACTTTAAGAATTATGAATTATGATCTTCTTAGTATTTATGAAATTGCTTTTTTATTTGGAGAAAAATATAGAATATAAAGATCTGCATTTATATTTTGTTCTAATTTGATATCTTAAAATTGAAAGCTGAATATTATTGGAGACTATGCTATCTTGAAATTTTCAGATACTTTTGACAACTTGTCATCTGATACATGAGAGTCTTTTTAAGGCACAAGCTACTCAAATCTTGACTATTCTGAAAAATTTCCAGTCTGTTTCAGATAAATGGCAATTTCTGTTGCTTTTCATTGTAGAGATTGATCTGTGAATAGCAAATCTTTGAAATCATCAAATACATTATAACTTTTACCTTCTTACCTTACCAGGTTTTGCAAAGCTTTGGGCATGGTGTTGCAGGCCTGCAATCCAAGCGCTCTCGGAGGCTGTAACAGGAGGATTGGAAGTTCCAGTCTAGCCTGGGCAAGTCAGCATCTTGGTGAAACATTGCTTCTAAATCAAATTGAAAAATGGTCTAAAGATGTAGCTCTGTGTACAGACCCTAGGCTCCATCCCCAGTAATACCCGCTGCCCACACACATAATCAACCAACCAATTAAACAAACAAAAAGTTTCCTGTTGTCAACCCAAATTGACTATGAACCCATGGTTATCCTCAGAGAAAGATAATATATATTGCCTATAAGGTTTGTGTTATATTTAATCTCATAACACCATTTCTGTTTTCTTTTTATTCATACACAAACTATTTCATTTAAAGCCAAACCCATGAAAAAAACGTAAGTAAATTTTGTTTTGATTTTGCTTTGGTGCTAGTGATTGAACACATGCCTTACATATGCTAGGCACACACAAAATAATATATGTTAACGCATATGATATACTACATTTTACATACTAAATACATTTTATGATGTTGTACAAATTGTATAAACACTTAAATTACAGTAGAATGAACGTTATCAATAACCATTATGATGAGATATGTAGTATAAAGGATCCCCCAGAACTGACAGCAAAAATTATACAATCGCCTGCTCTGCTGTTTGGTGGACATTTAAATTTCTTTTTACATGGATAGATAGAACGATAGAGTCTCTTATACTATTATTAACATATTAAAAAATAAAGTCAATAAAATAGTCTCTTGATAGTAGCTGCCATAGTGTTGAAAACCTTCTCTATGCTCTGAGAAAATCTGCCCTTTTTCATATCACTTCTGATATTCTATTACAGATAATGTTTCATAATTTCAATCTTCTTACTAAAGAAATTCAGGCACAGCATAGTGGAATAATTTGACTAAAAACAGACAAGTAACAAAGACTGAAAATTGTATTTGAATTGAATCTATCTGTCTTCTTGAAAGAGACTCGTGTTAGCTATTTTTTGATGAATTTAATTTAATTTAACTCCAGAAAGCAACGCTTTCAGACAGTTTCTATTAACGTGTAATTGCTCTTAATGTCATAAAAAATGAAGGGCACATAAAAATGTCTTCAGTACTCCTACGACAACAGGCGTTCTCTCAGTGGTCTAATTCCTCCTCTTCTTTTCACCTTAGAGTCTGCATGGTCTAAAAATGAAAAACAAAACAGAACAGAACAACAACAACAACAACAACAACAACAACAACAAAAAAACCCTAAAACAAAACACTTGTGTCTTTGACATCTACAGTGTCCTCAGCAGCCTTTGAAGAAGTTTCTGTTCGCAGATCACCTTGGTTTAGCCCCCTAGGTTCTTTCACATTTTTCCTAAAACAATGTGGTCTTGGTCCCCTGGGAGTGCTCAGCCTTCTCATCCACTCCTTTTGGTGTCTTAAAGTCTTTAGTTGCTGTTTCTGTTAGAATTAATAAATCACAATGTCAGGTCTTTCTGTTGAATCCTTTGGGCTACTACACACAGAAGTTGGGGCTTAAGCCCAGATTTTCCTCAGTCAGAATCTCCAGGGTGCAGCTCAGGAATCTTTATTTACAACAAGCATTCTTTGTGATTCTGTTGTGGAAACTGGTTTGGGAATTACTTTGGAAACATCCATGACTAAGTCTGACCTAAAAAATAAATCTCTAACCCAGGACATTTTTTTTTCTGTATCCTCTTTTGAATGAAAAATTCCACTTTGCACCCGCATTGAAATTGCTGTTGCCCATAACATTTGGCATTTGTTGATTTCACTGGCCCTTCAAAGATGGCCTTATTACACTCACCTTCAAGATCGTCTGCCTTAAGATAAATTTAGATTTTTGTCAAAGATCTGTGTCTAAAAAGCAGAATAATAATAAGCAACCACCATGACTTACACAGCAAGAAATAATGATTCATGCAAATTTCACTGATGTAAAATGTGTGGGTAACAAATATTACAAGATGTTTCCATTTGGAAAAGGCGTTTTACTTTCTCTACTGTGTTGCCTAGGTAGGACAAATCAGAGTAAAATAATTTAAAAGTAAGATTAGGACTGACAAAATCTTAATTCGAATGCATAGCCATTTAAATATCTGTGTATTAGTGCTAAGTGACTGAAAAAGAACGTGATAGTGTTTATTTTAAGCATAATATGCAAGCAATATTTCTTCATGGACTGAAACTCAACTTTTTACTATTTATATTAGTAACAGTAAATATTTTAATAATGATTCTTATGTTTCAGAAACTGTCCTAACCCTCTAATTACATGTTTCATTTTATTAAAATTTATTATTAGACAGTAAAGACTAATCTCTGTTACGGGTTAGAAACAAAAATAAATTGCACAGACTTATTTCCTTCACACCTGCAGCTCCTCAATTTTCTTTTTCTGTTTTAGAAACACAAATATTGCTGCTTTTCCCCTGGTGATATATTATAGTTTAGCTAACATCTCAATAACTTTCTTCTCTTAAGGCTTATGCTAATAGGGATCAACAGATCCACCCTGACAAATCTGGAAAGAAACAAAAAAGAGTGAAAATATTGAGAGAAGCAGATTTTTGAGTTATAACTCATCTACCAAAAATAAAGAGAAAATAGATAAAAAATAAATACTAATATTTAGCATGTGCTTACTAACCCATGCAATGCCTTATTTTACAGTCTAATGCCATTGGTAGTTTCTGCTTTTAAAATTGATTCCTTGGAAAGGGTGGAACTTCTGAAGGCCAAAAGGTTGTTTATATCATTCACGTTTCTAATTCCCAGTTAGTTGATTTGTTATTACTCACACCTACCTGTTTGATGCTAGTGAAAATCTCAACAAAAAATAAGAGATTCAGGATATTGTAACAGGAAACCAGGAAAAGTTTTCAATTGGAGGAGGGGGGACCAGTTACTACAGACTGAACACTGGTCAGCCACATTCCCAGTCCTTTTTTTTTTGCTGTTGTTGATGTTGTTGCTTCTATTTGAAACAGATTGCGGCTAAATTGCTAAAATGCCCAGAGTGGGCTGGAAGGTGGGATCCTCTTGCCTTAACCTCCCAAAATGCTGGGATTGTACAATACTCAGTTTCTCGATGTTTTTGAGTTATAATAATTCTATATTTTGAACTATGTTTATGATGAAAACAAAAACAATGCATTATATCTCAAATCACTTAGTATAAAAAGGTCAGCAAATTTTATTCATTTTATCTAGACTTCTTTGATAAGCAGTTTTTAATTCTTTGTAACCCACTCTATCACTTCTCAAATTCATTCAATTGAAGCTAGTGTTCATTGGCATAAAGGTATCAGAACTGTATACCAATGAAATCTAATTAATATTAACAAATTTCAATACTCTGCATTATTTCAAATAATATCCAAGAACCTAACACTTCCTGTTTTATCAGGCTTATCCTTTGCTCTTATGCCTAAAACTAGCATGAATACTTCCACGTTTTTGTGTTTTCACAAATTTTTGAATATTTCTTTGGCATTTATTGTGAAGCTTAGAAGGACTGATTGAAAGTTGTGACTATTTGGAGGTTGTTGAGTTATACCAACGAGTACTTCCACATTGCCTTCTAATATGTCATATAAATCTAGAGATTCATTTGCTAGAGAATTTCATTACATTCTCTGTTGTGTTCAAAATGGCAGGCTCTTCAACAATATGAACTGAGGGGCTAATTTAACATGGTAGAGATGTGAATCCTGACATTGGTGAGGCTGTAAAGGTTAAGTAGCTAGAATGTTGATGTTTTCAGGTCAGTCATTACGGACGTGTAGTAGTTGTGACAATGTGTTATAAAATCACTCTTGTTTAGTTTTTTTTTTTTAATTTTCTTTTTAAGTGCTTACTAACATAGCAAGTAGGATTTTTTAAAAAAATAGTGTTGTAATTTATTGTCATCCATCAAGATAAGAATTGAATGAAATTCATATATGTAATACATTCCCTCATTCTGATGATCTTTGAAGTTTAATTTCATCTTAGAAAAAATTAAAGAATAATTTTCCTGGGAAAGCTTTTTCAAAAATTATTTTGGTCTTTCTCAAACAATGGTAGTTATAGAAACATGGTATTAATACTTTAAAAACACTTGGACTGGTTTGATTCCTGTCCACTACTCTTTAAGGACAAAACCATAAATTGCCACCTCCATGTTTATGTCGTATGCATAAATTATTACACTACGTGACTTCCAATGATGTGATTTCTTTTATAAGTGGAAAGATTTCCACATTTGTTCTCAACAGATGCATTGATATTTATTTTAATTTAATTTTTGTTACAAAGATTGAACTCAGGCTGTTTGCTCTGATCTATATCCACACACCATTTTAAAATTTATATTTTGAGACACAGTCTCACTAACTGGCAAATTCCCAGGGTGAGCTCCAACTTGCAATCTTCCCCCCTCATCCTTCCAGAGTCTGAGATTAATAACTATTTCACCTGGCCAGGTTTATTTTAATCTCATATATAAAAGAATTGTTTCTGATCATAATTCAATTCTCAATTTAAATGTTGGGAAATGAGAAATATCGATTTTTGTGAACGCTGTAATGCAAGGGGCAGGCGGGGCAGTAAGGGTCTTTTGTTTACCCCTCTATATGAGAAGTCGCCAAATGAACATTTAGTGGGAGAAACCCATGACCCTTAAATTTTCCACATATAATGAACTAGTTCAACACATATTTTTTGTACAAAATTCTAAAATTTCCACTGCTGAGAAACAGAGTAGGTTAAACAATATTTTTTTTTTCTGTGAACATTCACATCATAGCCTTTTAGAATTACAACTTAATCAAGGATAGACAACTAATAAATATTATTTACTTCTAACTTATGGTGATGTTCAGTACAAGTATTTCTAATTATACTTCATAGACCCTACCTTAAGCAATGATTAAAAATAGTAGAGTTCCTTGCATTCAGATTTTTATTTCAACTTAATATTTTTGTCCAGAGAGTTTTTTGTTTTTGTTTTTGTTTTTCCCCTAGAGGTGAATAGAATTAGTTTTTTCTCATATCCCATAAAATTTTCTGATTTTCATATTTTACTTTTCTGGCACCTGTGTCATATAAGAATTTACATATATGAGCATAAGAGAGTATTTCAATTTATGACATTCAGTGAGTTGAGTCAATGGGTAAATATAACATACAGGGTTAGATAGACAACCAGCAGAAAATTGTCACATTTAAATGCGATGAGCACAATTACCAGGTGAATAGTTCAGTGTGGAGATAAATCTTCATTTATGACAGGAGCACGAAAGATAGCAAACCTAGAAAAAAATCTAATACTTTACGTGCATGAACTAGATATTAAAAAAAGTTTAAATGCCTAAGAGAAACAAATGGAAACTTGGATCAAAAGAAAACCACGGAGTTCTTAGATAATTCTCAAAATCAAAGGAGACATTTCTCCCTAAATATATGCATATGTACATTTATCTCAACTCAATTTAGAATAATAGAATATTTCTGTAGCAGGAGAGGATGCATTCTCTGCATGCTCGTGTTTATTGCAGTACTGTATGTAGTAGCTAGGTAATACAGATGTCCATTAACGGGTTAATATATTGAGAAAATGTGATACAAGTGAAAAGAAGCAAATTGTGTCATTCATAGAAATGGAAACTGATATCATCTAGTTAAGCAAATAAGCCGGTCTCAGAAAACAAGGACCAAACATTTTCTCTCATTTTGGAATCTTAAAAAATGATAAAATGACATAAAGTAGAAAGGAAAGCATTAGGACAGAGAAAAGGGCCGGAGGAGTGGGAAGAGGAGAACATGAGGGTAATAGAAATTGTGGATACAATCAGAGCATTTAATATACATATTGAGAAATACCAAAATGAAGCTCATTCACTTTGCAGCTAGTACACATGATTAAGTATATTAATAGAAAAGGACAAAATATATCTGTAACCATTTGGCATAATATTTTTATATCAAGTAATTTACTTTCACAGAAATTCATTGACAGGGTGATATTTATAAGTGCACAGTGACTGATGGGAAACTACCTAAGTGGTAACCAGGAAAGGACTCGTCACTTGTCCTTTTGGTTTCAAAACTGAAATACATTGACGGAGAAACTGGTGTTTGTGTGTCACTGGACAATGTGTAACTTTGGTGAAGTCATTTCGTGGTCATTTATAGAATCAAAGTATTTAATTCTTTAAAACAACAAAATTGAAGTCCTATTTTAAGCAGTAAAAGCACCGACAAAAAGGAATTCATGGAATGGATTTTCATGTCCTCACTGTCTTGAATACATTCACATAATTCAAGAAAAGACAGAATGCATACAAATATTTTTAAACTTTTTTTTTCTTTAGTGTGTGGGATCAAACCCAGAGCTTTCACATTGAACTACACCCAAGTCCTTTCTTATTTATTTATTTATTTATTTATTTATTTATTTATTTTTTGTGATAAGTTACCTTGGTTGAGTGAGACCTTGGGACCCTCCTGCATAAGCCTCTTAGAATGCTGGGATTCCAGGCCAGTCCCAATCATGTATCAGATGTAATGAAAGGCTTTAATATATCTTATTTGCTATCTATTTGTAGTATGAGTAAATAATTTATGTTAAATAGTGTGAGTTTATTTAGCAAGCATATAATTCAAGCTGATATAAAATTTACTCTTAATATAACAACACATCCAGACAGATCCAGACACAGCAGCAACACATCAAGACAGATCACATCTTATGAGAGAGGACTTTTTTTTAAAATTACGGATTACAACTTGAGAAAGAAATATATTCTTTTTATTTGTCACATAATACATTGTTAGCTAATCAGGTCCATGAAAAGAAATAACCTAACATTTTAGAAATCTGCATCAGGACTTAACAGATCCATTTTTTTTTTTACTGGAAAAATAAATTGTAAAAAGAGGAACAATAACTCTACTTTAAACAAGCATAAAATGAAGCCACAGAAACATATTTTGTCATGACAATAGGTACTTAAGCAAATATAATAATAAAATTCTAATGGATTAGAATGACCTCTGATATTAATGAGAGGTTAGTTTTGTAAGAAACAACAATAGGTATTTTATTTAGGATATTTGAAAGTTATTTTGTGTCTTACCACTTCCAACCTGACTCTATAAAATACACTCACTTTTCCTTTAAGTATAAAAGCTGAGGAAAAAAAAAAGCATTTTTTCACTTTGTCATAAAATTAGACAAAAATGTAACAGGAGTCCTGTTGATTAAAATATTTTAAAAAAATAACTACTTACCCTGATTTGAACATTATATAACTTGTACATACATTGAATCATCACTAGATCCCTCATAGGAATACACAGATTTTGTTGTCAGTTGATAAAAAAGATGTCACATTGACAAATAGTTCTTAACAATAGTAAGATCTACCTCCAAAATGAATAGGAAAATTTTATTTTAATATTTTAAGTCTGCTAAAATGTGCATTTGTATATAGGACACATATACATCATTTACATTGCAAAAATTCACAAAAATGTTACACCACCTAAAATTTAGCCATTCAACTCAAAAATCTGAGTTAAGGGTAAAGTTGAAGCATCAGGCAAGTTAACATGATAGACAAAGAAGTAATATAGTAAGAATTCATTCTGGGAGGTTAGTTAGCTATGGTATAAATAAATATATGGCAAAATATACATGCTGTAATAAATGAGAAATTTATTTCAAATATCTGTAGGCTCAGAGATAAGAGCTATAAGTGGCTGATTAGAAAAAAAAAAGTTTTATGAAAAAGATCACATTTTGGTATTGTGAATATGGATAGCATTTCAGTGTGTGCTGAACAGAGAAAAACAGAAAGTACCCAAGTGGAAGGATGAACAAGACTCTATCTGTGAAAATCTAGGCCTTATTGTAGGAATAAAGAGCAGTCAGCATTGATTGGCTCTCCTAGCTGCATGTGACCGTTTCACATCTGACGTTCAGGTTACTTCAGGATTGTAATGACTTTAAAGTTTCTATAGACACTGACCACGGTATTTTTTTTTTCAAATTCTATATTTATTACTCCAATTTTCACTTTGTTTAGTAATGAGAAGCTGGAATCCAGGCATGTGAGTGTTGAACTTTAGTATTCCTATTAAGGCACTGATACATAATTCTAAATTACAGACTCACCGAGGTATTCGATGAAAGATTTCATATTACAACATAGTGATCAAAACTACCAATAAAATCATATAACTGAAGATCAAATAAAAACTCACAATAAATTTAAAAATCAATTTTTATGATTTCTGCCATGTTTTTTTTAAAAGTTATTTTCTACAATCATGAAAATGACTCTTCAACTATATCATTATTTTCAACAGCACAAAAGTAAAACAATGCAAAATTTATAAATAAAAATATATTTCTTTGGTCTTTTATTAGAACATCTTTTGAATTTAAATAATTACTCAAATTACAGAATGAGTAAAAGGTTTCTGTATTTTCTCATTAAACATTAGAGTAATCCAAAGAGATTACTTCCCTTGTAGGAAAACAACATTACAATTGGTTTATCATTTATGAATATCTTGAGCTTAATCCCCACTAGTAAACAAAGAATATGTCACTACCTTATTACTTTTTGAATGACCTAATGGGCTATTAATCAGATAAATGTTCCTCTCAGAGAGGATTATTCAATTCTTTAAAAAAGTATATATATATATATATATATATATATATATATATATATATATATCACATGTGTTATACTTACTGCTTATCACTGTATTTCCATGGAACAGACATTCCTGTTGTCTCTTACCAGACAAATTTCAAATATGGCCTGCAAATATCCTGGTACAAAAATCCATAATATAAATATCCCCCAAAAGTGATATGTTATAAAAAATTCCAAGTATTTTCTCAAAAATGGAATAGTCAGATGAAGGAGAGAGTAAAGAAGGAAAGAAAATATTTAAAAACATCTCCATGCCTGGTGCATGTAGATTAAGGCGACAGAGTTATCGATAAAGTTGTTGAAAATGAAATCTTTTAAAATTTAAACATATTGAGTCATAATTCATAGGATAGTATGAATAAAAGACTTGAAATAAGAAATACCTGTAATCTTAATCAATATTCATATATTAAATCGACATAAAATAATATTTATGCTTACATATTCTGAATATTAGAAAGTTTCAGATAAAGAGAAATGAAAAGGCAGCAGCATTCAGTTACCACTACAATAAAAAGAAAAGATTCTTTCCAATATGACTACCTCAATGGCCATTAGCAGGAAAGAAAAGGGACCAGAAGCGCGGTACAAAGGGAGGATTGGAAGCAGAATAAAGAGACAGGCAGGCGGGCAACAAGAAAAGGAAGAAAAATACGAGGGAAAGAAATTCATAATCAAAAACCAAGGAAAATCTAATACAATCTGGCACTGTAAATGACTGTCAGTAACAACTGAACCTAAGTACTCCTTTTCGTTTCTTGAGCTGTTTCTAGCATACCTGGGAATGACGCTAGTACTGTTCAAAGTACCAAACATGTTTAAGAACCTCAGATAAAAGACTACGGTGCACCAGAATAAGTCTTCTGCTCCTTCTGTATGTTCAGAGACAAGGCGGTAATGATGATAGCATACAGAACATGATTTGACCCTTGCAAGAAGCTTTAAATTTCATGATTCCTTTTTATCTGCGTAGGGCAGAATTGGCCAAGACTGATGCTCTGATTTTCTTTGTATTACCTCACAGAGTGAACCCGCAAGGGACTTAGTTTTGGCCAAATCTCGATTATCAGATAGGAAAGGCCTATGAATGGCTCTAAAATATGTAGTTTTGTTGAACCAAAGTGGAGTGTATCTGCAGCAGTTGGCCTTGTCTCATGGGTATGGCCAGGACATATACATGTCCTAACAACATCCTGTGACATAGGTTTAAACATGCAGAAGACTGTGGGAAGTAATAGACATGGCATTATACAACTTGAGTATTAAAAGAAGCAAGATTTGAATCCAGTCACTGTATAGCAGCTATTGTTTACTTTATAGACTTAAAAATTCTGATGCCAAAATGTTAGAAAAGCAAAAGAGAACATTTGCAGTTTCAATATTTTGAAATATCAAAAATCATTTTAAAATGTATGCAAATCATTTCCCAGAAGATTATTCAATAATTCCTTCTAAATTACTTCTAAGTTCTATTATAATGGTCTGGTTCTGCCACATTCCAAATAAATAATTCATTGCGTGAACCCATAATAATGTCACATTGCAAATAATAAACAACAACAACAGCAAGACCCTTTACTACTTTTTATCAACTACCTAATATTTTAAAACCATTGCTTTTCTTTTTCCTAGAAATAGCTTTATATTAAATTGCACAAACACAAACACCAGGACAGCAGGTCAGGAAAAGGCCGTGGGAATCATGTGGCCAGCAACACCATGTCTCCTACAGTCGTTTCTGAGTCCTGACTATGATTAGAGCTAATCCCGGTGTCTGAGTCTGTGTCGTTTGTGTAGGTGTTCAAGCCTCTTTGGGCAAAAGCAGGAGCGTCCTCGCTGCTGCAGGCCACCTCACACTCCTTGCCCCTGATTTCCTGCAGCAGGCATTCCTCTTTGTTGCCAACGTGAAGGGAATTGAGCTCCTTGGCGAGGAGTTCATATTCGTTGGCTTTCATCTGAAGCAATGAGTCACTGTACTTAATCTCTTTCTGGATGCCGCTCAAGTGAGAGTGGATCGTCAAACCAGCTTTCATGCTTTTCTCCAGATCACACCTCACGTGGTCTAAATGACAGCCTTCCAGTTCGCCTGCCGCTGCCCCTTCTGCTGCGTCCTCCCTTACCTCAAAGCAAGCATGTTTCACCTCTTTTTCAATTTCAGCCGAGAGCTTATCGATGAGCAATCTGTAATACTTCAGTCGCTCCTCCAGCTGCACCATGCCGTCGGTTTCGCTCAGGTCCTCCAGCGTCTCCATCTCGTCCTTACGCAAGTCAAGCTTGTGCTCCAGCTCACCGATGCTGGGCATCAAATACGCATCCTGAACATAATTTTTCCCGTTATTTTCTACCCGATCGAGGTGGAACTTAGCTTCGCACTTTTCGATCTCCAGGTCCAGCTCTTTCATCCGCTGAACTTGCTGATGAATTGTGTGGTCCTGGGATATAATCAGATGAACCAACGTCTCCATGTTATCGCGATCGTGAGAAACCGTGTCCTGCTTGATTTTCGCCAGTTTCCGGAAAGTCTTTCTGACTATTCTTTTTTGTTTGTCCGGTGGTAATGTCTTCATGTAATTTGCTGGGCTGAGGTCCCACATTTTTTCTGTATTTTGTACTAATTTGGCTTCGGCTGTCCTCCACAAGGGAACCGAAAGAAAAGCATCGGCCTTAACCAAAACGAATTGCATGTTAGGCTGCTCGTCTCCCCATGCTTTCCAAAGCTTCAGGATTCTCGTGAGGGGAGGCAGGGCCCTCTCGGAACCTCTCCATTTCTCTACGATGCAGTAGTCGCTGGGCTTCCCCAGCAGGAAGCGTTTCTCTCCAAATGTCGCCTCGTGTTCTTCAAGCAAAGCCTGGATGACGTCAGCAGAGGTGGTGCGTTTGGTCAAGCCACAGACGATCTTCTCTTCTTGGCAAACCCAAACCACAATTTCCTTCTCTTCTGAATCCATGTCTTTAGTTGGAGATCTGAAAGAAAAACAATGCGTATTGTATTTCTGTCATCACTTGTGCAAAGTGATTTAGCATCAATTGTATTTTGTAATCACACTTTGTAATTGTATTGTAATTGCATTAATTGCTCGGTTTAGCATTAATAACATGTCAATATTTTACTCATAGTAAGAAGCTCACTTCAAAGTTGTGACTATATATGAACCAGAGGATTTAATACAGAGCAACAAAAAAAGGTGGAAGAAGTTTTAATTTCTTTTACTTTTTAATTTTCTAGTGAGATTTGGAAAGAGCAAATTGTCATTAAAGGCAACCCATGATATATTCATAGACAGGACTACTGCAGTTAAGACTATTATAGTTGAAGAAGAGCATTTTTCTGGAATGTTCAGACTAGAGAACAACCAAGAAAGAGGCAGAAATAGTGGGATGTCATTAGAACCACAGAGTCAAAAGTAGGTATTGAGCAGCTGTTTATTACACTCGAGGATGTGAGGATGTGCCAAACATGCCTGAAAATAGGAAAGACACAGAAATACAGAAGATGAGAACACAGGCATGAAGACACCAATAACATACTATCAAATAGGAAAAAAATTTTAAGAAGAAAACCAAACTGGATGAAGACAAAGAAAATGTCTTAAAAGAAGAAAACTACTTTTTTTTTTTTTCTGGGGGGTGAGGGGTCCGGCCAGGGTTAATTAACTAATAGTGATTCTACAGATCAATGGTTTTCATTCTGGCAGATGGGTGTATGCATATCATACACTTTAATCATTTCCACACCTCTCACTACTCTCCCCACCCTGCCCTTCCTCCAGTTACATATCTTTTTGGAGGAATCCAGTGTATATAGTGTATTTTTCACCATATCCAACCCTTTTTATCCACTTTGTGTATCCTTTTCTGTATAAAGTGTTTTTAGGAGGCCATCTACTATAGAAATGAAAAACCATTGAGTAGGGCCATTAGAGAACTAAGAGAAACACTTCATGGAGAGTGAACTGGAATATTTGGATCACGAGGTATGAGCCGCACTCACACAAGTGTTGATAGGCTTGGAGGCTGGAGACAGTGAGGCAGGAGATTGTCGCAGATAGAAGAGAGCAGTTGAGTGGCAGGAAGGGAGAAAGGGGAGACTTTAAGGAACAACACAGAGTTCCAGACAAGATTTTGTTCTAACTTCATCAGGAAGTCACTGTAAGCAAATGAAGGATGGGAACTTTTAGTCTTTCTTATATTGGTTTTGTGTTTGGAATGGATTTTTAAAAAGAAAAGAGCAGAGGCAAGCAAGACGAATTTCTTGTAGCACTCTCGGAAAGATGATGGTTTCTTGTTTTAGCAGAAGAATACAAGGAAATGGCCAGAATTCGGACAGTGTGTGTGTGTGTGTGTGTGTGTGTGTGTGTGTGTGTGTGTGTCTGTGTGTGTCTGTGTGTGTGTGTGTGTGTGTGTGTGTGTGTGTGTGTGTGAATCTATCTATCCATCTATAACACATCCAAGGGCTGATCCAAAATCTAGTAATTTTTAAAGTAAAAACTATTATAGTAAAAGATGCATTGCCATTAATTCCCAACAAAATCCTTCCTCTTGCTTTGAAAAGATTAATCCTGTCTTTTTTGCCATTTTCTGAAGCAATTCTGGAAGTCCTTTTACATGAGAGCTTTTCCAATGTGTGATCAAAAATACTGTGAATGTTACTGACAAGTTTTATGGAAAGGAATGCTCATAAAAATATTACTGTGTGTCCTCACTCCAGTATTCATTGAATCTGTCACCATGTGATTTATTTCTTTTGCTATATCAAAATGACTACTTCAGAAAGTGGCAATAAGAATTGGGTAAGTGTGTTTAAAATGAGGGGAGTGTTTGTGATGGGAGTTTAATGAAAATGTATACTTTGCTCTAATAATACTTGTCAACATGCAATATTTTTCCTTTCTCTTTCCCCTTCCTTCCTTCCTTCCTTCCTTTCTTTCTTTCTTTCTTTCTTTCTTTCTTTCTTTCTTTCTTTCTTTCTTTCTTTCTTTCTTTTTTCCTTCCTTCCCTCATTCCTTTCTTTCTTATAGTACTTAAGATTGAATCTAGATCATTTACACTAAGGCAGAGCCCCCCTTTTTTTTCTTCCTTATTTTGAGACAAATTGCAAAATTGCTTGGGCAGACTCAAATAGATAATACCCCTGCCTCAGTCTTCAGAGTGCTAGGGTTGCAGGCAACACCATGTTATTTTTTTTAATTACCTTTCATGTATGTGCAAAAGTACATTCCTTAGTGGTTTAAATAGGTTTCGGAATAGACAGTTTATTTTCTATTGCTATAACAATATGCCAGAAATAGACTATATGATAAATGAAAAAATGTCTGTTTCATCTTACAGTACTAATAATGCTCCTGCCAATAGTCCTGAGGCAGCACAGAGCATCACATAACAAGACTCAAAGAACACAGGTCTGTATTTACATATAGTCTTTCTCTCTCTTCTTATAGAACTACCAGAATGTAGTAGGGGCTCCAGCCTAGTAATCTTATCTAATTGATTCTTTCTCCCCACAAAGCCCTATCTCTTAGTACTCTACTCAGATTATACCTTTGTCCTCTTAAAACCAGTAATATATGACTTTGGGGATTAAACTGCTACATAGATTTGAAAAGATAAACCACATTTGTACCAAAGCACTGGGGGGAAATATTCATGTCTCTTGAAGGGACAAAATCAATTTCTTTGAGTAAAAGGAATGGAGTAATTCTATAGATTCTAAGCCATACTTATCAGAAAGTTATTAAGATCATATTTTCCACCATGACCATATATCAAATCCTTTCTTCATAATACCACTAAAAAGGAATTCTAAGAAATAAACGATTGATGTTAATCTGAGATGATTTATGGTGACAAAGAACTTTTAGAGTAAAAGATGTTTTTGAAAGTTAAGAGAAATTCATTTATCACTTGATTTATCTTGTAACTTCAAAGTACATAACTCCATGAAGCACATACCAAAAACAGGTTTTCTTGGTTTATTTTAACTCTTAGAATTAACGATGTTAATGCTTTAGTAGCAATAGTGACTAATTCGAGGTTATCAACTTTACTTTAAATGAATTAGCAAGTACTTCTAGGTTATTGAATCATCTGAGGTGAAAACATGATTAATGAAGATAAAAAATGCCATCAAAAAGCATGAAAGGTCATTCCATTTGTTAACAATTAGAACTCAGTAAAATTTAAGCTTTCAACTGTATCAAGTGAAATTTTATGATAAGTAATTTTTCAAACTCCACATTGAGTTGTGATGTGTCTCTACAAAACATTTTTCACATGATTATGCAGTATTAAATGATATGACATTTTGAAGTAATGTGATGTTCTGAAAAGGAGGCAGTTAAAATTTCAGGTAATAAATACATTTTATATTCTGGTTAATAGAGAATTAATGCAGAAGAACATTCGAAACAAAATCAGTGTATTCTCAAAGTAACATACTGACTTCTATCTGTGTTATGCCTGTGTAAGACAAATCAAAACTTAGTATGCTTTATGCTTGAAGCCTCTTCTCTGGGTCCAGCAGAGCCCTTTATTGGGGTGATTAACCAAATCACATACTTACAATATTAAATATTACTGTAAACATTTTTACACACAAAGTTAGTACTTGTTAAATTTGAATAGAGGTAACTCAGGTTCACCACATGTACTGTGTGTTAAGTTACAACTAATTTCAATGCCATCTTTGTATAAAAATGGTAAATATAGCACCATTATTAGTTACCATAATGATTGTGCTAATAACAATCATATTGAAATCAAATATATTTTACAGAATTCTTTTAGTATTTAAACTCCAGAAAATCACTACTATCACTAACAACAAAAAAGAAAAAGACCTAATATTGAAGATAAGAATGATCAAACATAAAATATTTAAAATATTCCAGATAATGTCCTAAGCCCTTTTTACTGTGAGTTGCTGAATTGTCACAACTCTGTGATGTAGGCAGTACTATTAATTTCACATTACAGATAAAGGAGATCAGGCCCAGAAAGTGTTAACATCTTGCCTAAGGTCCTATTGTAGTGAGGATTCACGTTCAAGCAAGAACATTGGTTCACAAACTGTGGTTCTAACCAGCACTCAAGAAAGTTAATTCTTAAATTTGATTCCTTAGATAGGTGTATTACATGGGATACAAACAACTTTTTGAAAGAGCTTTCTCACACAAGTTAACGTTAATAGCTAAGAAACCAAACTAGCAAATACTGGTGAAGAGATAACTTCTCTGGTGGACTTCAATAAAGTAAAGAGAAAAACACAGGAAAGTTTTAATTTCTGTGATTAAAATAATAATCTTGTTCCTGAGCTCGTTCCAAGTTGTTGGCTGGCCTGGGCATCTCCTTTAGCTGACAAAACCCAAATTCAACAGCCTTTGCTATTGTCTTCTTAGAATGATTCCTATGACATGTTTACTCTTCTATGGAAGCCATCAGTTGTAGGGCTGTAGCTAATTTATAAATTAGCTACAAAATTTATAAATTCTCCTGTCCTGGGCTAGAGCTCTGAAGAAGACTGGGAAGTATTGAGCCAGGAAGCCTTTTGAATAACCCAAAATAAAGATGACAGACACAGGAATTTTCCAATACCCCCACTGCCCTGCTCTAATAGGGATGCTTCCTGCTAGGAAGGATCTAGTTCCATGTTGTGGCCTCCCGTGAAGATCTGCTATAGCTCTCTGCTCATGTAGACACTTAGCACTAATGGTCATTACACCCAATTAGAAAAGATGTTACTAACTCAATGTCATACAGTGGTGAATCAGTGACTCTATTAGTAGCCTCACAGTCTTACTGGCTCCAAAACACTTTTTTTAAAAGACTTCTTAATATCCTTACATTTTCTCATGCCACCATTATTAAATATCTCAGGGGATTTTTACAACTATCACTTACATCAAGTAATTTTCAAAACCTAGGCCACTTGAAGATATTTAAAAGTAATGGATGTTCAATATTGAATGCAGCCAAAATATCTTTAACAAATAGTATATGCTTCATTATGTCTGGAGTCTATTTTATAGCAGAATTAATGTATTGAAAACTATAGTTATTTCATAAGTTGGATCCAAATGAGTTTCTATCATTCAATAGACCAATATTTGCTGAGTCCTTCCATGGCTGACACTGCTATGGGAAATGTGGGTGATAACAAAATGCATAGTTTATAGTCTGGTATATTATGAGAAACATGGCTAATGTCATGGAAGGACATTTTGTTCAGTGAGAGTTTGAGTACTCATTTATTGTTATACTAGTGAAACCCAAACATCAGACTGATTTAGACTAAAAATCAACAGCAGTATATCATAAAGTAAAAAAAAAAAGGTCAAATTAAGAATATAGAAAGGAAGGAAAGTAAATATTCAACAGAAAACACTTTGGAAAAATTAGTCAATGTTTTATAGAAAAAATGATCACAGTCCCATGCTATAGTAATCATCTAATAAATTCAAAAATTAATATTAACCCTAAAGTTAACAAAACTGTTTCTTTCTCAGCCTTTGGAAATATAGTACGAAATAGAAATAATGACATCTCTATCCACATAAGTATCAAAAGCTTGAAAGTGCAAGTTGAAATAAATAATTTTGTTTATTGTTTAATATGATGTAAAAACAAATCTTATCTGTTGTATTTAGATCCAGAACTGAGACATGTACCCTCAATTTCAATCAATAAAATGTTGCCATATCGAAATGAAAATAAGTACATGTATGATGTGCCTAAAAGTGCTGTGTGTGTTGTTTTGCTTTGCTTTGCTTTCATGTGTGATTGCAAGAACAGGTGTTTACACATTTTCCAAGATCATGCGCTGCCTGGCAACATGTGGCAGCCAGAGAAATCCTGAAAACCACATAGCTCTATTGTGCTTTTAATGTAAACAATCTCATATTCTAATAATTCACTTCTATTTTCTGTGTGGTTCACTTTTGCTTATAGTCTCACTGACACTTTGATCATTGTTTTCATCTTTTTTCAGCCCATCATGCTGTGCACTTGCTCAGTTATGCCACCGCGCAATCTTCTTCAATTACTCTAATTAGTTTCTTCCTGTGCACTGGAAATATTTGTTTTTGTTACTGCCTCAAATCTAATAAAATTGCTCCCTTTAGCTGCTTTTTGGCTTATAATAAAGTTAAAAACTACAAGTGCAGATATATATTTTTAAAGTTTATTCTCCTCCTCATTTTATAGAAGAACATTAGGACTAGGAGAGGGCAGGCAACGGGCCTCAAATGGCAAGGCTGGGAAATAGTGGTGTGCCATCCAAGTTTGGCTTTGGATGTTAACCTACTACCGACCTCCAAAAACACATTAAAATTGCCATTATCACTACCTGCTCCTGTTTAGTTCTCAGGTATCCCCAGAAGATCATGTGTTCAAAGCTTTTGGGATCAAGCAGCCACTATACGCACCAGTGATTTTGTCCAGTGATCTGGTCAACAGCGGAATGGGTTCTTAGGAGGTGGGGCCTGGTCAGAAGAAGCGGGTTACTGGGGCACAACCTGAGGGCATAATCCTGTCTGTGGCTTCTACTTCTGTCTCTGTCTCCTGATGGTCAAAAAATGACTTATTTTCCTCCAACATGTCCTTTGATTGTGCCATTTCTGTCATGGAAACAGCACACTATGGACTGAAAATATGAGCTAAAACACTGACTTACTTAAGATGTAAGTGCCAGATATTTTGTCCTAGTGACACGTACGGGAATATGGCTACTATCCTATCCATTCACAAATACTTCCCAATTTTTGAACTAGTTACATGTCAACCATTACTTTTAAATTTATATTTAGGAACCCAGTGCATTTTTCCCATAAAATTCATACCGCCCCAGTCATAATTAATGAAACTCCTGATTTGAATGATTTTAGGTAAAATATTCACTGTTCTTTGGAGTTTCTATTATTCTTCAGCTTCAACATTCAGTATAAAGCCAGTTATTAATTAAGGCCTGTATCTGAGTCTGAAATATTGAGAGAATAAAAACGAAAGTATTGAAAGTAAGGAGAATATAGACAACTGTCCTAGTAGTGGCCCCGTGCAAATGATCTCGAAAGAAGTAACCAACATGTAGATGCTCTGATGAGAGTCAACAGGGATATACCAAAGCTGTTTCAAATGATAGGTTAGTTATATAGTAGTTGTCCTTAAAATGGAGACTGCTTCGATTATAGATTCAAAATTTATCACTTCTCTTTTACACTAAAGACTCAAATCATTTGCTCAAAAATTGCACATTTCTAAGAATAAATTAATTCCTATTCTCAAACTTAATTCATATCAATTTAAGCTTAGAATTTTAAACTAACTTGTTGATTGCTCCTTCTTACATTTTTTAAGTACGAACTTCTATTAGACAAAATCAGGTCATCGTGTCAAAATTTACTTCTTAGAATTCCTAGCAACTTACTAATAATGAGGTTTCCTGAATAAATTATAGGCACAGTAAGATATGAACCAACAAAGTTAGGCAAAACTAAGTAACTTGCCACGCAAAACAAAAAGTCAATAAAAAGGTAAATTATTGCCCAACATAAGCAGGCAAAGCAATTAATAACATTTCTAAGTATTGGCTTATATAATGTTAAACAGGATATCTCACATTTCAGGATTCCCCGCACTTATATCTTCGGTAAGTCAGTGTTTTAGTTCATATTATCAGTCCACAGTGTGCTGGGTCCAGGGCAGAAATGGCACAATCAAAGGGCATGTTGGAGGAAAGTAAGTCACCTCATGGCCATCAAGATACAGTGAGAGCAAATAGAAGCCAAGGACAAGATTACACCCTCAGCTCGTGCCCCAGTAACCCGCTTCTTCTGACCAGGCCCCGCCTCCTAAGAACCCATTCAGCTGTTGACCAGATCACTGGATAAAAACAATGGTGTGTATTGTGGCTCCTTGGTCCCAAGATCTTTGAGCACATGAAACTTTTGGGGACATCTTATATCTAAACAGGAGCAGGTAGTAATAAAATCAATTGATCAAAGCTCAGCATAGTTAACAAAGTGTAAAAATGAAAATGAAATAAGATAGTAGTTGCATTTGGATTTGATTAGAATTAGTTTGCCTAGTTCAAAAGTGGCCAATCAAAGAAAAATTACACTCTGCTATATATATAAATAAACCCCCACCAATGCAAAATAATTTCACGTAATTATCTTTTACTATGTTTTCATTTATCTTTTGTCTCATTACATAAAACTGAATTAAAATTTTTAAAAAATGTTCAATAGAATTTATTATATATTCTCCATGTACATTAGACTAGAGATAAGATAATGTAATATAGATTTTTGCATTTTTTAATGTACATATTCTTATGTAGTGTCTTTAAAACTTTGTTACATTTGATAAAACAAATATATAAAGTCCTTATAGAAATGCTGCTTTATTGCCTAGCATACTTCCATTTAATTTATTTTAAAATAATTTATAGCCACAAGATATATTTGACAATTACTAATGCTCATGAAAGAATATACAATTATAATAGTACAATATTTATAATTTTTATATTTCTTGAATTTCCTTTTTTTGAAATATTGAGATTCATTTATAAATATTTGCAACAATATACAGGGTAAGCAAGTGTAATTTCAACATAGCTTTTTGTCTTGAAATAAATTAACAGATATTTTCAGTTTTTGTTAAGCATTGCTTTCTGATTTTTTGCACCACTTACTGAAATACAGCAGTACGTATAGCCGATGCACATGTTTTATAAGATTGCTCCGCATATCAATTAGGAGAAAGAGTGGAACAGCTACTGAGTAAATATGAGTGATTGGCTAAAACAATAAACATATCATCATTTGTATTTAATGCAGAAGCAGGTGTAGTGTTTGTAAGATTCTTATCAAACAACTTTATTGAACTTATTACAGTAGGTAATATTATTCCATAAATATTTTCTATCCTCTTTAACAATATTTTTTCACCTGTTTCAACTGGACAGTTTTTCTTTTGCACGTAGACTACCAGCAAGATAACTATTTACATGATAAGAGGCATTTAAAAATAATAAGTACATAATTCAGTTCACAGGTGAGTCAAAAATGATTTTAGTCTTCTGATTTAGGTAACTGTGTGATTTTGAATAAGTTTCTGATACTGCAGTACACTTCATCGAAAAGGATATTTATATATTCCTACCTAACTATTCTTTCACAGATGTTTCATTTTTCATATTTGCCATTTCCAGAATATCTTCATCATCAAACTTAGAAGATTTTTTGGTTAAATGAGACTCTCAAAAAACATGTAAATCTGATAGACATGTGCTCCTCCCTATTCATTTTGAAATATTAGTGTAAAATTGAATATGTGACCTTTCATATTGACTCTATTTTCAGAAGCTTAAAAATATTACTCTGTCAGTAATTACTGCAAATTATACAGAATTTGGTCTGTAATTGAACTTCAGAACTCATACAATTAAATATTGTTTCAACATCCATCAATGAAGTTAGTATTAGGTACAAAGTACCAGAGAATAAATTAAAACATTAATCTTGAATCCCTCAATAATGAGCAAACAAGATATATTTATTTTTCTCTTACAGTATATGCTTAATGTCTGTTAAAATTTGGTCTTAAAAACTTAGCAGGATACTATTTCACCATGAGTCCTTTTAAAAAACAGTCATCCATAAAATGTCAAACAATTAAAAAATTAATTTCTGAAATATACCCCTCAAACTCCATGAGTCTAAAAACACAAACATTTAATCTTTCAATATGCATAAAATCTAAATGTATGTTTCCGTAGGACTACAGCAACAATCGCTTCTTAGGCCAGCCTTCAAAGTAGATAGTAGCACATTCTAGGTACCATGCACAGGGATTTTTAGGGATGTTTGTGAGATGGTTTCATTCCCTGCACCTCTCCAAAACAAGACTTCAAACCTGAGATCAGAGGACACAGCAGAGTGCAGAATGCTGTTTAACACATATGAATCCTCGAGAGTTTATCCCCAGCACCACATATATGCAAACACACAAAAGGCTTCAAGTATAAAAAACAGAGTTTGAATATTAAGCTATTAGTGACATTTGTGCTTGAAGACTGAGGAAAATCTTCACCAGCCCGATGGATCAAGAGTTGTGGAGCTTTGGGCACATATCTGTGTCATAGCCAGCTGCCCAAAGACAAGTTTCTCTCTCTCTTTTTTTAACTGCCATTACTCCTTATTTAAACTGAAGATTCCACCTTCAGCTGTCCTCTACCAGGAAAGATTTCGCACTTGAAGAGAAACATAGATATGTGTGGAGGTGATTTCAGTTTTCATAACAGATCTGGAGGTATTGATGCATCTCAAGAGTGGAGTCCAGCAGCATAAATTTCCTACAGCACACAAAACTCCTTATAGCAAGGAAATATCTAACCTAACTGTCCATACTGGTTCTGTTAAAAAAAATATTTCAGATTTAAAACAAAATGAACTTTCAACAAAGTGTCACCTTTAACATTTAAAAAATGTTTTGTGGGGGATCTCATCATAAAATACATGAAGTCAAAATAACAAACAGAGGATTAATTATAAATAATCTATTAATTTTTTGACAAAAGCTAACATCCCTTTAATGAATTATAAAAAAAAGTTGTCTATGGTCCTTTTTATTCCATAACCTATCTTTACATATGTTAATATTAACCTTGCCTGAATGACCATCTCATTAATTTCAGCTCTGGTTCTAAGGAATAATGATACTCATATTTTGATTTTCTACAAATATGTATATGCAGAATAGGGTCAGATTTAGTTCTCTAAAAACTTATGTTCCAAGCTTAGTAAATTTTCCTATTTCATTAAGAAATAGTATTTGAACAACTGATCATTAAATTTGGGTAATATCTGTGGGTGAAAAGAACACGTCCGAAGAGTGTGCGGTACTGGGAATGGGCACAATGCCAGGGTCGTGGCGGGGGTCATGAGCCAGCAGAAGGGATTGTCACTGCATTTTTCTCACACTTCTTCATGGGCCCCTATGTTCTTGACAGTAGGAACAAGCAAAGGTCACAGTTAGTAAGAACTATTTTTACCCAATATTTAGGGAAGGAGGAAGGAAAATATCTTCAGTTTTTACAGGATGAAAGAGAAATCCCCGGACAGCCGTGGGAAATGACAGAAACAAAACAAAACAAAACAAAACTCTGCTCTCAGCTGCAGCTGGTGAGTTTTATGCATGGAAGAGAAAATTGGACCTGGTTAATCAAAAATCAGTCTTTAGAAATAATGTAGTAAAACTGCACTAAATACAATATTCTCTTTCTTTTGTTTTTCAGATCCAACATTTTACATTTTATCAGCCATTTTGATGACACTAAAATAGTGTCACAGGAGTTTCTTCCATGTAGCAGAATGTAAGTAAACGCTTTTCAGAAGTGGAAAAACTCTAATTCCCTAAGGAAATGAATTGTCTTTCTAGCATTTTCTAAATCCATAATATGATATTTTCGAAATTTTGATGAGACACGTACATTACTCCGTAGATAAAACTTTGTTTGATGTTATCATGACTGCAGTTTAAAGTCACAGGAACAACAACAGAAGTATTACAATATTATCCTTGGGTTTTAGACCCTTCCCAACAAGAGCAGGTAACAGGTTGACATGAATGGAGGCAGGGGGGCGAAGAGTATAAGCCTAAAATTTTTTTCAGTGTAGTGATAAAGGATGTTTGTTAGTGGCCAAAGAGTGGTATAAGTTAAATGAAAACGCCCAAGAGCCAAAGAATACAGGAGAAGAGTAGAGAGACCTTCCTGAGCTGGATGTAGGCACAATAAGGAGGATAAGTCCTTAGCTGACCTCCTCTCATTATAATATCATGAACATATTGTGCCCAGGCAACAAAGTTTATGAATATGGTTAAAAACAGATCAATTATAGAAAATGCACGTATATTCAGACAAAAGTTGTTCAACATTTCCCCTTCCAGGGAAGGGTAAATCTTAAAATGAGGAATTTTAAGGGGCACTTAAAAAAGCTATTAAATCTGACTGGAGTCACTCACCTCCTTATGACAGCCCAGCTTGTCTGTGAATCATATCTCTCTCAACAAAATTAGCTTGCTTACCTTGCAGTTTGTTTGTATGTGATTTGTCATCCAAAGCTATCCATTGGGCTGACTAAATTCATCTCTCTGTGCCCACCAGAACCAGGCAGCTCGGCCCATCTCTCTGTGTGTAACACGAGAGTACCCAAACCCACAGGGGCTCAAGTCCCTAGCACAAAATGCTACAGTACTTGCACATTATCCTTGTCTATCCCGTTCTATCATTTAAGTCATTTCTAGTCTGCTTGCAATAACTAATTTTTGAAAATGACACAACAGGTAACAACATTTTAAATGATATATCAAAATGCTTTTCATAGAAAAGATTAATGACTGCAACATTGTGAAAAGACTTCTTAGTCTCTTCTCGGAATATCTCAACTAAGTGTGTTATGAAGTTTCATAAGGAATAAGTTCTAACCTTTTGGACCTTGGGAGAACTCCATCCTTAGCACTAAAACAAACAAACCAAACAGGATTGACAAGTGTAATCTTATAATGTGACAATTGGGCAGGAGATATGATTGATTTCAATATATTTAATCTCAGTTTCAAAAGTGGCATTTGTTTTTAGAAATTTATACAATTACTAAAGAATAGAGATAAGTTTAGAGAAAGAGGAAATTCACTAAATTAAGTGCTATAACCGAAATTTTAAGCTGGTATCAGAAATTGCAAACTGAGCTCTGTTCGAATTCTAACATATTAAATATTCAGAATACCATGATAGACTTAAATGGAGTAAATAAATCACTACAGCACCTGTGGAACTTTGGGAGAAATGATTATAGTTTCATATTTATTACTACCTTTTCACCAAGAATCAAAGCTTAAAAGGATATAACTGAAATTAATTAAATAAATTATATTAATTCATCATTGTTTTGTAAGAAATAATGTCTAATTCATATTATGTGAATATTATATTTGGGTACAATGTGATTTATCAGCTTTGATACAAAATATAAGCAATGATTTAAAAATAAAAAGGAAAACACACAGTAGGTTGGGAACACATGCTAAATACCTAATTAAAATAAATTCTACATAAATCAAAGTAATCCATTCTGTTACCTTTAATTTTTTTAAATAATAGTGTATAAATTATTACAAATTGGACTACTATTCATTTGTAAATAGAATTTTGATTTCAAAAAATGTACTGAAATACTGAAGATAAAAAAAATAGATATTTATGATACAAAAAATGGATAACCTTTGTGGGTCAGGAAATTGTCATTCTGTTGGTAAGAAAAAAGAAATACATTGAGAAGAAGATATTTACAAACTAAAGACTATATTATGCATTGGAAGTCATGAGATACACAGTGAGAAAGTATGCTAAAGTATCTGACAAGAAAAACATCAATCAAATTAAGCAGTATTTAATAAAAAATCAAGGGATGTTAAAGTTAACCTCAATGCCCCTAATCATTGTCAGTTCCCAAATCCCTTTGTAGGAAGTCAGGTTGCATAATAATCTCAAGATTTCTAAGTTGGAAAAAAAAAAAGATGCTGGATTTGAATCAAACACATAAAGAATACTACTTTACCTTGTGGCTTAAATTGATAAAGTTTAGCTTGGTACCTGAAGATCAGGTATTAAAAATATTAAGATGACTGGAGCAAATAAACTGTTTGTAGATATATGAAAGGCTACATTAGATGAGAATAGCTAGCTTTGTGCTTAATACACCCAGACACACACACACACACACACACACACACACACACACACACACACACCTACCTTTAATTTTCCTCTCAACCCCATCAAACAGTTCTTTATGGTTGACTCCATTTTACAGATTAGAGAACTGAATCACAGAAGATTTAATACTTGTCAACGCTACTCTCACCCTTTATGTGAGAAAAAAATGCTTGGGTACTTGAGTTAATTTGAGTCAGGCTCCATTGAGGCTACTACAATAATCAATATATTTTACCATGTTTTTACTGTTAAGACACAAAATCTAAGTTAGACTTGCAAGCTTGCTAAGAAAGAAACTTCATGGTAGTATAAAAAAACTATAAAGCAGAATATTTACTTTTATCCAAGTTTGACATACTATTCATATAAGTAGCTCAACTATCAATGTATTATTCAAAGGTTGGTTTTCTTGACAAAAAATAAAAAATAAAAGCTATCACATGTGAAATTCCAGTTCTTTGGATAATTTTAAAGCTGCGTAATAAGCTTCCAAAAATTAGTTTTTAGTTTTCCCGATGGATGCTTAAGCAAAATATTGATTAGTCTTTCAATTGTAACTTAAAATATTTTATAAATGGATTTATATAAATTTTTCAGAAGGTCAAGCTTTGACACATTACTTGATTGCCGGCTTTTTCATTTGATAGGATATTAAAAATATTTTAATTATTCTTCAGCAGACTATAATGTGTATTATAAAATTAGCAAAATGTAGATTTCAAAAAAGAAAATTTAAATGTTCTATTTATACAAGGGCCAAGGGTAATATCTATTTTTATTCGTTTTTCCATATATGAATATAGAAAATAAATGCCAATAAATACTGCACACTTAAAGGCTTTAGTATAATAGATAAACATGTATTTATTATTTTTATCCTCAACCTCACCAAAACTGAAAGTGTTATGACTATGATTCCTTTACAGATGAACAAAAAGTTATAACTTAATGCATACTGATTGCATTTAAATATAACATTAACTTTTTTCATGATATTAATTATTAACTACCTGTTCATTTATTTTCTCATGTATTTGCAGTAAAGGGGATAGAACCCAAGGACTTGCATTGACCTATGTCCCATTTTTACTTTTCTATTTTTTTTTTATTTTGAGACAATAATCTCACTAAGACATTAAAATTAATTCAGAATCAGAAAGAGAAGACACGATTATAGTAATTGTGCTAATTGTTTCTTCTCTTTCCACTTCGGAAAGACAAACACAAGCAAAATGATACCATATGGCTACATGAAGACAAAATCTGATTCATTCGTGTGAGCATCAATACATTGTAAATATCAATACATTATCAAAACATTTAAAGATGCAAATCTAAATGTCTGTCCTTTTTTGAGAGAGAGAGAGGGTCTCACTCTGTGTCCCAGGCTGGTCCTGAACTCACTATGAAGCCCTGGCTGCCCTTGAACACATGGCAGTTCTCTTGTCTTGGCCTTCAAAGTGCTGAGATTACAGCCATGACCCACTACCCCCAGCTTATGTGGTACTGGGGAATCAAACTTGGGGACTTATTGCTTGGTTTATTGATTGCTTTAACTGCTGGCCATTCGATCAGCACAACTATCCTAGTTTGTGAAACTAAAAATTGGAAGACAAAACTTGATCTCTTTGTATTTAGAGTCCTAAATTGTAAGAAGTAGATAATAAGTCAGTGTTGATATTCAAATAAATTTGGTAAATATTTGACTTGAATTCGGAATTCTATGGGCCTTTGACCTCATCCAGACAACAGTCTATTTTCCAAAGGGTTCAGAAGCAAAGATTTTTTTTTAACATCTTAAGAAATCAAAATGAATATATTTTTTCATGACTCTTACAAGATATATAATTAAATGTTAGTGTCTAGAAAGTTTTGTTAAAACACAGCCATGATCATTCATTTATATGTGTATAGTTGTCACTCTGTGATAACAAAAATTGAGCAGTGAGAGACAAAGATGTTATGCCTCACAATTCCTAAAATTTGCCATATGATCCTTCGAAGGAAAGATTCACATGCTCGAGGGTAAAAAGTTAAATTCTTTAAGAGTCTGACATTTAATATGTTGATATCATATGTAATTCCAAGAAAATGAAAAATCAATTCTAGTATAGAGTATTTCTCAAACTTCTTTGACCACGGCATAACTTCACAAAATTTTGTGGCTTGCCTGAAAGATTTTTAGCAAAGAAATCTATTTTCATTAATATATGAAATAAAATGTCATTTTTTTCTCTCAAGCTATAATATTAAATAAGAAATGATTATTTCTGTCTTATAAACAAAGCATGAATATATGTAATCCTTCAAAATATACTAGATAGCACACATACTAACTAAGGTTCTAGGAGAGAAGTGCAGAGCATTTTAAAGTTTTAGGAAAGTGTTCAATGTATTTTCATCCAGTACCAAACTCTGAAGCGTGATGTATACCCTACTTGTTCCCAGCCTGTAAAAGCTATGTTGTCCACCTCATTCTATTTTAAGCTTTTTTGCTCTTTTCTGTGGTTAGGAATGATCACCTCAAGAAATGCAAAGACATTAATGAAAATATGCAAACATTAACTAGAAACAGCGATGCTCAATGACATTTTGATTGTTTTTTTGAGAAGTGCACACACATGTACACGCAGACAGAGAATGAAATTTTAGCAAACTTGAAAGGAATGAGGCAGGCAATAGTGAGGAAGCTCTGGCCCAGCATGTAATGCAGGTTAAGTTGACCCAGTATGAATCAACTGCCCCTTAAAGTAATATTTTTTTTTCCATCATGGCACTGCCAGTCCTCATAACAGATAAACAAAGAACCTTTGTCCATTAGGAAAAAATACCCATCTTTTTGGAGGACACTAAGGACATTTGAATCACTACTTTGACAGAGGAAACATGAAAAATAGTAGTATAAAAATTTTCCTCAAAAAATCTTGAACTATTTTGAAAACTGGAGTCAAGCTTCTCTACAAAATGGAACAGTAAAAACAAATGTTAACTATAAATATTACTCTGATCATTAAGATTTGGGGGTGTTGGAATATTTGTTAGTTTTATGTCAAGTCACGTCAGGCATTTTCTAGAAGCAAAAGTATAAACCAGCCATGCAACACAGAAACAGCCCTAGACATTCCAAAATGCAGCATGGCTGTAACATGATATCTCTTAAACACAGAAAGAATGTGTTATTAACGTGTGTTAGAGATTATTGGAGGTTAAGTAAACTAAACTCATAGCTCAGATTCCGGAAGTTAATTCTAATCGAGGGGTAAATATTTAACATGTATTATTTACCAAACGAATTGGTGAGAAAATATCTAATCTCATTGGAAATTCTAATGTTTACTTCCCGTTGTTACCCGCGCTTGTCGCTGGCAAGTTTCTAGTTTCTTTACTGAATTGCATTTTATAGAGAGATATTTCATAACAACAAGGCATACTTGTTAAAGGGAAATTTACTTAGCCTGAATATTTATTTTAAGCATAGCTATCGTTATTAAGACTATTAGCATTAACTTTTCTTTAACAGTCAAACCCATAATTGCTTTTGGCTTTGTAGTGAAAAGTATTTCCTTAAGATAGTAATTTTAAGCTTATGCATGCCTGCAGCCACCTGCTGTTCACCCTGCAAATGTGTTCAGAGATAAGTTGGTATACCTGAATGGCATCAAAAATATGCAAGAATTATCCAGCAGGATAGGTGAAAACACCAGGCGAGTTCCTTTATCTCTCCTTTTCATTTTCTGAACATCATCCAGAAGAAACGGGTAATAAAATGTGATTTCCTCTTGGAAATCTCATCTAAAATAATCAGATTCTATATTTATCATAAATAAATCATGCACAAAGCAACTGACTGTGAGTTAATAATTTGAGGAAACATGATTATGCCAAAGCCTTTTATGTCATATTGTACAGGAAAAGGAGAGATGTTATAAAACATTGCTGGTGACAGAAAAATATTAGTCACCTATATTAAAAATATTGGATGTCTATTTTTTTCCTGAAGGTTTTAAAACCTTTAATATAATCTGAATTTTTCTCATTCCATCTTTTCTAGGGCTTTGATGCATAATAAATAGCTTTTTGGACCGCATAAATAAATACAGTGGTTAAAGTGCTCACCAAGCAAGGCCCAGGGTTCTAATTCCCAGGACTGCATGAGCAGGGCATGGTGGTGCATGCCATCATCCCAGCATTCTGGAAGATGAGGCAGGGATATTTCTGTAAGTTCAAAGATAGTGCGAGCTACTTAGTGATTTAAGGATCTGGACTACTGAGTGAGAATCTGTCTCAAAAAAAGGAAGCTTCTTAACTCTCAAATCTTTTATATTTTCCTCTGGTCTTTTCTCCTAACTCACCAGATTATTCCAACTTTCATTTATCCACAATTTCTCTTGAGTATGTTGTCTGCACAAATTCAAACTAGCATCTCACTGTCACTCTCTTTAATCACTTTCAAAACTCCTTAATTTATCACAAAGGTACTTCATCCACCCCTACTGGCCCCAAGAGATGTCTTTCTTCTCAGGTTCTCACGAACCTCCTAACTGCTAAACCCAATAATCACTTTTAGGAATGATTTACCTGAGCTCCTTATCACATAATATGTTATGACCTCTTTATGTCTTGACTTCAGTATGGCCACTCTTGGTGGTCATGAGTTCCCATAGATCTTGCTTCTTGCTTCATGCAAAATAGTTTGCCTGGCTATCAGTTCTTTATAGGCAGAAAAGGCATCTATTATTACAGACTCTGTGTAGACTTTGGGATTTGCCATGACAGAAGAATATGTCAGAACGATGTTGTGCACGTTCTGAAGAAAAAGCTTCAGGAAGCCCTTCAGTTCCTGTTTTCTTCTTTTGCGATGCTGTCCTGAGACTGCTGTGTGATGGAAAACCCTGAGATGTACTCTCACCCAGAAAGAGAGGAAGGCCTAGTAATCTCAGTTGTCAATCAGCCGATCTCTGAGAGATTCCAGCTGAAATCAGCTAGAAAAATCATTCCTGTCACTCATGCCACAGAACCGTGGAAAATACTAAAATATTGTTTTCAGTCCCTAATTCAAGGGCCTTTTATTATGTAGCACATCATGACTGGTGGAGCTGGCACCTCCCAGGCTTTATACTGTGACTTATTTCCTTTCCTATCATACACATTCTCCTGGCAACCGACATAGGTCCCCAATATTAACCAGGTGTGGTGGCAGTTTTCATGCCGACTTATTTGTCCTTCAGTCTGAACACTTATTTCTAAATTTTAACCAAATATTTGTATTTATATAATTCAGTTATTTAAGTTATTTAGTTGATGTTAACATTTGTGTCACTCAGGGAGACTTCAAAATTATTTCATCACCTTCATCACTCACTTCCCAAACCATCTCATCTCTTGAGTTGTTGTTTAACTGAATGTAATCGCTGTCTCCCTATCTCTCCATGTCTGAAAACTGAGGTCCTGCCCAGATTATTCTGTCTTTCTCATTCCCCTTCAGGCACAAATCACTATGTCTGCTTTGTCTTTTCTTCTCCATGACCCAAATGCTTGTCCTCACATCCATAATTACTACTAAAAATTCTCACAACTCTTGTTCACCGTCTACTACCACAGTAAAGAATTACGTGTGGAATTGTTCTAAAAATATTTCTCCCTTCAGGTTATGTCCCAGATAGCTTCTAGACTTCCATTTTCTTAAACTTCAAATCTAGTTTTATAGCTTCCTTCATTAAAATCTTTAAGTGGGCCTTAAGTCAAAGTTAAACCTCCTCCCCGTTCTATCTCTCTCCTATGCCCTCTTCCCTTTTTCTCATTCCTCTGCTTCTAGGATTTCTCCCATGATCTGACTTCTCCAATTATTGCTGCGGTCGTCAATTAAGAGTAGGCCATTTGTGCATTTGTGCTCTTTGACAGGAGTAGTATGTTAGTTTTACTGCTCTTTTGATAACCAGTTTCCATCTCCCAGATCACTCTTGTTCTTCTTCTCCATCTTAATATCTCACACTCTGCATCCCTAGGAAAATTCCCTGATACTTGAGTAACTCTACACCCACTGCCCCGGATGGAATTGGGTGTTCATTGTTGCTACTTCTACAGAACGTGGTGTACTCTCAGCCATAGCCACTGCATACTTTGCACAATGCTTTTTGTATTCTACTTGGCCAGTAATGTCTTGGACCCAGTATTTCATCTTTGAAACCAAAGAGCACAGCATAATAAGTTTCAAAGTTTCTTTGGTGGAGGGATATAGAAGAAGACTTAGGGGGAGTAGGAAATAAAGTTTCTTAGTTACTAATCTCATTAAGAAGATCTGAATACTAAGGCCATATAATGGAAGCTGCCAAACCAACTGGTTCTGTAAATAAATTTTTATCAAAACCCAGCTTGTTCATTTCAATGCATATTCTCTACCGTGGCTTTTACCCAACAGTGAGAGATTACGTAGTAGAAGGAGTGATATTTTTCATTATAGCTGAGAAAACTCCAAATATGTATTATGTGGCCTTCTGCATCAAACTTTTGTGAACTTCTGATCTGCAAAGTTAATTGCACCAAAAATATACACTTTTGAAAAAGAATAACAAAACACTTCTTGAGTTCCAGCATACTTGTGATCCCACACAAGTATTTGTATATAAGGTTCTCTAAGAGATTAAAACATGAAAATAGCGTAACCTTTACACAAAAGAAATTTGCATCCAAATGGAAGTTGTGGTAATATTTGAAAGCAATTTTACCTAAGAGTAATAATTAAAACATCATTAAATGATGGTTCTTTCCTGTTGATTAAATGGGATTCAAATAGGATTAGTCACCTTGAAAGACCTGACTGGAAACTACTGTTTCGCCTTCAAAGTTCCTTCCAGGTGCAGTTGGCTTTGTGTTCATCATCCCCACATGGCAGTGAGTGGGGACGAGAGTGGGCCGGATGAAAGGCAGCTTTTACAGCCTCATCTCAGCTGCAGTGTGCCCAACACCAGGTGCTTGAAGGTGGAACATTTGGAAACATTCAAATGGCACATTGACTTTTTCACTCTTCATTCTGATGGTCTTCTCTAAAATTATGCTGGCCATTTATTCTGCACTTTATGCTAAAACACTCATATCTTTATTTATCTACAACCGAAACTGCAGGCCTTTCCATCTGGACACTGCCCCATCACCACTTCAGGTACCACCACTGGTATTACCTCAAACTGTAACAAACCCCAGAAATTGTTAAGAAACCAGCAAGTTCTTCCACAGCACGTTCATGTTGTTACTTTCTGTCTTTGCTGTCACCATACTATTCATTATCTTTTACTTAGACAATAATTTGTCAACTGGTTTTCTTGTCTTTACTTTTTGTCCTACTGCAATCACTTTACAAACAGAAGCCAGATTGGCCTTCTGAAAAACATAAATCAAACAATCCAATTCCCTGCTAAACACCCTTGAACGGATTTCCTGTGCATATGAAATACAGCCAAGTCCCTTTTGATGCACCGGTACCTACGGAGTCACACTGTCATCTAGGAGCCACTGTGCAATCCCTGCTGTATTTCCCACTGTGCTATCTTTAGTGCCACTTATTCAAAGATTTTTAAAAAGACGGTATCTGAATTCATGAATTCTGTGACACTTTTTATGTCTTACATGTATTTTGTTTAAACATGTCATGTGTTTGTCAATCAAATTCTGTATAAAGGCAGTCCATATCACATGCTACAATGTGATGCTCTGTTACAATTTTTCAATAATAAAAAAAAAAAACATTGTGTTTGAGGCCTAGCTCACAGGTTAAAGTGCTTGTCTGGCCTCTGCAAGGCCCTTGGTTTGGTTCTTCTGCAGCACAGAAAATTTAGCAGAATGTGTTGGTGAATACCGATAATCCCAGTATTTGGAAGGCTGAACCAGAGGATTGCTATGAGTTCAAGACCTGTTTGGGCTACATAGTAACTTCATAACCAGCCCAGACCCTGTCACACACAAACATAACCACACACCCACCGTCATACATACACAAAACATTCTCTTGAAATATAAGAAGAAATATACATTTATACATTTATGTATTTATAAATACATATGCTGGTCATGAATCTGACAGAATGAGATAGCTCATTAATGTTTTATTTTTAGAAGCTAAAGTGACTATAAAAGCAACACAATGGTAGGGACAAACTATATAAAGCATTTTATTCGCAGGTCAATATTTTACCTAATCTACTAAATTAGGAATGCAGTAAATTCAATCAACTGAAAATAAAACCCCTAAGTACAATCCCCTGTTAAGAAAAAATAATTTTCCAAGTCTTACAACCACTATTAACAGTTCTAAGAAAGAAAAATCCTCCTAGGAGTGGGTGAAAAAATGGTCCCAATTTGCACTACTAGACTAGAAAAGCAGGCAGCACAGAACCGAGAACAAATACTCATGATTGGTTCTGCCTTCATTCCTTCATTAACAAAGAAGAAATCCCAAAGGCTTATTATCACTTCTTAGGTGCTTTTGCTAATTGTGTACAACCCTTTTCCTTATCCATTAGTGCAGCAATTATGCATCAAGCCAGTGAAAATATGAATGATTTCTCAATAGCATCTCTTATGACTTCTAAGTAAAGGGGAGGTCTTATTTGAAAAACTAAAAATAGGTATTCACAGGCTATACTATGGGATACTATGGTCTTTCAAAACTGGTGCTCTTTGACTGGATGCTACATTTTCTCAGTTAACTACAAATCAAGAAACTCTAGTGAGATTGAAAACTCAGAGTCAATAGCAGCATCAAAACAACTAAAGGTGTCTGAAATGTTTATAAAGCATCTCATTCATTGGTTGAGAACAACAAACACACACTGAGGGGCTTATCCACAGGCTTCTGAGTCAAAGTTTCTATCAATCCTATACCACGGCTTCCAAGCACTATAACGCGTAGACTTGAAAACTATCTCACTTTGGAACACTGTCCAAAATAAAATAAACTAAAACTACAGGACTTATAGAATATTAGAGTTACACCAACCCATGATCTGGTGAACCAAGCAAATTAGAGCATTTATCAGAATAAATAGTCAACTACACATGACTTTAAGGATCATGCTGTCATATAAACACATCTTGATCACTTTTCTCTGAACAATTTTACAACCTCACTTGTAAAATATTGTTTCCTACCAACCCAACCATGATTATAGATTTTTGCCAAGTTGACCACATGGCCACCTGATTCCTGAATTCTTCGCCTGTGGTTACCTCAGGTGAGTCAGTCTTACCTGTGTGTGATTCAGCCCCCTCCTAAATCTTGTTGTAGTGCTTATTGTGCTCCCGTCTCTTGTCCAAGCCTGTAACATGTAGGAGTTTAATAAATGCTGCCTAATTATGGTGATGCCTTACCATCACTTACTCTCTACTCTAAGGCTTTTACTTAGAGTCAGTCAACACATCCTGAGCTCCTACTCTACAGAGGAACAGCCTTCCTCAGCTCTGAGAGATTATATTTTCATTTTCTTAATTGTATTTAAAGATTATAATATTTTGACCTTGTCAGAGATAGTTTCACATGCAAGACTGATTTTTTTTTAAAGTTCATGCTTGAGCTATTTAACTACAGTGCTATTTTCTTTAATTAGAAGATTAATCTCTTAGGAATGGGGTTGTGTCTTTGCATGTCTGGTTCAGTGCCAAATAGTATTTTTCAGTCCTGAAGAAATAAAATAATACTTTAATCTTCCATGGATTGATTATCTAAGTGTGTAAACTTAAAGTTATGTTTGGTGTATAATATACAGATTTTATGTATTATAATTTATGATCTAATTAAACCTTTTATGAGAATCTTGAAATTCAAGTCCTTCATTAACATCTAAAGAGAGTGTTGTATACTATCTGAAATCCTATTTCTAATTATGTTCAAGGATTTATAATTTGTATGTAGGAAATAAAGATATCCGTGGTCATTCAAAAATTCTACTAAGGTTTGGATTTCCAATAATCCATTTAATTAAGTTTAAAGCAAAAACTTACGTATAGTTCATACTATTTTACATCTAGCTAGGCCTAATTATTGAAGATATTTGCTAAACTTTGTTATGTTATAAGATTCTTCTAAGCCTTTCATAGGTAATAAGACTCAATCCAAGTATTTACTGATTCAGAATTAAGTCAGTTTTTAAGATGAGATGCCTAAATCCTAAGTAGAACAAACAGGCAGGCTAATGGTAATTTAGAATGCAGATTTGAATCCTTCTTTTGCCATTTATTACATTCTACAGCACTGGATCTTAGATGCCTCCTCTGAAGAATAGGAGAATAATAGAACTTTCTTTGAAGTACAATATTCAGTATTCAGAGAGCACCCTTATTTGATGCACTTAGAACAGTGTATGACGCAGAATAAATGTTAGAAGAAAAGTTAGTACAAGTGGATTTTCCTTGGATGTAGTGAATCTTAAGCCCTGAGGCTCAGACATCTTCACTTTCAAGGCCTCAGAATGAACTTAGCATTTTTTAAAGGGTTACTTACATATTCTTTTCCATAAAGAGCACCCTCCCCACACGCAAACATTGTGAACATTGGATTTGCCCTTGCATGCATTATTATCGTTGTTCTTGTGTTGGAAAGATTAAATATTTTCCCTGAGGCACACGGCTAGTAGTGACATAGCTGAGATCTGTCCCAAGTCTATGTGGCTAGAGAACTTGAAGTCTGAGTCAAAATACTTTCCGGCCAACTTATTGTATGTTCCTTTTTCCTCAGAGCTAAAGGAATCTGACACAAGGAGCATAAAGACTCACTTCCTGTGGGAACATGACCATTGCCTAATCTCATTTTCCTCTAAGTTTCCTCTCACTCGAGAAGAAAGGACAGAATGCTTTCCATTCAGCAATGGGTGTGCAGAGGTCATGCACCATCATCCACCATGTTGCATATATCTTTGCCATGAGACAAGGTAAGAACATCACTACATAAAGAATCAGTAACACTGTTAATTTTCTGTGAATTCTTTTCTTCTTTTCAACTGGAAGCCAAGTAAAATCTTCTCTAGCAAAGACAGAGGATATAAGATTAGGAGCAGAGACAGTAAGATTTTGCCATTATGGATTTCTTTTTCAATTACTCAGGCATCCGTCCAACAAAAATGCACTGAGCTGATATTCGGGACCATGTGCTGGATATGTTTTGAGAATGGAAGTTGCTTTCCTTTATTCTGCCAGCAAATATTTACTCAGCATCTACTCACTGGTTATCTAGCAAAAAACAAAAATATGTAAGTTTCTGACCCCATTGTGTCTATATTTAATGGGATTTTAACAAAAAGTTAGATCATTTTTGATCAAAGAGGTGTTCCTTTGAGAATAATTTTATTACTTGTCAGCACCTCTAATACCCATTGAAAAATTTTATTTTTAAAATATCATTGCCAGCACTAAACACTTTCTCAAAAGTGTATTCTATTCACATAACATAATGACTTTGTTCTTGGGTGGTCATTTTTATTACTAATTACAGTCAGTTATATCCAACAAACTTTCTCTAGAATGTGCATTGTTACAGCATGCTCCACTGGAAAGGAATCACAATCTATTAAAAAAAAAAAAGAAATGATTAACCCTTAAGAAATTAATGTTATTCTTGGCAATGTCATGCTTAGATGTCTTTTAAAACTCTAAGCAAATACGCATTAAAGAAAGTTACATGAAAGACATAGGCTGAACCTTTCCCTTTGACATACACGTGGTCCATATAGAATGAGAAATAATTTTAGAAGGTTACTATTCTAAAGAAAAAAGAATTCATAGTCAAAGATTAGCATCCATATAAATCTAGGAGTGGCAGACATGCAACCTGACATCAACTTTTATTTTCAAATCTAAATAGCATCAAAATATGCTAATTTATTCATCAAGGCATTTTCTGAAGCTATAACCAGCTACAGAATTTTGAAAATTATTTCCAAATTAACAATCTAAGAACTCCACAAGTTGACATAAGTCATGCATTCATATAATATAAAACACATTTTAGGTAGTAGATTTTAAATTGCTCTTTTTTGAGTAGTAAAAGCTTTAACCTGGAGCCCCATTTCTCCCATGCTAATAATCATAGGGCATTTCTGCTAGGTAGAGCACAAACTGGTCATTGTTCATAATGGATTATCTGCTGCCAGCTAAGAGCTACATAAGATACCCAGTGCCATCAAGAGGCATTTCAATCACTCCAGCGCACTATAGAGATTTATGTACTCATATTTCGGCCACTTCTTAATTCAATTTTAAAAACTGTTTAAACATTATTTGAAAGGAACACAAAGCAGTACTTGGTAATTTCCCATTTTACAGAATTCATATATTATCATATTGCTGATCACAAAGAGGATATTCTAGCCAAAAACATATTTCCACCTTAATTGCAAATTTTAATTCGTGTTTCTGATGAAGCAGTCATTGCATGATTGATTTATATTGGCAATATGATACACCTGCTATAAAAACAAAAATAAAATCTGACTAGTTATGATCTAAGTAATTCAAATGCATATCTAATGCAAAATGTGTCAATTATGAAATAATAAAATCGTAATACTTTAAATATATTCATTAGAAATACATTTGGGGGTTGTAATTTGGAGTTATTATGAGGATTCCGGCCATAGCATGTGACAGACAGAAATATATGTTCACAAAAAATGAGAGAAAGACTTGAGATGACACCAGCAAAATCCAAGAGAAATTGAAATAGTATCTACAACAGATATTATTTTTAATCTGGAACTTTTAAAGCATAAAGTTCTTTCATAGTTGGAATTTTTATCTTACAAATCATTAGAATAATTATAAGTATTCTAATTTCGCTTTCTGCAGAAATATATGCACTTAATACCATTTCATTATAATAATTTTCTGCTTCTGGCAACATATGCCCAAAGCTTCAAATTCTCCATCCCTAAATGTTACTAGGACATCAAGAAATCATGTCACATGATCAAGTGTTTCAAAATTCCCTTGCAGTCACATTCTGGTGTTCTTTAAGAAAGATTCCTGATTACTGTTCAGACACATTAAATTGCAGAGCAATTGTTACTTTTAAAATATCATATAAGTAGACAATCAATTTTCCCAATGTCATCTATATAAATATCCAAATAGTCTAATAACACAAGGCTAATTGTTGAAAGCTGTGTGAGTATCACATAGAGCACTGCTTCGTTATTCACTTCTTTGGCCTTTATGTAAGCAACAATGGCTGTTTAGTGACTTTCAAAAAAAATATATATATATATGTTTAAAAAGAGAATGAGACAGGGCCTTTCTCTGCAGTCCAGGGTGGTCCTGAACTCATTACGGTTCCCAAGACAGCCTTGAACACAGAATAATCTGCCTGACTCAGCCTCCTGAGTATTGGGATTACAGGTGTTCACCACCACGCCCAGTTTGTGTAACACTGGGTAATCTATATAATTCGCATCAGGGACTTTCACTTGCTAGGCAAGTTTTGATCTCTGAGCTCTTTTCCCAGTCCCTTTTTATCTTTCTATCAATTTTGCTGACTAATAATGTGATTAACAAGATGTTCAACAATCTTTGGGTTTCAGAACCAAAGGAAAGAAACCCAAAAACCAAGAAAGCTTCTGAAAACCATACTCTTCCAAATAAAGGTTACTACACATAAAATTTTAAATAGATTCACCCTGATTATAAACACAATTTTAAATACGTCCTATATATCTTATTCATACAAACATTGTAAATAAGATGCCTAAAACGTTTGTATGTACAAAGATAACAACTTTGAATTGACGTGCTATTTTCTCACTTCCTGAAGATTATTTCCTAAATTCTTTAAATTAAATATTCCTAAAACTTATAATCAAGTGTCTCACAAGGGAACATTAGCTTTATGACCAGATCCATATAATTATCTCACTGTCGCCTTACATTTTAGATTATATCAAATTCAATCAATCCTCTATAAAACATCCTTTAATATCCTATAATAAATCCTTTATATATTCAGCTTTATATAATACGTAGCTTGCATCATATGATGAATAAGGAATAAAATAATTACTATGTCTCTAGTTTAAGTGCAAGTTATAATTTTAGTTTACAAAATTAAATAAACAACTGTACTGCAATTCCAACACCTGCCAAGCACTGTCCTAAGCATGAAAACATCATGGTGTCTAGACAGACAGGACCCCGCCTTCCTCAAGCCTCATAGTTAGTGTTTTCTGGAAGCTGCTGTGTCTCATTCTTTGAACTTTCATTTACATCGTCTTTGTCTCTAGAACTGTCAAATGCCCATCTATTATGGGAACAATTACAAACTGTCTTAGGAAGTTCCATATTGAGTGATTGATAAGGGTAAATAAAAATGAAAAAAACATAAAAAGAAGTTCAGTGCACAGCGTTCTCAAAAGATTGTGATCTCTAATCTTCAGTTTTCCTTTCAGTAGTTTCTTTTGCTACTGAAAAAAATATAGTTATGTTTAAATAGTTCCTCATTAAGTTGTGTATGAAAAGCCTTACAAATACATTAATCGCATTCCTTTCGCATGATATAAAAATATCTATACATATTTCTGTACATGCGCATAATAGGATGCATTCACTCTTATTAAGTAACTGTTATGAAAAATTTTATAGATTTTCCATAAAAAGATAAATGTGTGCACAAAGTACTCAAGTTCAATGTAAACATTTTGTATTGCATATATGCATATCAATAAAATGGGAGAAAAAGAAATCACACATTGTTAAGAAAATGTATTTCATTTTGTAGGTTGGACTAAGATTACTTAAACTGTTATGAAATCAACTAAATGCAATAAATAAACTTAATCATGACAAAAATTTCTTTGTAATTTTGCCTCTAAAAGATTAAGGAAACACAAACAAAACATACAGACCTCACATATAGATATACTACATTGTAAAAATTTATACTCAGACTATTTCAAACCTCCATGTGACTTGTTCAGTGCTTAATTTAAATGCTTGTATATTAGGCTATTGGTCATTTGAGGTTTTCTCTTATGCATAGAAAAATAACAAATCTTCAAGGGAAGCAATCAATTACTAAAGCAGTTTTCACGTCATGCTAATTCGCACTTTTGCCAAAATACACTGATAATAAAACATCACCCGTTCCCTCAGAAACACTTGAAACTTCATTAGTCTCCTCATCCTTTCTTTCCCTGTTTTTATAATTTTGTATGAAGAGTGGCACATTAGGTGTGTTTGCATACTCCCTTCAGTGACTGCTCCATTGATGGGTAGAATATATGATGCAATGGCTAAACTGATGTAATGACAGTATACAACAAATTTTTCTAAAGGAAAATAACTGAGTTATATATGAAGTTTTGTTATACTGTTATCTGGCATCCCAATGACAAGATTCTTGAATTGCTTTAAAATAATTTCAAAATACATAAAAATACACAATTTACCAGAAGTACAATTTGTTTTATAAAACAATAAACTTTTCCAAAACAAAAATTTTTATACATTTTGAAAGTACTCAAACAAATGCCAAAAACAGAAATACTAAAGTAAAAGTACTACAAAAATTTCAATAAGACCCAAGATTATTGGTGGGAGAGGTCGCTCTTTTGGAGTATAATTCAGTATATTGTCACCATTAAAACAAAAACTTATTTTTGGTAATTATCATTACTTTTTCTAAAATAAGCAAACTTAGGTTTATCACACCACACACAATAATACATGCTTATTTCATACATGAAATATCTATGACACATTACCAAGTTATTAGCAAATAAAACTGACTTAGAAGGTTTCATGGGATTTCTTTTGGCCATTTCAGTTTCTTCAGAAACTTTCCTCACCTAAATCATGGAGGCTTTTGGAATGAATTTAAAACAAAAATAAAGTAAGCATTTGTAAAGAAGTAGGGCGTGGATATTTATTTTAAAGTTCTATGGAGATAATGTCATGCAAGTACTTAAAATAATTATATCATTTCCTGCCATGTAATTGTATCCTTTTAAATTAACACCAAGAAAATTATGACAAGTTTAAACAGGCACGATTGACAAGAGAGAGCTGGAAAAGCCCCCACACAGATCCAATATATATATTTTTAAAAAGCTCATTTTCAATATTATTTTCACTTTCTCACTTTTTTGGTGTAAAAAATACATACAACATTTGAGATGAAAATAAAAGATTTAATAAGACTAAAACACACAGGCTGGCCAATGAAAAAATCTCTGTGTGTGTGTGTGTGTGTGTGTGTGTGTGTGTGTGTGTGTGTGTGCGCAGATTTTAAGTACGGGTGTTCATATACTTAGTAGTACAAAAATTGCAAATCAAATCAAACTACACTAGTAATATGGACTACTTGAATCCTTTTCGTTTTTCGTGCTTATAACCACCTGAAATTCTTGAAAGAGCTACTTCAGAAAGAGTTTCTCTACAGCATGTTTTCACTTGGGAACTTTCCAAGTTTCAGAAATGCCCCGCTCTCAGGGGAACCAAAGCACAATTTCCGGATTATATCAGCAGCCGTGTTTTGCATTCCAGAAAGTGGTTATGAATCCTTGATCTCATCTTTATCAAACTTTTAATCCTTTCTATAATATTCTAGACTTCTGTTTGAACAAATGCCACTTGCCATTCTACTACACTCCAATGTTCAGGATTGTAAAAAGAGTAACCAGTGATCAAATTGGCCAGAGAAAGGAATAAAAAAGATTCCTTATTTTTTGCTACCCTTTTGCTGGCTACTGTAATCATTACAGCTGGAACTCCGTCTTATCAGCTGGATAGTCACACTAGACCTGACTCTTGTGTGCTTCGTGTTTCAAAAGCGGTTTTCATCAGAATTTAAATATTACCTGACATATACTTTCTCAGATAAGGGAGTGAGTACGACACACACACACACACACACACACACACACACACACACACACACACAAACAATCTCTCACGTACACACACACACACACACAGATGGGAAGAGACAGGAAGGGGAGAGAGAGAAAGAGAGAGAAAGAGAGAGCGAGAACATGCTAGAAGAGAGAAAAACTTTACCTGTTCTTATGCCGAGCCTTTAGCAAGTTTCTTCCGAAAGGAGCCATGGTCTGTAGGACAAGCCAGTAACAAGATTGTATCTCAAATTGATCTGGGGCCCCGGGGTGGGGATATCTGGGTGTCTAGGGTGAAAGGAGCAGGGCTGGAAGCTCCCTCTTCACCTTCTCAGATGTTCTGGGCTTCCAGCTCATTAGTAGCCGGCTGAGAGAGTTGCTGGAGGTTGTGCAACTACTGCTTAACTTTGAACTGCGGGATTGTTGTGGCTGCCGCACCTCTGGAGACCTGCCCAGCTTCAGTCTCTAAGAAGGCGTTTGGGAACAGGAAAAAAAAAAAAAAAAAAAAAAAAAAAAAAAAAAAAAAAAGGCGAGAGGAAGGGAGGGGGCCTCCATTGTGTTCTGCAGCTATTTGCAGACTAGGTAAACTGTAAGAACTGCCAAACCCTAGGCATGAAGATACCCATGGAAAGGGAATCTCTCTGGCTTTGGAACCCCGTCCCCCGCTTTCCACACCCAGCCACACAAGGTGAACGCATATAAAAAGTGGAAAAGTGAAAACCCCCACTGCCCAGCCAGCTCCCAGCTCTGGTCTGTGAAATGTAATCTGTTTGTGGAAAGTAGGAGCGAGGGCCAAAAACTCTACAGATTCCACAGGAAAAAGCCTCTGCTGCTAAGTGCCAGGGCGTTAAGGTAAACAGCAGAGCAGCAGCAGGGCTGGAGGCTGGCGCAGGGTGGGCTCACAGGCAGCTTGGGATTTTAAGCCCCTGATGTAATAATTTCAAGGCCTCCTTCTCCCATCTTCACTCGTCCACGATTTCATTGCCATCTTTCTGCAGCTGACAGACCGAAGGCTTCCGGAGAGGGTGACAGATCTCAGTTTTGTGCAGAACCGGTTGTGTTGTTTCCAACATCCGCTGCCTCGGTCTTGGATGTTTACCGGTCTTTGGGCCGTGGGTGTTTCAAAGGAAAATAATTTGTTTGCCTGGCTTCTCCACCAGAAAGGGGACAGAATTTATGTAATTCTTGGTGTTCAGTGGACATTGAGGGATAGCCAGTCTTGACCCGATTGCACAAGAGCTCGAACTCAAAAACCGGTCAGTAGACCGGAACTGCGGGAGAGGCTGTACCAGATTTTCTACAGAGAGCAAATCCAAAATCCAGATTGGGCATGCTGAGGAGAAGGGATAGGCAGAAACACAGCTGTCTAGGAACAAAGCCCCAGAGAATATTCCCAGGACTTCTCTTCTAAGATTTCGTCCCTAATGACACACATCCCTATTTCCTCTTCCACTCTCTACTCCCACGCTTCTAATTTGGTCTTCCCGAGGACCATGAGGGAAGAAATGCAAAGACACCAGTAGGCGTGGCTCCTCTCGATTGTGCTTCAAGGCGGTGTCACCGGGGAAGGCAAGTGAACACAGGGCACTCCGTGTTTCTTAGGAATTCCTACCACTGGCCCACCAAAAGAAACAAAAAATAATCTCAAACCTATCTAGAATTCTTATGTGCGCTGTTTTATGCAAGACTTTGCAGCACTCAGAAAAAATTTCCATTATTAAAATGTCTCGAATCCTCTATGTTTTGTATATGTATGTGTTTTATATATTGTTTAAAATCTGTTATTTTATTTATAATTCCATAGATGTTTCATGTCCTATACCTAGGACCTCAAATTATTAGACTTTTTTAAATGCCAGTGATGCAATTATGTTTTTATATTCTTCAAAGAGAGAGTAATTAAATAATACATATCTATCTTAAAATAGATCTATGGTCAATAATACCAGAGAAAGCCTTTACAGTGAAAAAAAAATTAGTGGCAGTATATTGTGATTTATATGTGTATGCACATTTACATGTATCTATACAAGTATTTGCATAAACCTATGAACAAGCACATGCTTTTTTTGCTTATATCATGCATTATATATATATATATATATATATATATATATATATGCTTCACATGAAGCAAAAATCACATAACTTTAATACTTCTGTTACAGTTCTTCATTTTATTTTATTAGCTCCTCAGAAACATTTAAATTGTGATAGGGATTTTCCCGGTTAACCTAGGCCTTTTAAAATACAGTTTCCTGGCCTGGAGAAATAGCACAGTGGTTAGCGTGACTGTTCAGTCAGCTCAAGGAATTGGGCTTAATTTCCCAGCACCATATAAACTGGGAGTGGAGGTGGATGCCTATAATTCTAGCCCTTGAAAGGTTGAGATAGGATGATTGCCATGAGTTTGAGGCCAACCTGGGTTAGACAGTGAGTTCAAGACCAGCCAGAACTACTGAGTTAAGACTCTGTCTCAACTAAGTAACTAAATAAATAATAAATAAAATATAGCTACCTAAAGCTATACTATTCACTTATTAGTGTAATGACTTTAATCAATTTGCAAAAAAACCTGCTTTACAAATATCTCTTTGTTTCCCAGTTTCAGTTCTCCACCCTTTTAGTATTATTTATATAAGTATATGAATACATGTATAAAAGTTTTAATAGAGAGAGAGGAAACAGCATTAGATTTTTATTAGCATAATCTTCGGTTGAGTTTCTAGTTATCACAAATGAGTCTTATTTAGGATGTTATTATTCCTCACATAAAAGGTCCTATTAATACTTCTCAAGACAAACTCTTTGATCTGTAACAATTAAACACACAGGGGCATGTATGCCTGAAATATAACTTTTATAGCATATACTATGAATCAGTAAAGCTGGGGAAATTCAGAAAGGTTATTGTCCCTCAGACGTTAAAATTGAACAAAATAGAAGACTAAATGTTAACATCTAAATGAAAAATAAGCAAGAAACAACTTTAAAAACAAACAAACAAACAAACCATGATTTAAAACATTATGTGTACCGGTAGCCACATATTATGTAGTTACATTGAACTGAACTTTTGTTTTGAATTTGACAAACTGGCTGATTTTTAAAAAAGATTATGCTTATCTCTGCTAGCATAATGTTCAAATTATAATGGTCCGCAAGAAGAGTATACATTAAGAAGTCATTTCAGAAATAAATCTGCTTATCTACAGCAATGACCTTCAAAACATTCTTATCCAACTTTTCTACTCCTAGTATTTTTTCTCAAGGAAATTATTATTTTCATGGAAAAGCTCATGCTCATTAATATTCATTTTGATAAGTAAATGAAATAATATTCACAAAGTTCTGACACAAAGTACCTACTTAAATAATAACATTTTTGTTGTGAGGTAAAGGATATTAAGAAAAATTATCTCAAATTTTAAAATAAAGGAAATTAATTCCTGTCTTTTGACAATGTAATAGAGCATTGCCTAATTGCTCCTCTGAAAGATTTTTTATTCTATCTAAGTTTGCTTCTTTTAGTTTACTATTTATTAACAGGCTAAGACTGTAAAATATGATGTTAAGTTGTCAAATAAAATGGGGAAGCTACAAGTGATTTTTTGTTAAGGAGCAATACAAAGGATTTTTTTGTCTAATAGAAAAGATACTAAAACTTAAGGTCTGTGGCCATATAGAAGAATATCAGTCAACTTTATGTATGACAAATTTATCTCAAAAGCCTGTTCTTAAATCATTAACAATTTGTAATATCTCTTTTGATCTAGCTTCATAGATCTCCTGGATCCTTGGTTAGTGAGTTATGTCAATTTTGAAGCTTTCTTACTATACATGTGTGAGTATGTGTGTATGTGTGTGCATAAAGTTCTCTTAAAGCCACGAGAATGCACCCCTTATTTTCTCAGCCAATAGGAAGTCCACATAAAGGAATGATGGTAACCTATATGTACAATTCTTGCGCTTGTTAAAATACAAAAGTGTAGGAAGCATTTTGACAGAATATGGTCAGAATGCCTTTCATGTGTGATTGTGAAATTGAGCCAAAATGGTTAGAGAACACGTATTCCCTTTTACATTTAGAGTAACACTTGAGAAGACAAAAGAGGAAATGGTTCATTACATTTAATGATGAAAAATGAATATTCTCATCAGTTAAATGAAGAGCATCGAATCTGTGTTTGAGTTAGTAACAAAAAGTTAAGTGTTAAAATATATTCTAATTGAAAAATCCAACATTTTAAGGAGTCAAAAATAAGCAATTGTGTCAATTTTTAGTTATTTTTTATTTTTAAAGTACAAACCTCGCCTTTGCTAAGGAGTCTTGATTCCCTTCTACCCACTAAAGAGCACAATGATGTCAGCTGACCTGACCGATACCCACCACAGGGTGCCGTTCGGAAGCGCGACCTCTCAACCTCTGCATCCGGGTCTCCTTTATCTATGTCTACCAACATGCTCTAAATCTAATAACTCAAAAATAGCTGTTTTGCTTACTGGAGTTGAAGACGAGAAGATTTAGGACAAGCATACAAGGTAGAAAATGTGTAGAATGTACAATTCAGAGATGCAATGTAAGACATGAGGACTATAGTTAATAATAATGTGTTTCCTGCAGAAATTTTGCTAAGTGGTTATTATAACGGCTCCTGCCAGGGGCGTAGAGACGGGATACTGGCTGTATGGGAGTGGGGTGCTCCATGGATCTACATGTTAATGTGTGAATTTGCCCCTCTACAGTAACCATATTATTATTTATGTATAACATTACACTATTTTAAGTATACACAATTCATATAAATAAAAAATAGAAATGACACTCTCAAAGCAGCATAAAACATAAAGTCTAGGCTCTTTCAGAATTTGACAGACCCTAACTTGACATTCAAGTCTCTTTCTGAGCTTTTCTGATTTTTAGCTGTAACATGCATGGCTTCATAGGACATGGAAGATAGGGCATAGGAGTGGAAAACATGAGTGTCCAAAATGCACAGATTGTGATCGAAGGCATAGCACTACCACCTCCTAGTAACGTGTCCAGAGACTTAGACCTAGTGTACATTACCTTTCTGAAACTCTCTCTCTCTCTCTCTCTCTCTCTCTCTCTCTCTCTCTCTCTCTCTCTCCCTCTCTGCTTCACCCGAGGCAAGATCTTACCCTGCTGTGCTACATAGTCCAAGCAGGCATTGATGTAGCTGCATAAATCTGGAGAAAACACAAACTTATGATTATCCTCTTTCATCCTCTTGAGTGCTGGGATTACAGGTGTGCACCACTGCACCCAGCCGAACTTCAATTTTCTGATCTCAAAAATGCAGAAAGTAAAAATCTTCACTTTGTAATTAAATGAACATTTAAAAGGTTTTTTTTTTTAAAAAAACTGTCTTTACAGCTGTAAATATTAATAGTAATATTAATAAATAGCTGTCTTCTATTTTAAAGTATGTTCTTCATATCTCATTGTCTAAGCTGGCTTAGTGGCATATTTACCATGCACATCCATGCTGGTATGATCCAGTTTTCCCCAGAAAGAAAAAAAAGAGGTCAAAATCTACATCTGGATTACATACAGGTAGTTAACTGTGATCCAAATGGTCACCACTTATTTGTAATCTGTGAAGAAACAACATATCAGATGGCTGGTTGAAATTGATCAGGTTGATGTGGTTCAATCAAAACTCATTGTTCATTAAAAAAAGTAGACAGACACAGAAGCTCTTTTGTACTAGAGAAAAGAACTCAAAAATAATTAGATTTGGCCAAAAGAATAGGTCCAAATGTTGGATGAGAATCTTGGATAATCAGGAAGTGACCAAAGGACACTGTATCAAGTCGGATTTTTGATAACAAAAGGAAGAGGGGGGGAAAAAGTGGTGCTAATTAAACAAACAATTAAGTCTATCCCAGAGCTACAACCACTGCTACTACTACTGTCTACAGTGAGGATCTAACTTTGGAAGCTGTTTTCTGTGTTAAGTTTTCTCATGGTAATTGAAACTATAAAAAAATTATAGTAAATGTGTTTTTCCCACTAAACCTTTTAAATACTGAATGGTGTGCCATGGGCCGTGCAATAACCTAAAAGGTTTTAAGCATGAAAGAAGTAACAAATTGAATGGTTAGATAAAGCCTAGAAGCATTTCAACCCATTACAATCCTGGGAGTCTATGGTAGCCGTGTTCCCTTGATTTTCCATACAAATTAGAATGTACTCCTAGCTTTGCAGAACGTGTATAGTCAGAATGTCTAATTAGTCTCCCAGCTTCAATAAGAAGTTTCATTAAAATGGCTTCTAATTAATTAAACTCAATATTTGAATTGCTGACAGGTTGGGTGTTGGCCAGATTCTTGTGCCCTAAATAAAAGACCAAATTTCTTCACTTACTAGCCATGGCTGTCATTAACTCTTAACGAGATGAGTTGACGAATCCATGGTAGGCTGGCTACTGCGAGAAAGTGCTCAACTTCAAAGAAAGTTTTAAAAGCTGTGAAGCATAGATACCTTTAATAAAATTAAATATTACCATAGAAGCACATAGAGGTCCCCAAATCTACATTCTCTTGCTATTGTAAATAATATAATATGTTTTGTTTTAAATAGGCATTTTATATTTGTATCCTATTTCATCCCAGTATGACTGGCAGGAAAGAAAATATCACAATCTTATTGTAAAAATAAAATAGAATGAAATTGAAAGTATGTAACAATGAATAATGGCTCAAAACAAGATCAATGCTAAATTAATGGAACCCAAAGATAAAATTTTTCAAGGACATGTATTTGCATGAAGTAGAATTCAAAATAAAATTTATTCACTGTGAAGAAGTCAATTATAGTTTATTTTCAGCTATCACAGAGAATATTGTACAACTATACAGATTAAAATAGATTTTAAACTTTACACATATAAAGCTTTGTATTTCTGGTAAGAATTCTGATTATGAAAGGAAGGAAATTAATTTACAAAGAATAGTGAAATTTGAACACAACTCTTCTGATTCAGTCTTCTCTAAAAATTATATAAACCTGCTGAAGAAATAGCTCAGAGGTTAGAGCACTTGTCTAGCAAGGGCAAGGCCCTGAGTTTGATTCGCCAGCAAAAGATAAGCCTGGGTGGGTAGCACATGCTTACAATCCTGTTACCTAGGGGGGCTGAGGCAGGAGGATTTGCATGAGTCCAAGGCCAGCCTGGGCTACATACTGAGTTCAGGACCAGCAAAGACCCTGCCCCCCCCCCAAAAAAAAAATCGTATGTTCAATCTACACAAGCATTCCAATGTGAAAGGTTCAGATTTAACATCTATTTTACAGTTTCTGAAAAATAATATTAATTCAATGTTAAATTTCACTTAAGAGGTACAATGATATATATATATATATATATATATATATATATATATATATATATAGCTGTACAATCATATCAACCTAATTAGTTTATTCATAGCCTTACTTCCTTATCACTTTTATGGTCAGCCATTTAAAATTTACTTATTTAGCATGAAATATCATTGATTTAAAATATTATAAAACCAGGAAGCACTAGTGAAATTTTTTTGAAATATAAAAATTTACTTAAAACATAAAATGATCTTGTAGAAATTTGTAGTGCTCATAGAACTAGAGATGCATTTTTCACAATTTAACCTGTAGAAGATTAATTTTAAAGTTCAGAACCCTTCTTTAATAAACACAAATAGATGTAAAGAGAAAAGTGATTCCATTGGTGTCCAGCTAGGATACTAAAAATAATTTTGAATAATTCAACCTGAGAGGGACTGGCTAAAAAAAAAAAAAAAATGGTACCAGGGAGCCGAAAAAAGTGAACAAATGGAAACAGGATGTGAGAGCTAGTGTCGTTCCTTGTTCAGGAAAGGGAGGAGGGGGGAATCTTTCACATGTTCATGAATTCAGAGCATTTCAGAATGTTATAATGATAACCACTTAACAGTGAGTTAGGAGCACAGAACGGTATAGAATTCATATCTTAATACTAACAAAAACCTTTCATCTGCTATCATCTTCGAAATATTATTACGTAATTTAAAAATAGAAGGAAAAACCTGTAGGAATTTGAATAAAATAACATGCTGTGACAATGGCTGGTGATTGTTAACAAAAATTAAAATAGCTAAATTATTACAGTTAAGATGATACAAACAGGATCTTCATTAATGAATTTGATAAATGAGCATCACTCTTCACCATTTATATTTGCTCTGTGATGGGCCCACTCGCTTGAAGGTAATTTGTTGTTTGATACAATGAATAGTTATTGAGCACATAGAGTATGCACACCTGGAGTATTCCTGTGTAAAAGCTTGATATTCAAAGATTAAAAGGCATAGTTCTTGCTGGTCCTGAACTCACTGTGTAGCCCAGGCTGGCCTTGGACCCATGGCAAACCTGCCTCAGCTTCACAAATGTGTTCCTATATTTAGCTTAAGAAAAATGATATTTTTAGCACTCTTTGAATGCATATCCCATAAATTACAGTGGTGGTATGGAGGATGGAAAGAAACAATTAGACCTATTAAAGAAAGTTGAAGAAAATCAAATAACTGAAGAGTGTTATTATTATTTTATAGATGTTAACAACAGTATATTAAATCATATCACCTATGAACTTTTTTGCTTAATTGGTATTTAACTTTAATAAGGTGGGTTTGGAATTGTTTCCTTTTTAAATTTATAAAGAAGGGCCTGGGAGTGTAGTTCACTGGAATAGCATTTGCTTCACATGCAGAACACCCTGGGTTTGACTCTCCCCTCAGCACTGCATAAAAAATAAATTTATGAAGAAGTTTATGCATATGATTTGAATTCATCAAGCTATCGGTATTCTTTCATTGGGATGTAATGACCTTGTTAGCTTCATGTATGTCAAAGGAATATTAGAATTGTTCTGGATTGGATTGTGTTCTCATTTAAATTTATATGCGGAAGCCTCGTCTGGTTGTATGTAGGGTGCACCCCAAATGCTCACGTTGCCCATGTTGGCCCTGCGTCTCATGGTGAAAGTGTGTGGTAGAGAAAGATGCTTACTGCATAGCACCTAGAAAGCATGTCAGAAAGGAGAGTGCCCCAGTGGTCCTTTTAAGGGCATGACTCCACATTTACCTTTTCTGTAGTTATAAGGATATGAGCTTCCTTCTACTATGCCTGCCTTCTAAGGCATGGCTACTTCCCAATATAGACACATAGACCTTTGGGAAGCATTCTAGATTTCAACCATGTCATTCTACCCCTGACTCTTAAAAGTTTACGTCTATCTCATGAGGAAAAATGCATCTGGTTTAGACCCAAGGGTCTCCACAATTTTAACTCTTCCAGAATTGCTGAAAATCCAAACTGAAAATTTCTCAAGACTCAAGATACTCTTATATGGAAGTCCCTACAGAATAATAATAATAATAATAATAATAATAATAATAATAATAATAAAAACAAATTATATACTTCTTGGATATAATGGCATAGGATGAAAGTTACACACCTCAAAAGAGAAATAGAACCACAGAAAGGTAAGCTCAGACCAAAGCAAGACTCAAACCTAGCAGAATAAACGCATCGTCCTCTAGATTCATGGGTGGGAAGTTGTGAGCTCCAGGGGTCTTGGTCAGCCTCATCTCCAAGGTCACAGCTCACAGGGCTGTTCTCTTGGTGTGCATCTATTTGCCACCTGTAGCTTCACTAAGCAAATACTGCATTCTGACAACCTTCATTTCCTGAGATCTTCATTGCAATGTAGATAACACTCTAACAGCTGTATACATTGTATACACCACCTCATGAGAAGTTACTCAGAGGCTATCTGACCTTGGCGTGCACTGTCTGTCCTCTCAGGACTTCCTTTGAAATTTTGGTGGAAGACTCTATGATGCCAAGAAACATTGTCATTCTGGAAGCCCTAATAACCATGGAAAATGCTAAGCTCTGCCAACTAGAAGGAAACATTCTTGAACCCACTTGAACTATGGCTTCAGCATTTTCTGAATGCCTTCTGAACTCAGAATACACATCAGGGTAACACACTAGGAACTCCAGTGTGAAGTGGGTGCTCTAGGACTCTCACTACTTTCTCCTGGTGTCCATAGTTGCTGCCATCACTGGCTTTTTAAGATTTCCCTAAGGTGGGCTTCCTGTTGCCTGGATGCTTGGAATTTAGATTTTTTTTTTTAATGGCAATGAACACTTCAGCAACTCTACACCCTTGTCTGAAACTTTACATATACTTCTCTTTTAACCAAACTGCAAGGTTTTCAAATCTTTCTATTCTGTTGTTTGCTCCCTATTCTCACTAATCACCTAGCTAAAAAAAATATCTTTGGCATACTTTGGATGCTATGCTACATTGAAATTCATCTGATAAGTTAATTAGTCTGCTACCTAGAGTCTCAGGCTCTGGTTTTTCTCAGGGCAAAGACAAAATGTGGTGAAGTGATTTTGCAGAATGTAACATAATAGTCTCTAGATCAACTCCCAACAGAGCCCTTATTTCATCCAAAACTTCATAAATCAGACTTTCATTCTTCACCTTTGTATCAGATTCACCCATAACTGCTGCTGACAACATTCTAAGCTTTCTCTATTCTTTTTCTCCTTTTTTTTGTTAATCTCTCCCACTTATGAACTTCAAAAGCTTCTGAACCATATTGTCAAGTGAGTCACCACAACAACTTTATGTCCACGACTTATAATTCTGTGTTAATCAGCTTTCTGTTACTCTGACATAATCAGTTTGTAAAGTTTTACTTCCCACAGTTTCAGAGATTTTTGTCTAATGATCATTAGATCACTACTTATTATAAATGTCTCTACTCTGTTTTTTGCTTCTATAGATCCAGCAAAAGAAATGCCTTTGATGTACTTTGAGTGCTGTTAAGGACCTTTTGGTTGCCTGGGGAGTTTAGACAGCAGAATATAGCAGAGGGAGTTGCTCCCTTAATGGTCAGAAAGCAAGAAGAGAGAAGAAGAGAGGAGTGATGGTGTCCATATCTCCACTGCTGGAGATATCTCCACTAGGGCATGGGCTCACTGACCTAACTTTCTACTACAAGACATCAGGTCTTAAAGATTCTGGCACTGTTTTAGTTACTTCTTCTTTGCTGTGAATCAATACCTGACACCCACAATGTAAGAAAGGAAAGGTTTATTTTAGCTTACTTCTCAAAGGTCACAGTCCATTCAGGGGTGGCCGGCAACAATCGAAGCACATGGCAGAGAGAGAGGTGGAGGCAGCTTCCCCGGACCAACAGGAAGACAAGCTGAGGCTAATTGAGATTAGTCCCCCATCCTCCAGGAAGGAAGATGCACATTATGTATCCTTTCAGGTCTCTGCCCACTAACCAGTGCCTCCTGCATCCAGGGGTGACCACTACACACCATTAATCCTAACTTAACTGCAATCCACCCCTCCAGACCAGACCCCAATCCACCAACAACACATGGTTCCATTAAAATACATGAGACTTTTGGGGGACACTCCAGATCCTAACAACAGCAACCACCTCAATAGCACCAAATACTGGCAATCAGTCCTTGAACCTATGGGCCTCTTCTGCACATCCAGATCCTAAATACAGCTACAACATACTCTAGTCCCCATAGAGATTTCAGGCCAACCTGTATTTTAACTGACATCTGATGAGAGACTTTGAAATAAAACTACCCAGTAAAACTGCTTCCAGGGTCTTGACTTTCGTAAGTTAATAAATATTTCAGTTTGTCAAATTTTGAGATAAATTTTACATGGAATTAGATATCCTTTACTGCATTTGTCAACTTTTTCGTTGCTGGGATCAAATGCTTAAAATAATGTCCACTTCCTAAAGGAGGAAATGGTTTTGCTGAACCATGATTCCAGAGGATTTATGAGGTTTCCATCCATAACCAGCTATCTCTAAGACAGAGACATCATGGTGGGTGTGACCAGGCAAAGCAGCCCACTCCGTGCTGATCTGGAAGAACAGGAGAGCAACACCAGAGTAGAAAGGGCTGGCCAGTGAGGTTCCAAGGGTCATGACCCATCTCCAGCTGGGCGTTATTAACAGAACATTTAGCTATGAACACTGCTGGATTAATCCTGCATGGAGTGGGGCATCCTATGATACACTCATCTTTTCAGGAATCTTTTATTCAAGTCATTTACAATTATGATTAAATGGCGTGCTTGTCTAAAATGTTTAGGGCTAAAAGTATTTAGGGTCTCTGAGTTTTCCAGTTTCTGAAGCATTTGTATTAAATTTGTAAGTAGTGGCAATGCATCTCTGGTTTAAAAATCTTACAGTTGAATCTTTTGGGGCATTATATTGGATTTTCTAAATTTTAGACCTTGAGTATTTTCATTTCACATTTTAAGACTGGGATGTTCTACCTCTATTATAATCAGACTTACTAGGTGTCAAAGAGATACAAAAAATATACAAATTATTTTTAAATATTATTTGGTCAAAATGTGAGAGTAATAATACATATTATCTACCAGAGTGTATATTATTAATGGGTGTTACAGCCCTCAGTTCAGAGAATAATAATTTTCCAACGCACAGTCTATAAAAATTTAAATCACATGTGTCTTTGAGTTAATGCTTCTAAAAATCTAAACTAATGGGAGACAATAAATGACAAACAAAATGGATTTTTGCATTAATTATATACAATATTTTCTCATGAACACTTACATGGCATGAGCTTTATCAATACTTATAAGAACATAACAGATGCATTTATTTTTAAATCATCATTTTGTAAATAAAGTTGACTAAAAACAGAGAAATGAGTGAACTTTCTTGAAGCCACAAAGCAAATAAGTGGTAGAGCAGAGATTTAAGGCCATTTTTAAAAACAATTATCTGGTTGTCTCTTACTTAAAGAAATATTTAGAATGTACCTTAATACCAGAGTTTTTAAATGAATAATGCACTCCAATTACAGATTACTGGATATGAACATTTATTTATTTTAAATTTATTTCATTTTTTGTGGTACTGAAGGATTGGACCTAGACCCTTCACTCTGGTCTACATTCCTAGATCCTTTTTATTATTTATTTTATTCAGGGTTTCACTAAGCTACCAGGCTTGGGTTAAACTGTGAACCTCCTCCCTCTGCTTCCCAAAGTGCTGGGATTACTGGCCATGCCATGAGGCCCTGCTTGGACAAGAATTTTTAAAAGAATGTTGCAGATCCACAGACAACTTCATGAAGTGATAGGAATTATTTTCTTTCAAGTGAAACAATACACCAATTGATGCTAACAAAAAATGCTAAATAAATAATACAGTGACTTGGGAAGCTTAGTAGATTGTCTGCTTGCAGAAAATAGATCCATTATTTCTAAATTTCTGATGTTTTTCTAAAGAAACTTTAAAATCTGATTTTCTTTAACAGTGAAATTGTGTCATCTTAAATGGATGGCAAAACAATGTATTTTTTCAAGTGCCACAAGTGCATGTAACAAATATCACATTCTGGATGCAGAACATGTACTGATTTCCATGTTAAGATCTTGCTATAATTTAATAATAATTAGCTAACAATTGTTCAATTTATCACTTAATATGATGACCTTTAATTCCTTCTATGTTGTTGAAAAGCTTCCTGATGAAACTTCACTGAAATAGGAAAGACTTCACTATTGTATCTAAGGGCATAATGATTTGATAAAGAGACATTTTCCATCTAGCAAAGCCTATCAGTGTGAAGCGAAGGAGGTTATCCATCCTTGTAACCGCAACACCAGCATTGTCTATTTCAAGAATCAACATATGAGATTTTAATGTGTTAGACCATGTGTATGCCTCTCGCAGAACGGTTGAGAATGTAGACTCTTAAGAAAGCCCGTGTGTTGGAATCCCTACTATATTACTTCCAGCTTACTCCGTCTCTGCATCTGTTTCTCTACTTGAAAAACAGACATATAACTGTACCTCGCAGAGGTATTTCGAGAAACTAATAGCTCAAGAAACATTAGCTAGTGTTACTGTGAAGATTAAGCATTAGATTACTAGAGCTTGGTGCCAGAAAGCATTCTTATCATCAACCGTCTCTGTGCTGACTTCATTCTCACAAAACAATTCCTGATTATAAAATACCTCTGTACAATGAAAGAGTGTCTCACCCTCTGGGTATGAGATTGGACACTGTGGTAATGAAAGAGATCTCAGAATCAATTTAAAAATTTTATTCTTCCACATTTAATTAACATAATGCATATATTTAATTTAAACAACATACTGTTTGAAACTATACTTGCATTGTGGCATGACTGAACATTAGTCATTAGTTAATTAACATATGCATGTTACCTTCACCACTACTAGCCTTTTTCACAGATTGTCCTTTGCCCATTGTGTGTTTCTGTCATTTTTGTCTGTAAATGTATGGGTTTATTTATGGTGAGTCTAGTTTAGTCTAGGCTAGTCTGTTGGTTTATATGTTTTCGTCCTACCATCAAGCTGTACTGAACACTATAGCTTCATATCTGATTTAAAATGCATGTGATGACTCCAATTTCCCATGATTCTAATGTCTTTAACTATCCAGTAACTTTTATGATTCTGTACATATTTTAGAATTTTTTAATTCTGTGAAAAATGCTATTAGAATTTTAATAGGAATTGCATTAAAATTTGTAGATCACTGTGGGCCATATGGACATTCGAACAATATAACTTCTTCATTCCCAATTTGGACAATTTTATTTAACTTGTATAACAGTTCTGGCTAAGCTTGTTAGTACACTATTGAACAGAATTTGAAGAGTAGAAATTCTTGCCTTGTTCTTAAACAAGGAAAAAACTTTCGTATTTTCACCATTGAACATAATATTAGCAGGACTTGTCCTATGTTGTCTTTATTATGTTAAGATATATTCCTTCTCTATTTAATGTTATCATGAAAGTTTACTGGACTTTGTAAATGCCTTGTTTGTGTGTATTGAAATGATCATTTTTTTTGTCTTTGAATCTTTTAATGTAGTACATCCTATATAGATCGATTTGCCTATGTCAGAATATATTTGCGTCCTCTGATAAACTGGATCCATTATGTACTTTAAAAGTCATACGTGTTTGGAAGGTGACTGGACCGTGGGGAAGCTGTGCTCATCACAGGTTCATCTATTGGTTAAGTTTCTGAGGTGGCTCTACAATTAGGTGATGGGGTGTGGGAGGAGATGGGTCACTGAACATTTGAATTGAAGAGCGACATTGTTGTTATTGTTGTCGTCATCATAGTCACAGGATGAACATCTGCCTTTACCAGGTCCTGTCAGTTGCTTTTTCCCTTAGAGCCAGTTGGCTATGCACTAAATACTCTATAAATAGTGAGCCAAAAAGACTTTCCTCCATTAAGTTGTTGCTGGTAAATATATTGCCTTAGTGATGAGAAAGCAAATGTAACACACTAGTACAAAGAAATTGGTTATTGTTGTGGTTTTACCTGAACTTGTGTTTTCAAAGCCTTTGAAACTTGTACATGGAGAAATTTGGATAGATCTGAAATGCCAGTTATGAAAAAGCTCTGTTTGTAAGCTGAGATAAATGGGAGATTGTAGTCAGAACTCAGAAAAAAACAGAATTTTGATAAAAATACAGATGTAAAGGCCAGTCACAGGAGATTTAAGTTGAAAACAGGATTTTTTTTGGTAGTTCAACTAGAGGCCATGTGTAGCACACTCTGGCAGAAAATGTGTCTTCATTTTGCTTATATCCTGAGTTTTAGTGAAAGAATGAGATTAAGGGTAGTGGACTAATTAATTTAGAGAGAGATATTTCAAAGTATGACAATGTTCAGACTGTAGTGTGGGTATTGGTGGGCTGCTTTTAGCTGAACTGAGGCTAAAATTCAAAACTAAATATCAAAGCCAAAAGATAATAAAAAGTTTCTAGATAAAACAAACAAACAAACAACAACAACAAAAAACAGAAGTGCCAGACAAGTTGGGACAATAGAGAGTGTGATTTAATAGGTGAGCACTAAAAAAGAGATCAAATATACCACATCAGCGCAATCGGAAGGATGCTTTAAAAGCAGCTCTCAGAGATCATCAGAGATCAGTAGGATCACACACTTCTCAGGCCGTGGGTACAAAACAGTTGACTTTTTTTTTTTTTTTTTTTTTTAGAAGAAAACCCCTGGTCATCCTTAAAATAACACGGAAACTTAAAAATGTGGTTTCCAGAATTTTTTTATTTTTATTTTTTAAATTTTTTTATTTATTTATTTTTTACAGTGCTCACTCTCCCAGGCACTTCAGGGCTGCTACACATGACCTAAGGGGGCTTGATTACTACTCAAGCTGAAAACTCATTTTAGTTTAATCCATGTGGTGCTGGTTACACAGACATAAGAAATAAGAGTTATCATTCCTTGGAGGCTTCTATCTAATATTAATATTCAAGAGAAAAAGGGCTGGGAAGCCAGAGAAAATGTAGGACTGGCTCATAATCTCTGCCAAGTGCCCCTACAAGTGTGGACCATAAAGTCGTAAGAATAAAGTCAACGATGCAGTGAAAGCCTCGGGACTTTGGAGATGCCAGAAACACGAATGATTTGCTGAGAAAACCAACAGGCAGTAGGCAATGCCAACTAAAGAGACAGGCTGAGTTGATTGCAATTGGCAAAGCCTTAGCACTGAGGCTTTCCAAGCTGTTTAGGGTCAACTTCTCACCCAAACTTGCGTCCAGTGCTACCTGGGAAGTTCAAGATTTCAAAATCTGCCGTCCTGAGTTTCTGTCCTGTTTTGATTCCATTTTTTTGTGTCCTCTTATTTTCCTCTTTGTGATGAGAATGTTTCCCCTGGGTCCTTGTATGTTGAACTCTTCAAATTTCTTTATAGTTCTACAGATGCTCATAAATACTAGGTCGCCTTGAGTCTCAGGGAAGGCTTTTAATTTAGACTTTTCAGAAATGCTAGAACAGTTAAGATTTTGTTGAATTTTTATGACGGACTAAATTCATTTTACAGAATAATAATGGTGTGAGTCTTTTTGAGCACCAAATGTTATGGTTTAGATCTAAAATGTCCCCTGGGGTCTCATATGTTGATCCACCGATGAGTTCCATAGCTGGATGTATTGTGGTGAGGTAGAACCTGGCTGGAGCTGGGCACAGGGCCAGGACTTAAAAGGGCATATTCTTTCCCAGGCAGCATCTTTTTCTCATGTGTCTTGTTGCAGAATGAGCAGTTGCCTCCGCCAGCCCCTTGTATCATGACCTTTCATCATACAGCCAGCAGGCCATAAACAAAATCCTCTGGAAATTCATAGCCAAAATAAACTTGTCTTCTTTTAGTTGTGGTTTTGGGTACCTTGTTCCAGAGAGATGAAGGTAACTAAAACATACCCCAAGGATAAAAGTCACTTAAAATGATGAATTATCTGTCCTACAAATGGGTTGCAATGTATGCCTGAACCTGAATTGCTAATATTTTGTTGGGAAGATTTGTCATTCATATGTGTGTGTGTATCTATATATCTATATATCTATATCTATATCTATCTATCTATCTATCTATCTATCTATCTATCTATCTATATTCATTATTATAAGATATATTTATCTGCCTTTATTTTTTAATAAGGAAATTCTGGTCCATAAAATAAATTGGAAGTGTTCCCTCTTGTTTTTTTCTTTTCAACTTGAGTAGAACTAGTATTAATTCTTCCTGAAATATTTGGTGGAATTTATCAGGGAAGCTTTTCTTTTTCAAGAGACTTTATTACTGATTCAGTGTTTCTTATGATTTGGATTTAGAGTGTCTCCAAAAAAGCCTCTTGTATTTGAATGTTGCCAAATGCCTACCTACTGTTGGGAGGTGGGCATAGTAGGAGGGGACTGAACCCTGGTAGTGACCAGTAAGGAATGGATTACATGGACAAGGGATGGAATGATGGTTCTACCTTTTCTCCCTCTCTTGTTTTTTTTTTTTTTTTTAAATCTTCCATGTCGTAAAGAGCTTCCATCTAGCTGCAGTTCTGCCATGAAGTTTAACCATTGCCAGCCACCCATGTATGGACTGTGGTCTTCTGAAACTGTAAGCTAAGATAAATATTTACTCTCTTAAGTTGTGGATATCAGATATTCTGTCTTGGCAATGACAAAGTACCTAACCCCATCTTATTTCTCATTAGTGGCCTCTTGGTATGTTTTATTTCTTCATGAATCCATCATGGAGATTGAGTATGCATGAAAATAATGACTCAGTTTTGCCCAACTCTTGCCTTGCCTTTCTGGTCTGTTTCATTTATTTCTGCTCTGATATATATATATATATATATATATATATATATATATATATATATATATATATATGTCGATCAACACATGAGACCCCAGGGGACATTTTAGATCTAAACCATAACATTTGGTGCTCAAAAAGACTCACACCATTATTATTCTGTAAAATGAATTTAGTCCGTCATAAAAATTCACCAAAGTCTTAACTGTTCTAGCATTTCTGAAAAGTCTAAATTAAAAGCCTTCCCTGAGACTCAAGGTGACCTAGTATTTATGAGCATCTGTAGAACTATAAAGAAATTATATATATATATATATATATATATATATATATATATATATATATATCCTTTCTACTAAGTTAGAGCTTAATTGTTGTTCTCATTTGAATCTGGAATGTGTCCCCATATGCCTCGCGCTTGGAAGGTAATTCAGTCATGGAGATGAAGCCATTGATTACCTGTGCTGTGAAGCTGTGGGGCCTGGTGGGAAGGGGTGGCTCATGCTAGCTTGAATCAGGACAGGCAGATCACTGGCACCACCTGAAAGGATACTTGCTAGCTCCGCTCTTCCTCTCACTCATTCTGCTTCATGTCAACTATGAGATAAACATCTTCTCTCTACTTATGCCTCTGACATGGGATTTCATCACTGTCAACATCCGTATGTGAAGTGAGTCCTTCTGAAATTGTTCTAGAGCAAACACTTACTCCTTTAAGTTGTGGGTGCTAGGTGTTATGTCCCAGCCACAGGAAATTAAACAAGAAAGTTGTTTCCTTCTTTTTTTCTGATTTCTTGTGGCATAATATTAGGTTGATGTACTAGTTGTATCTGTATTGGGAAACAACAGCTAATACATCCAACTTAAAAAAGTAGAGACTTAATCTGGATCACAATGTCGAGGGATTTAGTCCATGATTTTGTGGCTCCAAGGGTGAACATATCATAGCAGAAGGAATTAGCAGAGGAAAGATGCTATCTAAGAATGGGTGGGAACAGTGCCAGAGAAGAAAGAAGGAATGGCCAGATACAGACCACAAGGTTCTGTTTTCATCGCCGGTCGAGTCACACACACACACAGAAGTGTGGCCTACAAATTGCCCATGGCTCCCAAATCCACCTTAAGTACTACATCCCAACCTTCATTAACTTGATACCCAAACACTTCTCATTAAACCTTACCTAATCTCTAAATAAACAGAAAGTCATAATTCTGCATCAAATGATGCAACTGTTCTGAGTTCATCCAAAAACACAGTAATCCCTTTGCTAAAATCTTGACAGACCTAGTATTGACAACAATCCAAGTCGAAGTTGTCTCTGGGAGTTAATTTATACTCTTATATATAAAAATGTAAAAATACATAAAAATTAGAAAACTAGTTGTACATTTCCCAAGACACAATAACCCAGTCTAAACATTTTCATTCCAAATTAAAAAAAAATGGGTGAATAGAAAAGAATTGCATCAAAACAAGACTGAAATATGAAAGACTAAACATCTGCTCTATGTTCAGTATCTGGGACACATGGTAGTATACCAATTTCAGAGAGCATGGTTGGCCCTGCTCTACTGCTCTGCCGGTCATCGTCCTTACCACCTCTGTCTTGGGCTCACTTTACTTAAGTGTGTAGCTTCTCTCTGCAGGTATTTCATACTTCCGACATCTCCAGTTTCCCAGATTCTTCATTGTACCTCAGTTTCATTTCCAAAGCTTTGCATACTGTCTTCCTAAATAACTGGACTTCTAGACCTGCCTTTGAAATCTGTGTGAAAACGAACTGATCATTAGTTCTTTAATTCTGCATTCTGAAATAGCTAGAATTATGTGAAAGACCTCAGTCTATTTCGCCAGCTTGAGCAGTAGAGAGACTCCATCGGCCCTGGCTGCAGTGAACCCTGAATCTGTGTGGCTGAGTATGGTAAAACAAGTGTAGGGAGCAAAGTTCCTAGATATTCCTTTTTGAGCAAGGACCTGAGGGCTTTCTTCTTAAATGAAACATTTGCATTTTTGCGTCCTTGAGTCTGGAATGTGTGGGGTCTTGCTAATGTCCTTGTAAGTTTGCACAAAGTACTTTGTTTCTTTTTAATGACAATAATCTTTTTGGAAACATCACAGCTATTGTTCTTAACACTTAATTCCTCTTGGACCAAAATTTAGTTGTTCAAATTTTTATACTCTACTTTATGCATTACTTCTTACTATTACTTTGACTAAAACTAGCCAGCAACATCTGTGTGGCAGCCTGAATGCTTGGCTGCCTTGAAATTTTCTATACTTAATAAAATAATCCATTGCCCTTGATATAATTCCCTCAAAAAATCTCAGGAAATGGGTACAATCTAAACAAATTTTAGACTAGAGTGTGACACACATATCCACCTTCCAGTGGAATCCCAACTGAATTTTCCCGGGCCTGGTTTTTAATGTGTACATTCTTATTAATATTCTAGTCTTTTGAGATTTGACTAGAATCACCCACCAGCCCTGGCTTACAGAAACCTGGTACTCCTCTAGACTAAATCACCATAGCTTTCTAATCAACTACAAACCAACTGAAAAAGCTACTTAGTGTCATAAGCATATAAACTCCCAGCAACTATTCCAGTGTCAGTTGTTTTGCCTCAGTCAGCTTTCTTGTCACTGAGATGCAATACCCAAAAGCCCTAGCTTAAAGGAAGAAAGGTTCAATGTGGCTCATAGTTTCAGGAGATTTGGACCATGAACATCTGTCTCTAAGGCAGATACATGCCAAAAAGTACGGCACAGCAAGAAAGCTTGGTCCATTAAAGTTGTGAAAAAGAAGAGAGAAGGTCCCAGAGACTACAGGTAGATCCCAAGATGGTGTGTCTGTCAAAAACTCCAAACAAAACCAGACATGTATTTTATTAATACGCTAGTGGCTCCCACACCAATCAGGCTGATGACAGCTGATATTTTTAATTTCTTCTATACCCTTTGATAATGACATAGCATGTTGTATAATTTCCACATACTTATGAATTTTCCATAGTTCCTCCTATTTTTGATTTCTGGTTTTATAACATTGCTAAAATCCTTGCTATAATCAAATAAATAACAATAGAAATACAGCTTATGAAAATACATAGAAAACTGTTGTAACCATGATCGGATGGAACTTTATATGCTTAAGTGACCATGTCAAAAGAAGAAAAGATTTGATAGTAATGTCTTAACCCCAATCCAAAGAAAATAGAGAAGAGAGAGTAATATTAACCAAACTAAAGAGAAGGAAATACATATTAATTATATGTATGGAAATGAATATAATGCAATAAATTGTCTAAAGTTTTTATTTTGAAAAGAGGAATAAAATTAATAATACCTATCAAACTTGATCAACAGAATAAAGAGAAAAACACAACCAGTATCAGCAATGAAAAGGTACTTTAACTGTATATCCTACACAGAAAAAATAATAAAATATATTTTAAGCAAACATGTATTCATAAATTTGAAGAGTTAGATGACATAAGAATATCAGTGAAAAGATCAAATTTATGCATTTACATTTCATGAAATATTTACTGAGATATTAACTATAACTGTACATATTGTGACAATATGGCCAAAATTAATGAGGAACTTCCTAAAATAATCACATTGAAAGACAATTGTAAAGGTGTATGATTTTAATATTCACGTTCAATTAAACAATTGATTATTCATACCTTCAATACTTTGCGATACATTTTAAAGATTCATAAGAAGAAATTAAACACAAAATACTTTAGTCATCCCCTTGACAAATAGGAAGACCTTTCATGTGAGGTTTATGTTTTCAAATGGAAAATATCATCTGAAACTTTGTAGCAAGCAGATGGACCCCTTAGAATGAGTTTTTATGAAATATGTCACTTTACCTGCCTAGGTCAGCAGGCATTTGAGTGCAGTTTCCTGGCTTGGGTTTATGTACACCAAACTTCAGAGCCAGGAGGACAAAGAAAAATGGTGATAATATCATAAAATAAAAAGAGAAGATCTGAATAAAGAATATACAATCTAGAAGCTGAGGGATTTCCTCTCTTCCCTGAAAGATAGCAATGGACCCGTACACACTAAAAACAAATGATTATTCAGAGTAAAGACAAAAAGGACCTGCCCATTCTGTAGCAACTAATGCCTTTTGTGCATATTCTAACTAATGGGCATGGCAGACTAAGAATAGGAAAACTTACAGAGAATTAATATATTTTTTTATGTTTTTGTTTTGAGAGAGGGAATCATTTTCTTGGCAAATGAATAAATTTCTCAAGTTAACCTGACTGATCTTGCAAAATAACTTTCTACAGGGAAAAAAATATGAGATCACAACGGTGTGGTCAGGATCAGTCTAATTAAAAATGGTGAAATAAAGAAAATTAATAAGCCAATTACAATATCTGGGCCTGCATATTTTTTCCTCTCTCAGTGAAACTTCAAGACTAGTTCTACACAACATTTTTCAGTTCTCATATTCTTTGCATCAATGAATTATGATGACATTAGAATTTGGTCTGTGACTATAAGAATTCATGGCTGGTATTTCCATTCTGTACACACTAATGCCTCCACCTAGAGTACAATGTGGGAAATGGTCTCCTGCTCAGGACACTGGCTCTGACTCCCTGGTGTGGCAGCCTGACTTTCTCCGCCATTCTTCTTTCTATAGTTTCTGGTATTTTGCCCTGCTAAAAAAAAAAAAAATATCAATGCACACAAAGCCCACTTAGCTCCTACATAGTCCATGTGATAAAAAAGGATTCTGAAATAAAAAGTCTATATATTTCCTTAAACTGTATAATGCATCTAAGTCTGCAAAGGAATAAAAATGGTTAAATAATGAGTAAGAATCAAAATCTTAGATTTTCTTTACTAATTTTTTAAAAGTTAAAGCCTATTGATATCTGGCACACTGTTTTCTATAGCTTAGCAATACATGACTTTCTTTGAATTGTTTATTGTATGTGGTATTATTGTCACAAAGAGTAGCTGTGGCTTTAGAAACGCCATCCTTCCCAGTCCCATCCTTCCTGCCTTCCCAAGTTTATTTACCCTTAATCATGTTCCCATTTTTTTAAAGCTTCACAATGGGAAAAATAACATCATCCTGTGAAACCAGCTTCTCACTGTGCTATTTTAGATGAAATTAAATTAACCTGGCTTAGAGTCTGTCCTTAAATAGTTTTCTTTTTTCATAAATAAATTTTAGATTGAAGCTTTAAGTTGCTCTCAGGCCCCTTGTGTTGGCTGTCTCCTGGTGGCAGTGTCTAGGCTCAGAATGCTAGACTGCCCACTCCAGTCTTCTGCCTCTGATGAGGTATTCTTTCTTATTTTCTTTGTAAAACTTGATTCACCAAAGTAGAAGCACTAAGATGGGCTTCTAGTTTCACACTATGCCTACTCATTTTCAATGACTACTTATAAAATGCAAAATGGAGATGAAAACTAGATCTAAGTTTCCTGGTTGGAAGGCATTCTCTCACGCTATCATCTGGGCAAGAATTTTTCAAAAATTTTTTCTTCCTAAATTTCATTGTTCACAGGATAGAAATGTTCTTGTGATCTGTGAAAGGAAAGATAGCTACCCTAAGTGAGGACTCTTTGGATATTTATTAATTTATTAAAACTTCCAATTTTAAATATTTACTAAGTACCTACTGTACCGAAGTATTAATTTTTGTTCTGATAATTTAGACAACACAAAATCATTCTGTACAGTTACATATAAAACAAGCACAGAAGTTAAAGCCATGAAAGAATGAAGAGGGTAGCTATGGATATGTATTTAAATACATAGTTGTATCAGTCAGCTCTTGACAAAAAATGCTTCATAACAAACTGCTCCAAAAATAAATTACATGGGACTAATCATGTCATATTGCCCATATTTCTATGAGTTAGATGTAATTCCAGGAATCTCTACCTTAAACTATATGCTTACAAGGCATTTTGGACTTTTTCCTTCATATTTTTTTTCCCAATTTATTGAGATCACCCAGGAAAAATTCTTCATATCACTCTTATCACAATGGCAGAAGATCAAAATAGCAACATTTAAGCTTCAAACATAAATGGAGTGTTTATTTTCCTTATATTTCCTGAATTGTATTGGCCAAACCAAGTTCTCTAACCAAACTCAAGTTCAAAGAGTAAGGAACTACATTCCATCACTCTGGGAGGAGGCAGGTACTACAGAATGGTCAACTAATGACAGTCTTCATCAAAGATCTCTGATTTAGAAGCTTGGCCTGTTTCAAAAATAGTTAGAGGGCCAATGTCATTAAAATATAGAGATAAAGGGTGAAAATGGTAGAAAACGATGATAGTAGAGAAAGACACAGACATTGGTGATGTAAGAAATGGTCAGGAACTTGTTCTAAGCATGAGCAAAAATCTTTAGAGTGCTTTAAGCAGAGAATGGCAAGAGCAGATTTTGATGTCTGAAAACTACATTGTCTACCTTGTGGTCACTGTTTGGAAGGAAATGAAGAATATTTGTAAGGGAAGTACTTAAGTGGCCATCGCTGCAGCTCACAAGGTGCTGGCGACTCCATTCTGAGTGATGAAAATAAGGAGAGAAAAGCGAATTGGGTATGGAATACATTTAGATGACAAACTCTAAAAACTACGGAAAGTAAAAATGATGTAGATGAATTCCACTTTTTGGTATGTAGAACTCAGTAAATACTACTTATAGTAATTTAAATGAAGAACACTAAAAGAGGAGGATGTTTTTACAACTTGTTTGCAGGAATCAAAATTTTACTATAGATAGTAAGCTAATCCAGTGAAATTCCAAGTAGATTCTCTGAGGAAGTAATAAGACACAAAATTAGAGTATAGTACTGAATGATTCTAATGTGGAGGTTATTATGAAAACAATAAGTGTTAGCCCATGAGATTCATCAGGTTCATGGGGAAATGTCTGTAAATTGTTAATTGAAATACACTGTAAACTGTAAATTGAAAAATGAATGATATCAGTAATTATAGATAATGCAAAATAAATATATTCTAAAGTCAACATCTAATATCATTTTAAAGAAAAAATAAAGTTAATTTACTGAGAAATGAGAATGTCCAGCTTGCATAAAGCCTTGTATTTATTTCCTAGCATAGAAAAATAAAATACATAAAGTTTTAAAAAATTAAGTGCCTTTTACTGAATCTGATATTGATGAATGCTCGTTTGCTTATATCTAACAGTTTTAGATATAGGACATGTCACACACATTTTAGGCTTTGTAGGAAATTAAAAACTGAGGAAGATTTTCTTTCAAGAAAAACTCAATTCATTTCTTACTCTAAATAATTATACTAATTTACGAAACTAAAACATAAAAGGGTGATTGTCAGGAATCTTTTTTCTTGTAATTTTGTTCTTATCAGAAAAGAGGCTTATAAGGACGATTATTTGAGTGTCCACACAGTGAGTAGTGATTGCAGTGGGTGTCTCTATTTTCTTAGATACGAAAGTGCGATTATAGGAGAGGTCAGCAAACTGTCATATGAAGCATGCTTAGTTAACTATAGCAACTCATTAGTATGGAAGTCCTGAGAAAGTCATATGTTGCAATTACAGCTTAAGCTGCAAATATGTTTTGACTACAGAAATCTATTGATTTTTCCAAGTTAATTATCCCTAAGGATGCAAGGACAGACACAGAAAGAACAGACAGTAAATAGCTGGGAATTTGTGAGGATCGTGACAATGTGGTTACACTTACATTGGAAAATGGAGTGTTTGGTTTCCATTTACCTAAATCTTCAAGATCTGAGCTATGTGCATTTAATGTATGAGACAATGTTTGTGGTTGAAGGGATAAACATGGGCATATCACTCTGTATATTTAGAAAGCAGTCCTTAATGGAACAGAAACATCAATCGGATACAGCATGAATTTGACATCACTGTTTGTTCAGATGAATCAGTGTTTCAGTCCTAAACCAGGGGCTTGTTTTTGAGCAATAGAGCAAACCCACATTTTATCCTAATACTCAACTGGTCAATGCACATAATCCCAGGATAATCTTCTTAAGTGATTTTTAAAAATTGATTTTCTTAGTTGTCAGGAGGACAAGAGCAACTTAGGAAAGGCAAAGACTGAAACAACTCACATCACATGTAAATATTAGAATAAATATATTTTGCTACATGAGGCTAAAAACAATAAAGATTAAAACATGAAATAATGTTAGATATCTCAAATATTGAGTACTTAAACCTAGTGTAGGACGTACTTTTGGTGTAACTATGGATTACAGATCTTATAAGAAAAAAATGCAATGAGTTTTTCTTAGCACTTTATGATTTATTATAAAGAGCAAAAATAAAATACAAGCATGTAGGAGAAATCAAGTAGAGGATAAGTGGAGAGAGCACTTTTAGGATGCAAACGTCAAACATTTTGTTTTGAAAAGATGGTAATTTACACGCTTTATGTAGTAAAAAATAACATCACAAAAGAAGATATAGGATGGTCAAGAAAAAATTAAACAAAATCATCAGCAGATTTCAGGTAGTAAGAAAAAGGCCAAGTAGTAGATGTTCAGTTATAGGAACATTAAAGAAACTAGGAGTGGGAGAAGGTAGCCTCCAAAGGTAAAGGACAAGTCGCAGGGACCTGAAGAGTCAGTGCTCATCAGGTGGTTCTGGAGCTTTCTCAGCTCCCAGTAAAATAAGCTCACAGATCTTTCTTTGGAACTGTCAACTCTCCAGGCGTCTCTGCTGATCTTTAGAGCAATGGCCTAAGAAATAAATGGCTGGTAAACCACAGCTGAAACTTAGAAATCCATGTACTGCCTATAGCCTGTTCTCTTAGCATCCAAAAATGTGGAAGGCCTCTCAATCACCATTACTGCTGTGTCCTTAGGATCAGCAGTAAAAAACACAGACCTAATTGTTTATGCTGTAGAATGGCTTTATTTACTTTGGTGACTGTTTATAGTTTTTTTAAATGAAGACTTAACATTTAAAAAAAAAGAATTTCACATACTGTATAGATTTTGTAGTGAATGGATTACTTAGATAAATCACAAACACTTAAAATGGAAGACCAACACAGGATTACAGAAAGACAATGCTCAGCTCTTTATAGCTTTTAGGACATTTAGTAAAAGTTAGAAAGATTTTAAACAAAAAGCCTTTAGAATAAGAATAGTTCACTTAGCTTCCTCATAGTTACCTAGAATCTTGCTTTAAAGATATCATTTAAGCGTTTTCTAGCATATTTTTACAATTGATCTTAGGTAAACGCCCAAGAAGTGGTTTTCAAGCATATTTTTAAATGCACAAATTCACATTTAAATAAATGTCTTAAAACAAACAAATTGTGGCTTTTGTAGCTTAAAAACAATAGGACAAAAAGGAATTGGGTAGAAAATTAAAAAATACCAATTAGAGGTTAGATTAATTTTATATACTTAATAATTTGAACAAAAGAATTACTTGTTTTTCATTTGTACGAGACTGTATATAAACTGAGATAATTTTAAATAATTTGACATTAATTGACGCATGCTCCTCAATTCTTTTGGATATATCTAACAGAATACTCACAGTCACAACAAATATTCTTGTCATATACTTAAAAGAATTTCTTTTATCCAATTAATTAGAAATAAATCTTGTTAGCGATTCCACAGATTCGCTTACAGAAATCACTTGAAGAAGACAAGGATCACATTTCCTTGTTACTATAATGCCACACATTTTAAAAGATTATTTGTGTTTGCAATTCAAAAGCAGAGGAAACGACAAATTCAAATATCATGCAAAGATTTTACAATTTATCAATTCATTCAGCAAAGTGGCTGAAAAGGATTTTAGCAAAAACATGCCCTGATAGCAAGAGGAAAGCAGACACAATTCTCCACACTAAAGTTCACAGCCTTTTAAACTTCCATTGCGCCCCCTAGTGATAGGAAAGAAAAACCCACACGTGTCCGTTGTTTCTTTGCCAATTAATTAACCTTTATAGAAAATTTCCCCCCGGGGTGAGCAGTTCTCAATATATTTTATATGAGTTAATACAAAATTTAAAATAACACAAGTATTTGCCATTTCTAAATTCCTGATCATTAAATTATTGATCGGAATACTTGCTATTTGAAATTATTATTAAATGCTTAAAATTAATCTTTCTTTAAGCTTACAGTCAAAATAAAGTTGTTAATATAAAATATGATGTACAATAAAAATCACCTTTTTGTAGAAATTATGCCGGTTTTTCTCGCAATCATTGCTATAGGCTCAGTGCATTTAAGTGTTCACATCTGTAAAGGCAGGGACCATTCGGATCACTATATGTGTCCTCAAGGACCTCATTCAAGGAAAAACTGTCACTCTGAAAGGCTGTGCAATTTTCTTCTGGGAGTCCAAGAAAAAGATGAGGATACTTGTAATTCGTGAAATACAAGAAGACAGCCTGAGACATACGATTTTGGCAAATGGACACTCCTTTGAATTTTCTTTTACAGAAAATACCTCCTTTTAATAATAATAATAATAAAGAAATATACCAGAGAAAGAAATGGGATTCAATGGCAAAAGCAGAGAAACAAAACAGTGAAACCGAAATTATGTAAAGCATAATGACAGCACCAGAAACAAGTCTATAAAGAGCAAAAAGGCGCTGACAGAAAAAAAAAGAAACAAAAAAATAATTACATGATATAGCATTCTCACCTTATAGCACATACACAATCGAGAGCTTGATTTGATATGTATTAAGTTGCTTTTAAGTTATTTAGCCAAAAGTTAGCAATATTTATAATTCAGTTACTTCAGTTCCTTGTAATAAAATCTTTTCAAGTCATGAGAATCTAGGATTCTATTTCTTGAATCCACTCTTGTTCCTCCCCAGTGCTTCTCTTTCCTGTCTCTAAATTCCATTGTTGGACCCTCAGCAGAGACTCGCTGCCCTCACCTACAGCCTTTCTTCTAGTATTCCTCATCTAAAAACAAAAATGCATATTGAGAAGGTTGCATTATCAGGAAAATAAGTCATTAAGAACTTTCAAGATTAAGAAATCATTGATTTCATGCACTCATTCTGAAGAGTTTCCTTAAGTATTAGGGGAAAAAAACCCTAATTTTGCACAAAAAGAGAATGACAAATTCTTGGGTGGGGGAGCGTGAGCGAAAGCGGGGAGGGGACGGAGGTGGGGGTTCTTTTTCTGTAAGCTGGATATGGCAATTCTTTTGAATAACTCCTTGTGTGAGTCAGAAACCGGAGCAACAGCAGTAATGAGGGAAAATCGTCACTTTTACTCAAGGTTCAGAAGAAGAGGGGGAGGAGATGAGGGATGAAGGGGAGGGGGAGGAGGAAGTGAGAAGAGAAGGGGGGCAGGGGGTAAAGGCAGGGAGCACCCTGAAAAGATAAGCCCGTGACATCATCCTGCCGCGTATATATAGAGAGGGAATGACCACGGCTCTCTCACAGCTCACTCACGAGGGCAAAGAAAGCACCAAAAAGAGCCCCGTGAGTGTCTGTCTGACTTTGCTGGAAGCGGCTTGCCGGAGGCTGGGAGAGAGGATGGCAGGAAGGAAACTCCAGCTAGTGTGCATGATGCTCCTGGCTTTCTGCTCCTGGAGTCTGTGCTCAGGTAAGTTCAGCTGCATTCAGAGCTCCCTGTTACAGCGATTTCTTCTGCAGACTGTTGCTACTGTATGCATCCAAAGGGAAGAGTTCTTTTTCACTTATTCAGAAATTGCCTTGTAGTAATAGAAGCTCTAGATCCTGTCTTTCTCCACGTTTACAAGGACTAAAGAAGTAATTTCACCTTTTGGACATACAGTGCAATGAATGACATTTCAACAGAACACTGCATGCTTTCTCTTGGGAAACAGCAGGTAAAGAAAAACAAACAACGCTTTAATGAAAAGGACAGAGATGTTTCCTGGTATCAGGCATGCTTGTTTTTTAAATTACACTTCCTTAAGATGTTCTACTCTTATTCCCTGTCTCTAAGGAAATCCTTGCTTCTCTCTCTTCTATTTTTGTAATTCTCTCTAAGTTATTTTTGAGCTGTGTGTTATAATGCACGAGATAAAAAAGATATATAAATGAGTAAAACATTAAAACAGTATTTGTGAAAATATCTCTGGAAAAATACAAGATGTCCCAAGCCCTATCCGAAAGTACAATTTCTGTTCAATCTATTAGAAACGCTTCATATTAGCATAAATGTTCGGTTTCTTTTTTTATGTCATGTAAGTTGAAATAAAATATAATTAGAAAACAGATATTCTTGTATTTTGCATGTGATAGTTAAGGAAAAGCCAGATCTTAAATATCTCCTAATCACTTGTTTTAAAAATAAGACTTAAATTTAAAGGAGCAACATAAGACACTATAGTGATTGCAATGTGCTTTAGTTAATCTTTGAAACATAGTTAAATGATTACATCAAAGTGAAAAAAAGAATAAATGTAGCAAAAATTTTAACCATATTTATGCTGTGGTAGCTGTTAGAGCTCAAAATATATATGGAATGTTCAACTCAAACATGTTATGCTTTTATAAACTTTAGATATGAAATTTAAATCCAACAGAATATACAGATATGATGTATGAAATGTTTTTAGTTTTGTTAGAAAAAGATTTTGACACTTTGCAAATGTCATAAGAAAAATACCAACTTTTCCACCATTAAAACTTGACGTAACCATTAGAGAACATTAAAGTTATACTTAAAACATCATGTGAAAGTTGGTTGTCAGTGAAACACAGTGTTTGTTAGCCATTGATATGACCTGCTGTGATCAGCCAAACTTTGCAGGGATTTTTATGTGCTCTGCTCCTAAGCTGACTGCTAGAATTTGCCATTCCTTCAGAAAACATGCTGACATTCTAACAAAGAGAGGGGGGGGATATATATATATATATATATATATATATATATATATATATATATATATATATATATATGTGTTATATATATATATATATATATATATATATATATATATATATATATCAGGTAAAGCTTGATTCTTAGATACAATTTGATTATAAAGTGTCCAGTTATGAGACTTCTTTTTATAAGAGTAACTGATAAAAATAGGAAAGAATCATTTTCCAACTTTTGGCTGTTTTATCCCAAAGAAGTTAGTGAATATGAACTAAGGCACCCTTCCCACTATTCCACACAGTACTTCTAGTATTTTGCAGTATTTTATAGATTTTTCTTTGAAATGTTTACTAGTGAAAAGTTGGAGAGTATTTGAAAGACAATAGCGACCCATTTTCAACACTGTGTGTTGAAGGACACTTCCACTTTTGCTTAAACAATTTATTCTCCTGTGATAAAGTTGCAAAGCATGTACAATTCAAAACTCTTGTCTAAAATAGAAAGCAAATTTTTGAAAAAGTGTTTTGCAAAATAGTCTCTCAAGTGAAAAAATGTAAGCATATCTTTTATTCAAAAAACATCACTGTTTTTGTCTTGAAAAATTATATTGTACTCACTACAATTATGTAATTCATTAAATATCAATAAGCCAATAATTGCCTATATGTGTAAATTATCAGTGGCAAAAGTAAGCTACTTTAGCATTAGTATTTATAGTATAAATGAATACCTAGGTGAAATTCAGATATAAAGTAACTTCAATCATAAACAGCTCTTTTAGGAAATAATCATGTGCTTATTTTATGAGAAGTGCTACTACTATTTTTGATGCCTGTCACTTAACAGCGAGTATATACCTTTCTTTTCCATTTATACATAAGACATAGATAAGAGAGACACTAAACCTCTAAGACTATTCTGCAGGTTACAACACAGTTATATGACACGATTATATAGTAAACATGTGGTTTTGTTTTCATTCAGATTCTGAAGAGGAAATGAAAGCACTAGAAGCAGACTTACTGACAAATATGCATACATCCAAGGTAAGTTTTTTTCTTTTCTCTAAACCAGAGTTGTAGAATGAATGTTAATTGTACATATGGTGTTCTTTTGTATGTCAATAACATCTCATCAATACTGAAAACTTTCTCCAAAGATATTTTCTCTTTTGAGAAATTTGAATTGACTCTGAAGGTGTTACATGTGTTGACGTGATGGGAAAAGACATTAGAAAGTCCTAGAATGATGGTTTCAAGTTGTATCCATTTACCTACAAATGCCTCAAGTCTATGTCTTCATAGATGAGTATTTCATTTTGTGTAAATACCATAATTTATGTATCCATTGGTCTGTTGATGTGTATTTTGGTGTCTTCCACATTTCAACTATTGTTAGTTGTGCTGCTATAAGCATGAGTTTTACATGTATTTCTTTTATATGATGCTTTTAACTCTTTTGTAAAAAATTCCCAGAAGTAGGTAGCTGATGTTACGAGGACGTCGTTATTAAAAGCTCCAAAAGCTTCAACTTTATATCTACTTAACAGACAAAATTCGTGAACAATTTTTAAAGTAAAGCGTTTATACATATTGAAACTCTGTTGTTGAAATCCAGTTCGACAAGAGAGAGTCAAGAATAATTCCAATCATTCTAAAAGAAGGAGCAGAGAAAAGAATTTATGTTTCCTTTCATAACAAAATTTTCATTTGTATTAATGCTAGTGGTTTTAGGATAGTTTTATTAAGACAAAGAACCACATACAGTATGTTCTATTTTGGTTACCAAAAAATAGCTGAGTATTTTAGTTTTTTTTTTTTTTTATGGTCAGATCCTATGTATTCTGTACAGTAGAAGTTTAATAAATGGTTATGAAATTGGAGTCTACATTTTAAGTATTGCTCATGTTTTGTATGTAGAGGTGAATACTTGTGAGTTCCACATGAGAATTGACTTAACTTTTTGAGATGATGAAATTCTTGCATTCATCAGTTGCTAAGTTCACTTGAGCTTGGTGAACTGATGGCAGTGAGAGTTTATCGTGTTGTTTAAATCACTTTTAATTCAGCAAGTAAATTTTACAATAATTATATTCAATATTAAAAAGCTAGATCTTTGTACACTTGTACATTAAAGTGCTCTGGAGGTTGACACAGGACAATTACTGTGAGCTGACATGCAGCCTGGACTACACAGTGAGTTCAGGACCAGACCGGACAATAAAGTGATATCCTGTCTAAAAAAGTAAAAAGAAAAAAAGTTATATCATTATACTTTTGAGTGTATGTAAGTATTTTTCTCTGTATTTGTCCTTTGGTAAAGAGTTCTGTTTCTAAGCATCGCAGGAGATAGTATTATAATAAATATTTATACTGTAGAGTATAAAGACTGTTTTGACTGATAGAATCAATTTAATTTTCTCCACCATTAGTCCCAACATATACTTATGAGTGAAGCTTTTTGTGGTCAAATTAGTTAGTGGAATGCTGATTACCGTATTCAAAAAGTCACAATGAGTCTTTGGGTGGAGCAAGTTCAGAGGATATGTAATTTCATGAAGCATTTACATTTTAAAAAAAAATTACTTTTAAAGTATTTACTTGGAAAGTAGAACACCTTTAAAAAACCCAGGAGTTTTCAACTGTCAACGAATGTACTGAGGAACTAATTTTTGAAAATTCTGAAATGGATGATCTCTAAAGAGCTTTCCAAATATAATGGGAAAAAATGTGTTGCTTCCTTGAAACAAAGCATAACCTATTTTCCCAAGACACAAAAATACAAGCAGTGACAGGACAGCCATATTCACAAGGTATAATAGAAAGGTCTAAGCTGTTTGAAAAGGTGATAGTGAATGTCCTTATTCTTTCATGTGGCCTGTCCATGGGAAAAAAATTGGGATCATCAGTTTGTACACATACAATTTTAATGCATGCTGTCAAAATATATTTGAAAAAGTTGTGTCGATCAGTATCCAGTTTCCAACGTTCAGGAGGCTGGTGCTTGTTTGTTTTCTCCTGTGCTATCACTGCAAAGTGTATTTACAATGGTAGTATAATGCTAGCACGCCTGAAAATCGTTCCACTTATTTCCCTTACACATTTTTTCCTGGACAAATGATTCTATAATTTCTTTTTTTAATATCTAAGGTGAATACTTTTAAAACTCACATTAAAAAATTATGACAGTGATTATTATTTAAGATCTCCAGATCTTAAATAATAAGATAATAAGATCTTAAGATCTCTTCTAGCTGTTACAGTCCCAAATTAATACTTAATGATAGCTTTTACTAGAAAGCTTTTTTCGGATTTAAGCTTAGGATATTATAAAAATGTAACATTTACAAGTGTATAAAAGATAAAAGACACACACACACACACACACACACACACACACACACATATATATATATATATATATAACACTTACCTTTTTCTTTATAGATTTTAGTATAGCTATCTACCCAATAATTTTATTTTAGGTTCATAAAAATTTTTCTCTATATTTTTATAGAAAAGTATTTTTCCTTCATAGTTAACCTGTAATGCCTGTGACTATTAATGAGCGAAATATTCACACTATACAATTTTCCAATTTTACTGATATTGTTTTAGTCTGCTTCATTAGACAAAAACATAACAGAGATAATAATGTTTTCTGAATTCTGAATTCTTCCATCTGATATATATTTTTATTTTATTCATTTTAATTTTCTCTCTGGCTTATTTTATTCTGTTTTATGTATGTCACTTTATTGAATTGTATCAAATAGAGGCTATGTGGGTCCTGTCACTGTGTAACTCAGTGGTATAAAATTATTAAATTTATAATATTACACTTATTATACTGGAGTTCTATTCTAATTAGACCCTAAGCCAAAAGCATAACAGTCTAACATATTACAAATGCGTTTTTACTTCTATACCACAAATTTCAATTGCTCTACCTTTTTCTATGTTTTAGATCAGTAAAACAAGTGTTCCTTCTTGGAAAATGACGCTGCTAAGTGTTTGCAGTCTCATCAATAACCTGAACAGCCAAGTCGAGGAAGCAGGGGAGGTTCCAGAAGAGGAGTTGGTTATAAGAAGGAAACTTCCTGTCGTCCTCGATGGCTTTAGCTTGGAAGCAATGCTGACAATCTACCAGCTCCAAAAAATCTGTCACAGCCGGGCCTTTCAACACTGGGAGGTAAGACAAGAAATATGAGTATAACTGTAGTGAGGTCTCATTTGTACTGATTGTTGTATCCTGATCATATCATGTAACAGGAAGAGTACGCATGTTTAAAAAAAAAAAGACTAATTTACCTACTGAGGTCCACCTTCCTTCGACCCTTCAAAGTGCGCTTTCTAATATTTGAAATTTAGCAATATGTTTTTCCTCCTGTTTTAAATGGGAAAAACATCTTAAGACAGACTCGATCCATATGCCTTGATTGTGCTACATGGACAGCATACTTGGGCAGTCTTTGTTGGTAGTGGTGCTATGCTTAAGAAATTTAAGGATCTCAAAGTGTTTTCCTAAAAACCCAAAGTGATAGCTATGTATAAGTGAACACAGTACATAAAAATTTCCAAATCAAACAGGTATTAAATACAAAACTTTCCGTTTGTGTTTTCATATATTAGACAAACACAAAATATTTGTATTTATTTGTATAAAAATGTGTGATAGAGATATATACGATTATCATTGTTCCTAATTTGTTTGGTCCTTTTGAGTGCAAATATTTTGGGGGAAAAAAGTGATTTTTAAAATTTATAAAAACGTATATGACAGGAGTGTATAACTTTATCATTCTAGTCTTTTTAAACAATTTGTTCTCCATTTAAAAAAAAAACACAAATTTTAAGTCTACCTTCATATTCATAATAGCAGCTGTTGAATATATCTATCACAGTGAAGATGGCCATGTTCTGTTATACAATAATGTGATGAAGTGAATGAATCCTATATAATTAATATACCAATGACTTCAAGCCTTTGGTTTGAAAATATGTTCCAGAAAATTAAAAAAATGAACAATGAAATTTGATTCATGCTTAATGTCTAGAGCTAGCTGTTTAGAACCAGAAATTTAGTTGAAAGCAACTAAAAATAGTTTTTGTCTATGTTCACACAATCTAAATAGGTAGCAGCAACTCTATAAGTAAACAGAATAATAATACTGGAAAAAACATTCATCTCCTACCATGGTGATTGTATATGGCCATCGGAGTTACACTTATTTGTATTCCGGCTGCCAATTAGTGTTTGAAAAAAAAAAAAAAAACACTTCTAACAATTCATCAGTTTGGACATACAATGTAAATTCTAACATATAAGACACTGGTTCTTAAGTATAACCTATCTTCAGTTCATCAAAACGCTAACTCTCACTTGAATGCTTTGTGTCTTATTGAAGAAATAAAAAAGAATGACACTATTAAGGAATCAATTTTAAAGTCTCACCTATTTTAGAGGGAAAAATTAGTGACAAAGTTTAGTGATTTGACACTTGTATTCAAAATAACGTATTTGTAAAACTTTTTTTTTATAATTAGTGTCTTCATTAATCTATGTTGATTTAAAAGAAGAATTAAAGATTTGGAAATTATGGGAAACTGTTGCAGGTACAGAAGAGAAATGAAGCAATTATTTTAAGAAAATCAAACAAAAATGATATAGTTAACTATTTTCTTTACAGAGGAAACATTTTTTTTTCTCAGATTAGCCTCCAAGACAAGGTTGCTTGATGCTATAGAATCTCAGTTTACACCAACTTTGAAGATCTGAGAGTGCATTCCCTGCTAGGGCAACAAATTTGTGACTGCCGTAGAGATACACAGTGGAAATGCGGAAATTCAGGCAGAATGTTTAGTGTTTATTCTAACTGGTAAATGAAAACATGCTTTCCAGATGTAAAACCCCAAACCCCTGTTTTAATTTTACTTGCTCTACCGTTCATCCTTTAATTTTAATTCCAGCTAAGTGGTTTGGTCTTTAAGATAGTGTTTAAATCAATAAAACTAAAAAAAAATGCAAATCTCAAATTTATGGAAATGTCAACATTGTGTTACTTATCCAGAAAAAAAAAAACTCAAAATTTTATTAAGCAGATAAATGCACATAAGATTAAAACTCTTGCTATTTTAAATGCTATTCAGTGATTTAAAAAGAAGGTGGTAATATCATGCTAAGAATAGTATAAGTAATTAAAGACTATGCTCAGAGAAACTGAAGATTAAGAAACTAGATTGTTTGACAGTAGCTGGTTTGCCTTCTCTGAAATTGAATAACTGTGGTTTGAAATAAAATACTTGGTGACTGATGTTAGGCATGTGCGTTACAATTTAAATTGTCAGTATTAGTTAGGGTGACCCCAAATTTTAGAAGATAACCATAATCTAAAGAGATCTTAGCCATTTAAGTAGAGTTTTCACATATGTCAGAATCTAAAACAACCAGGCTAGGCAGAACCGGCCATTCCTCGCCATGATTGAGAAATGGATCTCTGGAATGGCTTTCAAGTCAAGTTGGTAATTGCTTTAATTGAATGTAAAATTTTGTTACCTTTTCAACCAAAGTTGGTCTACCACATTCAAAACAATATTTACCTTAATATAAGATCATGATTCACATGATTTCTGTCTTTCTATTATAAATCAAAATATTTCAAAGCATCACAAATATTCAAAGATCTATTTGGTACACTTCTTCAAATGAAGAATCTGATTTTAGTCTTAAAGGTATAAACAAAATTTTAAAAAGACCTAGCCTGATGAACTAACAAGAACTCTGAACAGAGAACCGGAAAGACCATATTCTTTCAACTCAGTCGCTAGATAACCATCCGTCCTTGAATAAAACATTTTTAATCATATATATGTTTTTCTCTATGAACAACAATTAGGACAAAATGCAGGAAGATGTTCTGAAATGCAAAATTTTGTGCATGAAAATTCCACTTATATACTCCTCACCTTGCAGATGATTCAGGAAGATATTCTTGATAATGGAAATGACAAAACTGAGAAAGAAGAAGTTATAAAGAGAAAAATTCCATACATTCTGAAAAGGCAGCTGTATGAGAATAAACCCAGAAGACCCTACATACTCAAAAGGAGTTCTTACTACTACTAAGGAGATACATATTTTATCTACATGTGATTGTGATTAAGCATTATTTAATTAAATACCGGATTAACTTTGTGTGACAATGTGACAAGTTACTTATTTTGTTTCTTCTTTGTTTGTGGTTTATTGGGTGTGATTTTCTCTGCATTGACATAAATTGGACTAAATGTTTTCAAATAAATTTAGATCTCAAGCATGGCGTGTTATGTATAATTGAAGTAGATATTGATCATGTCACAGGCGCAATGTTTTGTAATTTTGCAAAACAAATTATGTTTTTTAAGCAGTCAAAATGTTTGACATTTTGTATAATACTATGAGAGATTATAACAACATGTGATGGCAAATTCTAGCCTACATATCATTAACCCAACAAAGAGTAATGACCACTAATATTAGTTGGCTGTTTTATTGTATTGAGGAAAATGTATACTCTCTTCCAATATTAGTTCATGCATTTCTCATATATAGGAAAAGAAATTGTGGTAAAATAGGACCCTATGAAAGAACGACCGATAAACTCTTGTTAATTATGACATTTAGTGAATGGTGGGTCTTCAAGTAATTTTTGTCTGTTAAATAAATTCTATAGCTAATAAAAAGAAAACAAGCCATCAGAAACATAAACTTCTCTGTAACTTTACTTCCATTAGGAGAGTTAGTTTTTACTGATTCCGTCAACACACAGAATTGAATAGCTATTATTAGTGGCAGCACATTTTGATCCTGAACACGATAGCTTTGTACTGTGTTTCAGTGAATCATTTGTGTGACTGATATTTTTCTCCCTATTTGGGAAAGGATATTACAAGCGAAAACTATATACTTCAAATAATGTCTCTTAACTTGACTTTAACACATGTGCAGGCTCCTAAACCATCACAGTTTTTCTTTTTCACCAAGAGTAGTGATGTCATAGATTATCTCTCTTAAAACAGTAGAAGAGTCTGTCTGGGGAAACCTCTCATTACTTAACTATGATCTATCACATTGAAATCTATGAAGGATAAAATTTGAACTCAAATTGCTAAAGTGCCTTGAATTCCACATCCTTTGATAAGACCATCCTTTCCTTAGGTTTAATTCAGCTCATTGTAGAATTTCAGAGCAATTGAAAGATCTCTGAATTTTTCTCATGAGATTTTGACTGGTCACTAGCATCACCTCACTATTTTTAATATCCCATCAGTCTCATCACCAGAATAGACCAGCTTGTCACTTTGCAGACTTAGATGAGGCATTTAACCTCCTTCTTTCTTTACCAATAAAATGTGCATAACTATGGGACTTCAGGGAAGAGGAAATGATCTGCAATGTATACTTCAATAACACACTAAACTGAGCAATTATTAGTAGTAACAGAAATAGTACCAAGTTTTACATTAAAAAACAATCTCTACCAGCATCCCTTCCCTTCCTAAAGACAGGCATTGAGCCGCCTCACTCTGCCATGCCTCTGTCATTGGCATTTACTCCTCGCAGCCATTGGACGTGCATCTGTTGGGATCTCTGAGAGTTGCCAAAGTCTTAACACCTCTGGCGCGTTTAAAAAGTTCAAGTTTAAAGTCTGTGAGACTCAAGCCACATTCTTAGCTGTGGGCTGCTGTGAAAAAAAAAAAAAGTAAATACTTGCATCATACAATGGGACAGGACTAAATATTCCTATTTTAAAAAAGGATAAGTAGGAGGATACAAAGCAGTTTGAACAAAACAAGGACAAAAATTCCAGAAAACACCGAGTCCTAAACTTCCACTAAGCCTGCAGTTCCAAGTCCAGCACTAAACACTGCGGAGAGATGTGACCATCACTGGCTCTGGGCATCCCTACCCCTACAGCTTTTACCCTGCTGCAACCTCGATGGCTTCCCATTCAGGTCGTTTGTACTCATAGCCTGTAGATTTTCTCTACAGAATATCTACATCCCTGGCATCTTCAGTTCCTGGGGTCTCAGGTGCAGTTTCAGCTTCATCTTCTCAACTTCATGTACTGTCTTTGCCCAGCCTCCAAAGCCTTCTTCTGAAATCTACATGGAAAATTTCCTGACCCCAAAATTTTGAATTCTGCATACATACAAAGCCATCACCATGGGGAGGGAGCCAAAGCTTGCTACTGTCTCTAATAGTGCCCGCAGAGACTTCCAAGTCCTTAGATGGTTGAACTCCTGGGGGATTCATTTTCTCCTATGTCACTCTGAAAAACACCCCAGGGCTTTCTTTTCAGAGCAAAGTTTTTTTTTTTTTTTTTGCCTTTTCACCTGGAATCGGTAAAATTTGGGGTCTGGCTTGCTTCGAAGATGTCTTGAAGGCATCTTTCCAGTATTCCTGATGCAGAGCAATTAACTTTTTTATGACCTATGAAATACACAGTCAAGCAACTAAAAGGAGAAATCACAAACTGGAAGAAAATACTTGCAAAAGATGTATCTGAGAGGCTGAGCTCTGGTGGTACAGGCCTGTAATCTCAGTCATCCAGGAGGCTGAGGCAGGAGGATTGTAAGTCTGAGTCTAATTTGGACAATTTAGAAACTTAATAAAACCCTATCAAAATGTAAATTAAAAAATAAGCTATGGGTATAGCTCAATATACAGGATAAAGGCCCCGGACTATATATATATATATATATATATATATATATATATATATATATATATATATATATGTGCACAAGAAAAGGTGCTCCATATCCTATGTCATTATGAAGTGAATTTATAAGGATACAAAGGCAAATGAGGGATGAAAGGAACTCTCACTGGTAATGGGAATGCAAAATCGAACAGTCGCTTTGGGAGACAATTTAATGGTGTCTTGCAAAAAAAAAAAAGCATATTCCTACTGCCCTGTCCACCAATCACAGTGTTTTAACAAAATTTCAAAATGTGTGGTACACACACACACACACACACACACACACACACACACACTACAAACAGATATTGAAAGCAGCTTAGCTCATTGTTACCATAACTTAAATTAAAACTAAAAGATTTTTCACTAGGTTAATAGGTAAACTGTAATGCATTCAGACAATAGACCTTTGCTCAGTGGTTAAGAGAAATTTAGCCATTAAAAAAATAGAATAAATGTGTAAAAGCATGTTTCCAAGTAACTGGAAGAGGTCTGAAGAGGCTATGTATTCAGGATTTCAATTATATAATCTTTTGTAGAAGGTAAAGCTGTGTACATAAAAAGCAGATCACTAGTTGTCAGTATGCAGAATATTGAGAAAAATAAAATATTCAGTATGATAATATGATTGTGGTTAATAATTATCACATAGAATATTATCTTGAGCATTTGTTCAAGCACATAAAATGTTTAACATCAATAGAAAACCTTTCATCATTTATGAGTTTTGTGTGATGAGATGTCAAATTAGATGCCCTCATTGTAATGGGTATACCGTGATAATAGGTGTGTTGGTCAGGGAACAGGCTCTGAATGTTTGATGGGAAGACCTATAAGGGAAGCTCAAATCTCTTTTTTGTGAATCTAAAGCTGCTACAAAAATCGATGAATTGGTAATACAGTGTCATTGCATTGAATAAAATCTCCAGATTTTGTCCATGTTATAATTCATTTTTATTCATTCTTCTCCAACTGCACTGACTTTCTTTCTATTCCTATGACATCATTGGCTCATTTCTGCTTCGGAGATTTTGTAGTTGCAAAAACTCTTTTCTGGAGCATTCATCAGGCTGAAAATTCTCTCCTCTCTCTCTCTCTTTCTCTCTGTCCATGTGTGGTTGTTTATGTGTGTGGGCAAGTGTGTGAAACAGAAAACCACTCTGAAGTCCAAGCTGGTCTTATCCTGAACTCACCATGTAGCCCAGATTGGCCTTGGACTCCCAGCAACTCTCCTGCAATAGCCTCCCAAGTATTGAGATTACAAATGTGTACTACCACATCCAGCTATTATTTATATAGTACTGGGAAATCAAACCCAAATGCCTTGTGCATTCCAAGCAAGCATTCCAATCACTGAGCCTCACCCCCAGCCTCTAAAAGTTTTCTTTCTAAGCATGTAAGACACCCAATTAGTGATGGCCTTTTCAGCGTCCCTTTTCTCAAGGAATGGCTAAATTGGAACCCTAGATTATAAAATAGTTAAGATGTATTAGAACTATGAATCCCTCATAACTTAAGGTGAAAAAGCTCATTCCCTGTACTCTCCTTTTCTTTTTCTTTTTCTTTTTCTTTTCTTTTTTGGTCTTGAGTGTAGATTTACAAAAGCAAATGCTATTCTCTTTAAAATGATGCTGACTGATGGAGTGGGGTTATCCCATGGAGCAAAACTTCCTCAGAAGCCTGGACCAACCAGACCAGGACTTAAAATCCAAATTCATTTGTAACTTTTGATGACATTACATATTTCAGCCTCATTTTTATAATACCTCACCCATCATGTTGTTATTTTTTCTTCAGGACTTTTCACATATTTTGGGTTTCTGCTGAAATGATCTCCTGTGCAGTGAGCCTTTCAGAAATACCTAACTTAAATAACCTTTTGAGACCTAGTCATTATCTATTCATAAGCTTACTTTGTTTCATACTGAAGAAGAAAAACAAGCAGCAACTGAGAGGTGTGACTGGGTCTGTCACTACTAGCTCAGTCATGACATTCTCTTTCTAAACACAAATAATTTAATTAAATGTAGATTTCAGACTGGGTCACTCATCGTGGTACATGCGTAAACAAGACCACTCTGTTTTGCCTGAACAAAAACAAAAGGAACATCCCAAATCACAAAAATGATCGCACATCCTCCTTTCTCATCTAGTTTAAGTGATTCTTATTTCTTAAGCCCCACTCTTATCTCCACGATAAAGACCTCCGTCTTCCTGAATTGTAATGGCTTGTTGAATGCTCCCACCAGACAAGGAATGGTACAATTAGAGGTGGCACAACCTTTAAGGAGTACAGAGTAACATAACAAGAAGTCCTTACATCATTGGAAGTGTGCCCTCAAAAGGGACAGTGAGACCTTGGTCTCTTTTTGCTTTTCTTTCTTTTTTGGCCACAGAGTGAGCAGTTTCTCCTACCCCACATGTCCTGTCATAGCCATCTGCTGTCGCATGCTCCTACCACAGACCCAAAACATTGGTTCCAGCTAATGGAAAACTGGAAACCTTAGATCTGAGATCCAGACTAAACCATTCTCTTTATAAATCAGGCCATTCAGGCACTATTGTTATAGTAATGTAAAATTAATGCGACAATTCCAGAATGCTGTCACTTTCATTAAATACTCAAACTAGAGCAAATCATGCTTCCCTGAACACTCTCCAAATCACCTAACCAGACTCAAACCTAGAAAATGCATTATTTCTCCTCCAAGTCCCCGTATGTTACAATGTCAACAAAATTCTATTTCTTATTTTTATGTCTGTACAATAACAAGAATATCAACTGTTTAACTTGTAACAACTGAAAAAATAGTAATTATTCATTCCACTAATTTGCATATGGACACGAGCTTAGCTTTTTATTTTAATACCGAAGAACAAGATTCTTTAAAGTAAAGGCATGCATATCTCCAAAGCAGAAGGACTTTTGCTTTATTAAACCTACCATAAAATTATACTTTATAACCCTCTGTCAATCTTACTGCTATTTGGGGAATGTAACAATTAGTATTATAAAACACTTTCTTTTCAATATCTTGGATTTTAAAAAGGTACTAATGTGAATCTCCAAAAATGATAATTTTACTTCTACCTCTGGTTGAAATGTGTCTTGCAAATAAATAAACTTTTTTCTCCTTGAATATTTGTTCTCTGGGTAATACAAAACAGAAAAGTACAAGGGCTAACATTAGGCCGGGTAAGTCCAACTTGAGGACAGCTGGGATTGTCTTTTAGCCTTATTTTTTCATAGTTAAGAATAACTGTCTTGAGTCAAATATAAAATGTACATGCTACAATTAATGTACACATATAAGTACTGAAATTATCTCTTGAAAGTTTTCATCAAAACATTAGAAAAACCTCAAGGGTATAAAAAATGGAAGGCTATTGGTTAGAAAAGGATAGGTCAAATTTGAAAAAGGTGTCACCTCCAGTATGTAGCTACCATCTTGTGCCCAGGAGTACAGCCAGGCCATCAGGACATGATGAAGATTACATCTCCCAATATGATGGTGCTCTCTAAATTGGTTAATGTGTTGATGCATAGATAACAGATGAGCTCTGAGAGGTGACTGGATTACCAAATTTTAACTTACTAGTGATAAATTCACCAATGAGATCATGATTTGGTGGAATTATTAGAAGCTGATGAAAACAGAAAGTTGGGTGCATGTAAAGAGTAGATTGGAGAAGTTTGGCCTGGACGATTATGTCTACTCTCTGGCCTCTTTCTCGGGGCTCTTTCCCTCTCTCTGCGTTCTGGCTGTGATGGTTTGAGCAACTTTATTTTACTACATCTTTCTACCAAGAGGCATTTGCTGACTTACAGCCACTGACCACAGTGTGAAACCTCTGCCACTCTGAGCTAGAATAAAACTTCAGGCTTTAATCTACTTAAGTCATGTACCTTTTGGCATCCTCTTTTGAACATGCTTGTACAGAGTACCACATCTAACAGAAATGGAGACAGTGGCTTACCAAAGAATTTAAAAGGCATTGTCAATTCAAATATCGATTGCAGGGTAATTTGATTCTTAAACTATGCTAATTAAGACTTCTTTTGAATGTCTAATATTCAGTATTTAATAAGTTTCAATGAAGTTGTTAATTGATATGAAAAAATTAGATTTTAAGTAAAGCATCAATCTTCATTCCAACTCTGTGTCTTTGCTCTCATTTTTTGAGAAAGTCAGAATTAACCCTAGACAGAATTGCAACCACGTTTTTTTCTAGATAGCGTCTAGCATCCTGTTCCATGACTCTTTTCCTCTTTTGGGTGGTGATTTTACCTCGGAGCGCCCAGATTTCATCATCTCGGCACAGTAAATGTAAGAAGATAGTTTCAATGACTCTGTTAGAATCGAATCTTAATCTTCAGGAAAGGATCTCTTATTTCAAAAAGTAACAGCTTAAAATATTCTATGTTTATTAATTTACTGAATAACCATTTCCTGAACTGATGCTGCCTGTCAAGCATTGGGGAAAGCTCAAGGAATAAAACTGCGCAAGACAGAAAGCTGATGACTGCCTCTGCAATACACTTTCCCAACTCTATTTCAGTCTCCTTCTCTGATGTATCACTGACCATGCAACCAGAGCTCTGGGTGAGCTACTCCCAGGAAGCTTTGCCTGAATATGAGGCTGGGATACGCATGCTAATAATCACCAAGTTTGCTTTGATTGCAGGGGAAGAAAGATACCAGTGGCTACTGCTGTACACCATATTTCACCTTGTCTCAGACCCATTGAGGTTCAGAAGAGTAAAGTGACGGATTTTATGATTACACAGATACCCTATTACAGAGCTAGGATTAGAAATAAAGTCTGGTTTTTGTTCATATAGTTTCCTCCCTGAAAAAGGCTTCTTGAGGTAAGAAAATTTAAAATATTACAAATTAGTGTGCCGAGTTGAGTTAAATTACAATTCGGGAACAGAAGTCTCAAGATAGAGCACAGAACTTAAAGAAAATGTATGTTGCTATAGAATATAGGCTCTACACCAATGATTCTCAAATGAATATCGGTTTCTTTGAGTTAAGAGTACAGATGCTGTATTTCAGATTTAGTAAATTAGAATTTTTAAGATTGAAGTTTGGTACTTTTGTTTTTAATTAACTATCCAGGTAATTAGGATGCCAGATCATACATTCAAAACACTTTGCTATAGTTTTTAGAGATCATTTTCTACCTTACAAGGTAGATTCATGTCTGGTTTATATAGGTTTTTCTTCTAATCAAGTAGTCTCTTTCTTTCTTTCTTTCTTTCTTTCTTTCTTTCTTTCTTTCTTTTTCTTTTTTTTTTTGAGAAAGAAGGGTCTCACTCTGTAGTCCAGGCTAGACCTAAACTCACTTTGGAGCCCAGGCTGACCTTGAACTCAAACTAATTCTCTTGCCTCAACCTCCTGAGTGCTGAGATTACAGGAGCACACAACCACTCCCAGCTGGTGTGGTGCTGGGGAGTTGAACCCAGGATCATGTGCTTGCTACACAAGCTCTCTAACAGCTGAGCTGTGCCTCCAGCCCCTCTAATCAAGTTTAAGGATTAAATAACGTCACTACAAAGTCAGACAAGAAAATAGAGAGAATGATAAAAGTCCTAAACTTTCCCAGTTTTTCTCAATTGTTATGTCATAAAAAAGGTAAACAGAAAAGGATGCAAGTCCAAAAAACACTGACAAGAACACAATTACTTTATTTTTCATACTTTTCACAAGTGTAAATATATTGACAAGGAAATGCAAGAAAATATTGTATTTTTTAATTTAAATTTTTATAACACTTTTAGATTCACAGAACAATTTTTTATAAATGGAACAAAAAGGTTCAGTGAATTTCCCTTCTGTCTCCTTTTCCCCTACTAACAAAGCCTTCCACAGTGTCAGCATGCTGTCTGGAGTGTTAGAATCCTTACATTGTACCTACCTTGACAAACACTTCTCACTCGCTGTCTGTAGCTGATTCTGGGCTTCACTCTTGAGTTGGCAGGCTTGGTGAGTTTTGACAAATGTATGATAAAGTCTGGTCATTATTATAGTATCCCACAGAGTGTTAAAATTCCCTTGCAAACATAGGCCTTGCTTATTGAATCCTCTCACTCCAAACCTTGTCAATTATTAATTTTCTTGTTATCTTCATACTTAACTTTCTGTCTAGATTATCATTAGAGAGTTCGATAACGCAAGAGCTTATCTTTTTTGCACTGCATAATTCCCTACTGTGTCAACGCATTAGGGCTTGTTTGTATATTAACCTACTGAAGAACATTGTGGTTGTCTCCAAGTTTTATAATTATGAATAAAGCTGTTACAAATACCTGCAGGCAATTTGTCTCTATTTTCATTTCCTTTGTTTAAATACAGGAGAATACTGACCTTTCAGATATCATATCATGGTGGCTAATGGTAGAAGTACATTTGAATTAGAGAAATATGATGTCATAAAATATTTAAGCATTTTAGTTCACAGAATCAAAATGTCACACAGTTTTTTTCATGTTGTATTTGTTGTGAAACTTAAAACTACAATGAATATAAGTGAACTTAAATTTACCTTATTTTCTGACTTTAAGCTTGAAAACACATTGAACAAGGTATGTGATTTCTAGCACACCACCCTAAACATTTGTTCTGTGGCTATATCTCTGGCCTCATGTTTTCTCCTTTATCAGTCCATGAATTCACAGGTAATTGTTTATTATATTCGTTGTTTGTACACCTTCTTTTCATGATATTTCTTTTAATGAAAGTTACTTATTTTCTTGTCTACTTGATCATTTTCCGTTCTCTTGAAGCTGGAAGAGAATGTTAACCCTTTGGAAGTATTTTCTCAAGTATAATTCATCATTCAAGGGCTAGTTAGTTTTCTTCTTCACCTCTATAGTATCTAAATTTATGTCCTTATTAGCATGCTTACTATATGATACAATATAACCTTATTAGCATGCATACATTGCATGCTCCTTTGAGAATAACTGAGACTTCTCTAGGTCTCAGGTGTTAGTACCGGTATCTTTTGCACATTTGCTGATATTTAGTATGGACTCATGAAATACTGAGTGACTATAACAAATCATTGCTTACCTGAGAGGGGCAACAACTGCAACTATTCCATCTCATCCTACTCCTTCTTGAATGACTTTTCAAAAAGTAGATGATACACTTACTTCACAATTTTTGTCATAAAACTCTCCTAAGTACAGAAGAGAGGTTCATATTGATATATGAATTTTAATGACTTCAAGAATTTACTCATGCAATTAATTTCACAATAAATAGTATATGCATAAAGTACTAGAAAGAGAGCTACCTACATGTCTGATACCTGTCCAGGAGGCACCTAAAACTACTTTCTTATATTGCATAGCTACTCCGGTGAACAAATTGGCTCTCTCTGCTAGACATTGCAACTTAGATCAGAAGCAGTCTGAATCTTTTTTTCTCTGAATAAAACAACAGCCTAAATATGGTTAGTGTTTCTGTGACAGAAAAGCTTTCAGTGCTCACAAACTTTTCACAAATGATTGCATTTGGTTTTTACCACTTTCCAATTTAAATTTCTTGAGGATTTTACAGGTCATTCATTACTTGGATGTTCATGTAAGAACAATTCACATAAGTACTGAAATACTAGCAGCTGGAAATATGCAGAAATGAATCTATATAGGGGTTTTGAGTGTTATCAGCAAGGTCCTGGGGGAAGATACATGAGGAAACTGAAACCATTTTTGTAACATTATTATCAGCAAGTTTCAGAGGAGGTGTGGAGCAGCACAGTGTATTGTTTTTACCAAGCTACAAACTAATGAACGGTGAGACTCATGACATTTACAGAAACAGCCTTCCTGTTCTTGTATTTTAATTCAATGAGGGCCTAAATATCTTTGTGTCATGCTGGTAAAGCTAATGCCTGCTGATTTAAGAATGTGCCACTTGTCTAGGATAAAATCATGCTGGTTATCTTTAGGAAAGCTATTGGACTCACTGTTGCTAGCCATGTTTTGATCAAGGAAAAGCTACCTAAAGACAGCACATTTTTTCATTGTTGAATTTATTTCTACTTAAAATATCTTTCTGATGACTTATATTTACCCAAATTACATTGATGAAGAGAATTTCTTTTCTTAAATTCTGGGAATGATCATAATGACACCAGTGAAAGTCCCATTGCAAGGTTAATTTTCTGAGAGCGTCTTACTTTTAGGCTTGAAAACTTGAGTGTTTTGCTTCATTTTCAATTTTTTTTTCAAAAAATCTTGTCATTATTTTATCAAGTTATAAAACAGAATATAGTTATGAAAATTAACATTTTCTTTTGGTTAATTAACATTTCCTGGGTGTCTATTCTAATATCTGAAGCTGTGTGAGTACTTAAATAAAGGCATGCTTCCTATTATGAAAAAGATATCTTTCCAAATCACATGCAAGGTCCCTAGGACTAATTCCTAGTTAATGGAATACAAGCAGAAGTTAACATAGAAGCTTCCTGGAATCTCTTGAACAGTCTGCTGATATCAACTCTTCATACCCTGTGTTTGATCTGACTTTCATCATGTCTCCTGCACGGCAGGCACTACCTGGGACCATAGTGTCTAGAGAAATGCACTAAGTGTAGCAACATGGTGACCCAAAAGCTTCAGTCTCAGAACAGTAAAGTCAATTTACTAGCTTTGGATGATACAAATCTAGATTTTTACATGAAAATAGTAAACATTTATGTTGTGTAAAGTTGCTGAGATTTCTAAGATTCTCTGTTACTGCAACCAGATTCATATTCAAATCAATTTTAACCTCCTTTCACTTTATATACATTATTCACCCAGCAGACCAGAAATCGTTGCTCTAGAAAACTTTCTTCAACCAAAACAAGTCAAATGTAAAGTAAAAGTAATTGCTTACCATACAGCATAAAGAGGTGAAAATAAGAAATTTTTAAAAAGGAGATTGAGAAAATGGGGAAACACAGAGGTATATGAAAATACCTAGGAGCTATATGAGTTTAATAAATTTCCAAGCAGAATAAATAGAAAAGATACTTATTTTCAAGCAAGCATTCTGAAAACAAAGAGAAGAGTTTAGAGGTAGAAAAAAATTCCACTTTCTACAAAATTAGATCTTCAAAAACACAATGTCAAGTAGACTGACTTCTTGCTTACAATAGCAGTTATAAGACTGATTAGTATCTACACTGTGTCAAGGGAAGTAACTCATTTTCAATTTCTTTGCTTAATAAAAGTCCTTTAACAGCCAGTATAAAATAAAATAATTTAGAGATTTTTGAAATCATCAGAATAATTTCAGAAAAATGTCGTTCTCATTAAAAAGTTCAGAATCTAAGGATTAGAAGGTAAAGATACTGGTAAATATTAAGATAAGCCATAATATCAATAAATTACATTAAAATAGTAATATATACCTCAAACTCTTATTACAAAGGCAAACTTTCATAAAATGGAAATAGTTGGTTGAACTGTAATTTCATAAAGAAGACTGCTTAGGTCTATACAGGTTAATATCCTTGAATTAGTTGAGAGAATTGCAACACCCTGCTTAGTGCATGACTTTATTAAGGATTTTTCTAAATTTGTGGCTGCTGTTGGAGTTACACTAAAGATAGTAAAGAACCAATGATAAGAGAGTGACAGAAATACAGCAAGGGGTAAAAATAATCCCAGTAACTTCTGAAGACAGTTGGGAAAAAAAAAAAAAGGTAATGCAAAAGAAATCAGTCACAGGAGATGGGTCAATTAGAACAGTGATGTGAGGTGTTTATAAAGTCTCTCCCCATAAACACAGATTATAATAGTTACAAAAATATTCTGATTCCTGGCAGCCATGGGCTGAGCTGTTTTCCTTTGCCATGTTCTTCTGTCAGGCCATTTCTATTTTTGTCAGGACCCTCTCAGTCAAATGAACTTTTCCACCATGAAGTTGCAGGTGTTACATAGTTTGGCTTAGCAGTGTGGAAGTGACTAATATAATGTAAAAGAAGTCAGACATGTAACTACACATTATATAATTCCAAGATATAAAATTTTCAGACTAGATAAATCAATAAAAAAGGAAATACAGTGGTGGTGGCTAGAGAGAAAGAGGCTACAAATTGGTACAAGATTTCTTTTAGAGGTAATGAAATTGACTTCAAATTGGATTATTTCAATGGGCACAGAACTTTGTAAATATGCTAAAATCCTCTCAACTATATAATCTAAGTGGGTAAGCAATAAAATTGATAAACATATCACATGCTTTATTAAATCATACACATATATTTGTGACAATGAATGTATTCTTAATGTCATCTAAACCTCTGTCTCCGCTTACTAAGTGTCTATTAGATAGCTCCACTTGGAAGAGGCCTTAGGTTTTATTTCCCATCTCATAAATTTTGTACTATCATTGAAGCAAATCTGCTAATGTTGGTGTAATTATTGTGTTAAACTGTTGTTGCTTACCTTCTGATTTGTATATGCTTTTATCGAGAAGATCATTTAGCTATACAGCCAGAAACAGAAGTCCATAACTTTAAATTCTAAAATATTGATAATCAACTATAAATATTTTATAAAGTTATTACTAAATATGAAAATTTATGTAATATGTAAACAGTAAAATCTCAGGAAATATATTTGATGTTTAATTAAAATAGAGATATGAATGAAAAGTATTTACCTCAGCATCATCTGTTTAGCTAATTCTACACAGCCCAGTCTAGTTTGAGAAGTGATCAGAAAGTAAGACATTTATAACCATTCAAATAATATGTTCCTTAAGGGAGATTCGTGGAAGTGCTCCATTACCATTACCATTTCACTCACCATTCAGAATTTATATTTCTACCTGATACTGCATTCCAATGTATTCAGCATGACCATTGTCATGTTTGGCTTGTGTCACATTATGAACTTTCCCAAATTGGAGAAAATGCTGATGGTGGAGACCAGAATAAGGAGAAGGCTTTAAAAAATGTGTTACAAGATATCAAAGACACATTGCGTTGGACAAATGAATTTGCAAGTGGGACATAGTGACTTGAAATACTTGAGGGGAGATCATATAGAACAGACACTGGCAGCAATTAGAAAGGAATGTGGTTGAAGTTATAATAAACTCAATTTAACTTCAACAAATGAAAGTGATTTTGCTCATGTGAAGAATTATCATGTGGGATACATGATCGGTCTCATTAGGTAGCATTTGTGAGTGGGGGAATCACGTGAAAGACTCAGCTAGACAATAAGCCCAAACTGCTGATCAATCCACATCCACACCAACAACTTCATATATAAAGCCAGATGTTAATTAATTATTTTACTAGTTTATAATCTGCAAGTCTTATGAAGCAAGCATAATACTAGCAACTGGAATTGCATAGGTGAAACATTAATCTTGCATTCAGTAAGTTTTGTTGGAGAAACAAGGAGATACTGATAGATAAGACTGCTTAGAAAGTGTTGCCATAGGTGGACTGAATCACCCAAAAAACATGCACGTCATTTAGTATGGCGAATCTCTGGGGCTGGGGGCACCTAAGTTGAATTACATAGTAACACATTTGAGTCAGTCGGAGAAGGCTTATGAGCATTAGCTGAAGGAATAGTGTCCTATTTAATGACATAGGAAAACTGACAGATTAAACTTTTCAAAGGAGTGGCCACTCTTCGTGACAGAACCTAGATTCAAACATTTGTGGAAATCTACAAGCTGGGTGCACTTTCCTCAACACTGGGCAAAAGCACATGCATGTATCCAAAAATTGGCTATGAAGTGTTTTTTTCTTCCTTGTCTGCTATTAAATAGCTTAGTAGTCTTTAATAACAAATATTATACTTTTTTACAGTTAACATACATATGGGTTTCACAAATTTGGCACACGATCAATTAATTATTAAATATCATTTTGTGTTTTCTTTCCCCCATATTCTAAGGTAGATTATGCAGACATAGTTCACAATTCAAATGACATTGTGGACTTACAGACTCACGGAAGGTAAGAATAATTTTACCTCAAACTTTAAAAATTTGCAACAATTACCATGTCTGCTGACAGAAAAGTCAATAATCTTGTAAGAGATTAAAACAAAGGGTAATAAAAGTTTTCTTGAAATATTATTATATGAGTATATTTATAAGAATTATATTTGAGCTATGTATGTTAGCTATTATATATGACTTACACAAGCTAAGTATTACATGGAGATGGCTGGATACCAAGACAAAAAAGTAAAGAGAGGTGTGATAAAAAAAATACAGTGATCACTTAAGTATGCATTATTTTAAAAAAAAAAACAACTTTGCCATTACTTGTCCTCAAACAACCTGTCCGCCTTCTGCATACTTAAATCCCATTGTTCTTGACATTTTTTGAGGCAGTTCTGATGCCTTATTATAAAACTGTCTTGCTTTGTGCTGTTGTAGATGCCTTGATGTCATCAACATACTCAAAGTATTTACTTTTAATGGTAACTTTGACCTAAAGAAGAACCAGAACTTGCGTGGTGCCAGATTTAGTGAACCTTATTTAATGAGGACACACCTAAAGCTTTTCCAAGCTTACCTTTTCACTGAGCTGAAGAAAATAAATTAAAGCAGAAAAATGGTAAGACATTGTGTGTTCCTGCATAAACAGAAGCAATATTATCAAAATGGCTACATGGCTAAAACTAATTTACAGACTCAATGCAATTTCTGTCAAAATATTATTTCCCACAGGATCTGCCCCTTCCAGCCATGTCTTACTTTCCAACAGTACACAGTATCCAGAGGTATATGGCTTTTGAGGGACACTCCAGATACAAACAACATGAAGGATGATCATTTATGTTCTAAGTTTTAATTTAAAAGTAAACAAGCACCATATAGTTTGATCACTTCCTACACGTCAACCTGTGAAACAGCATTCTAAAGTTCCCAAATCTGGAGAAAATGAAATCTATTCATGGTGAATAAACTTTAATAATAGGAGACAAGGTCAAGATGGGAAAGGAAAGTCAGATGCTAAGTTTTTTGAGGGACAAAGCAAAATTTTATTTCTTAATCTCAAGAATAATAATATCCTACGATGTTATGGTGCGTGTGGTTTCAATAAATTTTCATTTTCAAGGAACCACTGTCACTTGAAGTTGGAGAATAAATTAGAAAACACCAATAGCAAGAATTAATACAGACAGACCACTCAGGATTGTTGATGTCTTCCAGGCTAGACATAACATGAAAGTGAATGACAAGGGCTGGGGGAATGGCTCATTGGTTAAATCACTTACCTCGTGTCTCAGTTACTTTTTCGTTGCTATGGCTCAATACCTGACACCCACAAATTTAGGAAAGGTTTATTTTAGCTCACAGTTTCAGAAGGTCACAGTCCATTCATGGGTGGCCAGCAGCAATGGAAGTACATGGCAGAGACAGAGGTGGAGGCAGCTTCTCACATCACACACAGGCAGGCAAGTTGAGACTAGTCGAGACCAGTCCAAATCCCAGTTCTAGTCCTCCAAGGAAGGCCGGGAGCAGCTTATATACCCTTCCAGGTCTCCGCCCAGTGATCAGGCCCTCCTGCATCCAGGTGTGGAAGGCGTGACCACTACACACCGGGTTAATCCTAACTCACATGCCTTTAACCCTAGCTTAACTGCAATCCACCCCTCCAGACCAGACCCCAATCTACCAACAGCACATGGTTTCATAGACAATCTGTAACATTAAAATACATGAGACTTTTGGGGGACACTCCAGGTCCTAACCACAACACCTAGCAAGTTCTACATCAAGCACTAAGTACCCAAGTTGGATTCCCCAACACCACATCAGCCAGGCATGGTGGCAGAAGCCTATAATTTCAGCACTCAAGAGGCTGAGGCAAGAGGATTGCTGTGAGTCCAAGGCCAGCCTGGGCTCCATAGTGAGTTCAGGACCAGTCTGGGCCACAGAGTGAGACCCTATATCAAGTAAATAAATAATAAATAAATGAATGAATGAATAGAAAAGAGATGAATGATAAAGAGAAAATTTGAGAGCTGTTTTGAAAATAAACGTGGTTATATTGGCAGTTGGATAAAGTCTGTCACATATAAAGTTGTGTTTGTAATGGCTCAAAATTCAATCTGTATGCCTGTGTCCTTCCCAGAGGAATTGTTGAATGATAAATGTTGTTGATGGTGATAAATGGTGATTGTGTGTGGATGCGCATGCGCGCACTCGTGTGTGTTGTGTGTGTGTGTGTGTGTGTGTGTCTGTCTGTCTGTCTGTCTGTCTGCCTGCCTGTCTGTGCATGGTATAAGTTAGGGCGAGTGTTCAAATATCCTTATTTTGATACAGGGTCTCTATGGGTAGCCCAGGCTAGTCCTGAGCTCTCTATGGAGCCCAGGCTGGCTTTGGACACAGCAGTCCTTCAGCCTCTTGAGTGCTGGGAATACAGAGATACACTTTCATACCCAGTTGCTGTATTATGTAATCCTGGGAGATCAAATCTAGGACCTTTGGCTTCCTAGGTAAGCACTCATATCAGTGAGATACACTCCCAGTCCTCAAATATCCCTTGAATATTCACAAGTCATACAGAATTAAGAACTTGTCCCATTTTATATGAATTTATGAACTAAATATACCTACAATGAATTTATTTCCTGATAACTTTACATTCTGAATTGCTAGGGATTGGCTCAACAATGTGATTTTTAGGGAGATAATAATTCATCCTATAAAGAGGAGGAGACAGTTACTTGTGCAGAGTTTCATGCACAGTTGAGATATCCTTTGATATTCTCAGTATAAACAGAGATACTAACTCTTTGGTAAGTTGTTGGATGTATTAGATGGTGTTTTATAGTAGAGATCAAGCTGAAGACAAATTATAAAATCCATATAGTCAAGTCATACTAGATAGATAGATAGATAGATATTGTACATGTCAATTAGAAATGAAGTGGTTTTATTGCAGAAATGTAGATTAACTCACATTCCTTAACAAAATAATCATTCAACTCTTCAAACAGTATATGAAAAGTACCATGCAGAAGATAGAAGCACAAAATTTAAGAATTGAAAAAAGTTGAAATATCACATTTTAGAATAAACAGAAAGAGAACATAGTCTGAACTTTATAGTACACTGTCATAGGATCCTCTCTCATTTCAAGCTCCATCAATTTAAGAAATTCATTCTGTACATAATGTGTGTACCTAATTCTGTGTCAGATGGTCACAGTTATGGAACCCAAAATTAGGAATGAGGGTATATCAAATGGAAACTTAAAAAAAAAATCTTAAGCTATAGAATTCCTAGTATTCTAAATAAATTTCACTTTTCACAAGCCACCAAGACCTTTGTACTTTTAGTTTCTTTTAATTCTGGTTTGGAAAATAACATAATAAATAAACACACTGAGAGCAAAGTCAGAATCTCTATGCATTTGTAGATGAAAGGCTCAATGTATTTTGGACACTTGTATGAAATACAAAGGAGTTTGGCAACTTCAGAAAAATAGACACATGATTTGATACACATACCCTGTTGTGAATCTCTTCTTGCCCTTGTTCCAGTGAACCTAACAGCCTTTGAAATAAGAACACAGTTCTACTCAGAACTTTCAGCAAACCACAGAGGGAAAACGCTCCCAGAACACCGCTGTCTACCTCTTTGAAAAGCCCCTTCATTTTTTCCTAGTGAGACACACTGCCGAATGGGCTTCCACTGTCCTCTTCCCTGTAGGCGATTGCTGCGAAGCATCTCGCTCCAGCTACTATTGAAGCAATCTGCGAGCTGAGTCATCAGCACTGATGAAGGATGCGCAGTCTCCATCCTTGTGACTGAGAGCCAGGACAGGCAGCTCCTAGGCGCAGCCCATCTCCGCAGTGAGGCGCCTTGACCGAGACAGGGGAAGAATCACACGTTTTACTTAGTGTTCCCTCTGTGGATCCGAAAGCTAGATATGCATGTAGGAAGGGAAGGATTCTCTACGATTTTACCAAGGAGCGGAAAACGGATGCCGATTTGGAAGTGGAGAAAAACAGTCTTGTTTCTTCCTTCTATAGATCAGGGTCAGAAAGTGGCAAAAGTTCAGTTTTGCACTGTCTAAGGAAAATTAAGTGAAATTCAAACTGGTATTTTGTGAAGACTTCTCCTAAAATAAATAATAAAGAGTGATGTTTACAGCTAGGTTAGGATGACCTAAAGAAATCAAATTAGCTCTATTAGCTCTATGTATAAAACAGAGAATACATATATGAAAAGTATAACTATGTTAGTGTATTGGTGTAATGTGATTATAGGCATATGCCAACATGCTCGATTTATGTGATGTTGGAAAATTAAACCTAGGATGTGCAATTGCTAGGCAGTGTTTTAACCACTGAGGTACACCTCCACCCCCTGGCACGGCTATTTGTACAAAATTCATTTGGAGAAATGACACAGAGATACTCATAACACCTAAAGATAAAACTTCACAAATTAGTATAAAGTAAAAACTGTGCAATCATCACCCAGTTGATGAAATGGAATATATCAACATACCAGAATCCCTGGTCATTACTTTTTTCCCCCAAATTGTCAGCATTCTGAGTCTTGTGGCAATCAGTTCCATTTTTTTCTTTGTAGCTTTGATATTAAATTATGTTTTGCTGTAAGACTCATATGAACCCTTTTGTTCAACATTAAATTGTGAAAGACAGGTTTGCTTTTATCTTGTAACTATAGATGAACTTTATATTAAGTGTCAGAATTCTCACTCATTTCAAGTTCAATCAATTTAAGAAATTCATTCTGTACATAATGTTGTGTACATAATTTTGTGTCAGATGGTTATAGTTTTAATCACTAAATAAAATTTAACACATATGTTGTTCACGCCTCTTTTGATAGACGTTTGAGATTCTTTTTAAAATTATGAGTTCTGCCTACATAATCATTTTCAACAAGTTTCTTAGCCAAAGCACTAATTTGGATTAAGCCATAATTCTAATAGATGCTTTTAGATTGTACATAGTTCCCATTTTCTATAGAAAAATCAATTGCTTTCTAAAAATATTATACTAATTTACCATCTCATTAGCAACGCGTGGGAATTTTACTGACATCTTCACTAGTACTTCATTTTGTCAGTCTTTTCAATCTTAGTCCCTATAAGTGACATGTACTATTATTTAATTTGGGGCTTAATTTGCATTCTCCTGATGAATAATGAGGCAGAACACTTTTTCATATCTTTATTTGACATGTAAGCATTCATATTCCAAAGTTCCTATTCAGTTTATTTTTCTGTAGTGAGAACTTTTTTTTGTCTGAGCTCCGTTTGATGTTTAACTGTTGTGTTAGATGAGATTAGGAAATGTAGTGCTAGAAAAGAACCCAAACTCGTTCTTTTGAAGGTAGATATATAGCATTTCACAATTTATGGATAACTGTTCTTTATAGAGAAAACAGTCATGACACACCTCTAAACTCATTTGATTTCATATATAATGGCTCATTTCACAACTCTATTTCATTCTATTGGATTATAGGTCTAAATTACTGTCAGTACCACCATGTGTTAATTGGTGTAGCTTGGTAGTACGCTTTGATATCAGAAAACATGAGTCCTCTGATACTTGTCAAGTTTCTTTGGCCACTAGATGTCTCTTGAGAGGATATATTAAATTTTAGGATGAATTTCTCTGCGCGTGCTGTAAGTATTAAGATTTTGGCATGGTTTATGTTTTCTTAAATGTGTGTGTGTGTGTGTGTGTGTGTGTGTGTTTGTGTGTGCGTATGTGTGATCTTACAGTTTTCTATATAATATTACGCTATTTTGGATAGGATAAAAGATCATGACAACTTATCCTGAATTCGTCTCTTTTTAAAAAAAAAAAGAAATTATTTAGTACTTAACTAGGCTAAAGTACATATTTGTAGACAATTTTAAAGAGATAACAATAATTATAGGCACTTTAATGAATTCTGATAAAACTGTAGCAGCTTATATAAACATGTCTATGTTTTAAGTTAATGGGCTTAAGGCCAATATATTTTAAAACATTGAGCTTCTAGAGTACCAAGTTCATTTCTGTTTCTCACTCGGCGGCTGTTCCAGAGGCAATGCAAATTGTGGAGCTAGTTCAGATGTATCATGGGAACTCTTCCAGCTAGTTCTTTGAAATAATCTAAAATCAGATAAACGAGAGAGCATAATTAAAATTTCTAAGAGATTATACAAAATTGTTTTATGTAGTTACTTCTACAAAATACAAAGCTCAAATCTATTTTCTGATCTTATCGGAAGTTATTTCTACACACTCTAATATCTCTTCCTATGTTATAATTCGCTTCAAAGTTACCTATTACTGTAATTTTCTGTCATAATCGGATATCACAAAATAAGTTCCCTTTGCAAGTATGTGGGGCAGATGGATTTTCTTATATATTTCATAACATAAAAGAAATGGGTAGAGGAAATAATGATACAAAGATGGTTATAAACATTATATAATATTTTTCTGAAAGTAAATATAAATTCAAAAATAATATAGAAAAAATGAAAAAAATATATTTTGTAGAAAAGTAAATCAAGAGCCTTATTAAAGCTTCTTTATATTTTTTGTGTTACGTTGCCACCTACTGGTTGTAAGTGATATTAAGAAAGGCAGAGTAACTTGTTTCAGAAAGCCTTATAATCAATAAATAATGGATTAAAGATTTAGACATAAGACTTGAAAATATAAAATATCTATAAAAAGGTAAGAATTTTTTGAAAAGACTGCAAAAGCACCAGAAAAAGGCCAAATATGGATAAGCGACATTGTATCAATCACAAAGATTTTGCATAGCAAAATAAACCAACGGGCACGATGAAAATATAAAATAAAGAATTAGAAACTATGTTTGTAAAACGTAGCCAAATTTGGAAAACAGCTAATATCCAGGTTATATTTGGAAATTATAAACTCTCTGTCCCCAAAATTCGAAATACATCTATTTATTTATTTGTTTTATTTTGAGACAGTCTGGACTGGTCCTGAGCTCATTACGAGCCCTGGATGTCCTCCTTCACAACAATAATTCGCATGTCAGTCCCCCAGGTGCTAAGATAACAGGACGGTGCCACCATAGCCAGCTTATGTGACTCTGGGGAGTCAAACTCAAGCCCTTGTGATTGCGAGGCAAGTACTCTAACTGCTAAGCTACATCCCAAACCTGAAATTTAAAGATAGGTAGAAGATATAAACAGACATTTCTAAAAAATGGAAATCCAAATAGCCAAGAAGTTTGTGAGAAAATTCTCCCTATAAAACAAGAAAGAAAAGCAAGTCAAAACTACAATAAAATGGAGCCATACTCCAGTAAGGATGACTATATCTATAGATAGATAGATAGATAGATAGATAGATAGATAGACAGACAGACAGATAGATAGATAGATAAATTTTTTGAGGCAAGGTCTCACTCATTAGCCCTGTCTGGTATTGAACTCATGGATGTAGCCCAGGCTGACCTTGAAATGGAGCCATACTCTAGTCGTAGGGATAGCTATTATTATTTATTTTTATTTTTATTTTCTTTTTCTGGGACAAGGTTTCCCTCAGTAGCCCTGGTTGGTCCTGAACTCATAATATAGCCCAGGCTGGCTGGGATTCAGAACAATCTGTCTGCCTTAGCCTCATGGGTGCTGGAATTACAGGTCAGGTGTGCACCACCGTTCACAGTTATATGTGGTGCTGTGGAATCGAACTCAGGGCCTTTTACTTGCAAGGCAGGTGCTTTAAAAACGGTGCCATTCCTCCAGTCCAAGGACATATGTAACAACTGCTGGTAAAGAAGTCGAGAAACAAGAACAAATAGACACTGCTTGTGAGAATGTAAATCAGTGTGTTCACTATGAAAAAATAGCAAAAATAAAAAAGAGTGAGAGAAAAAAAAGAGTTTAAAAAGTTAAAAAACAGAACTAACTTATAATCCAGCTTGGGGGTTAATAGTCAAATAGAACGAAGTCAGTATATATGAACTATATTCATCGCAATGCATTTATAATTATCAAGAAATGGAAAAAACTACAACTCTATAAAGAAATAAATGAATAAAGAAAACAAGGGATACACACACACTCGTGCGCACATACACGAGCATGCACCCACACAGGATACTTTTCATATATAAAAATAAATGAAACTCTGTCAGCATGATTGGACCTGGAAGTCATTACACCAAGCGAAGTAAGCCAGGCATCGGGGGAGAGAAGCACTTCTGGTCTCACTCATAGGAGAAAACTAAAGCTTTAATTTAACGAAAGAAGAGTTAAATGGTAGCCTCCAAATGCTAGAGAGAGCAGGGGAGTGGAAGAGATGGGGAGATACTGACCTGTGGACACCTTATTCTGGTTAGATGACTGTAAGAAGGCTGCTGTATAGAGAATGATGACTCCAGAAAATGGTACATTAAAAAAAAAACTAATCTAAGTGTTTCATCTTCATAAAAAGATGAACATTTGAACAAAAGATATGTTTAACTTGATTTATTCATGACAAAATATATGCATGCATCAAAACATAATACATTCAATAAATACATGTCGTTGAGGTTTCTATGTACCAATGAAAGTAATTTTTAAAAGGTAAAATATAATATGCATATTATATTTTAAGTCGATTATTCTAAAACGTATCAACTTGGTTAATGTTTTCATTTTGTTGGCGAATTTTTTATACATCTATTAAAACCCACAAGCTGTTCTATCTTGACCAGATCCAATAAGAAGAGGAGGATAATTTACACACATGGAGATGTCACATTAAAACTTTGTCTTCCTAAATTCTTCTGAAAATACACTTCACTGAAATAACAATGAATTGTTGTGAAATAGTCCATGCTTTGGCAGAGAATTCAAAGCACTTTCAGAGAAAAACTGAGCATTCTGGTTGCTCTGAGACCCTATTATTGAAGCTACACTAGTCATTCTAGTCAACTGATTAAAGGATTTACTTACCTTCAGCACTATTTGATCTTTTTTTTTTTGGATTATCTTTTCTTTTAAACAATAACTTAATATTTCACAAAAAATGACTTAATCCAAAAATTTTAGAACAACTTTGTGGAACTCAAGATTTCCTAGCTGCCCTCAGGAGCAGGCAAAAGGAGAGAGAATACTGAGATTTAGTAAAGAAAACTTCTTACCTGCCTAGCTGAGTAGAATAGGAAGAACTGGACTGAAAATTGAGCAAAGAACTAGCAACGATGTGGAAAACGTCACCAATCAGTTGAGTGCAGCTTCCCAAACAAGAAAATGGCCTTTGGCCTTGCCAGAAAAGCAAGACTTAGGGTCACAGAGGGACAGGTATGTTGAGCTGTTCAAGCCTTGATTTACAACCTACAAGTGCAGTAAGAGAATTACAGCTCAAACAGCAGCCTCGATGGTGCCAGAGAAACTATAGGCAGTGAACAACAGACAAATAGGCCGTCAGCTGCAGGGGACAAGGACACCAGCTGGTTATTCAGCTGCAAAATAAGGAAGGTTATATGACCACAAGCCTCAGAGCTGGACTGAGAGCTGCAGGTGTGGTGCGGAGCTACACCCAAGCAGAAGAAGACCTGAGAAGGGGTCTCACGCCCCCACCTCCGCCACGTAGGTAGGGGAAGAGCCAGATCACCTGGGAGTGCACGTGCCTTGGGACCCCAGGGCCCAAGGCCTCTTCCCTGCTGCCACAGCAGAATCCAGCGGACTCCTTGCTCACGTCAACCTCATAACAGCTGCAAGAGACTCGTCAGTGTGGCGTGTCTTTGCAGACTGGCTCAGGAAAAGAGGGAATTTCTCAAATATGGGAAATAGATACTCCATTTGACCCAGCAGTTCCTTTTTCAAGTAGCTTTATAAAACAGATAAAAATACCAAATAAAGGATTAGGAAAGATACATACCCATGTTTATAGCAGTGCAACTAATAATAGCTAGGTCACGTAATATGCAAAAATACCCACTGAGAGACCAATGGATAAAGAAAATCTAGTGTACATGCGCAGTGGAGTACTACCCTTCCATAAAGACTGATAGATTTGAACCATTTGTTGTTAAGTGGATGCAAATTGAGACTATTATGCTTAGTAAAGTGAATCAGACTCGGGGGATTAAACATTTTTTGACTTCTCTAATATGAGTAACTCAGACTGTAAAGAAGTAAAGAGTCAAATTGTGAGATGTTGGGAGGAGGGAAGATCAGAGAGATATGTGGAGAGGGAGGGAGAAGTGGAAGAAGGAATGGAAGGGTGATGGAGGGGGAAGGGATGGGAATGTGAAGCTGATGTGATATGCATGTGAACAAAATTATCACCTTTAATGTACCACTGTGGACCCCAAATACATACTACTAAAAATCTCTGTGTGGGGGAGAGGATATCAAAGGGAATATCTAGAAATAATTATGGCTTATAGTTTATTAGTGAACAGAGGATTCTTCGTTTAGTCATGAGCCTCTGGTCACTCTCACCTAATCCACCACCTTAGTGCCTCATTCCAAGTACACATTAAACTGTGAAAAAGATATTAGAATTTCCTTTCTTGAAGGGTTAATGTGAATACTCAAAAACTACAGAGTTTAAGTCATTACCTCATTTAAATGACAGATACCCTTGGGGGATATAAACATACATGAGCAGGAAAAGGATTGAACAAGGTGCATTACTCACTAAGCTTTAAGAACAACTGGGGGCTGGGGCATAGGTCAGTGGTTAAGGCACTTGGCCAGCAAGTACAAGGACCTTGGTGGTTTTCCCAATACCACATAAACTGGGTATGGTGGCACACGTCTGTAATGCCAGTACTCCAGATGGCTGGAACAGGAAGATTGCTGTGAGTTCGAAGCCTGCCTGGACTACAGAATGAGTTCAGAACCAAACAGCTTGGACTGAAGAGAAAACACCAAACATCATCTCAAAAAGAAAAGAAAATGGCCCTTTCATATGGGTATTCCTTTAATTTTTTGTTCTTTTAAAATTCAACACAAGCAGTTTTAGAAATTCCGTATTTAATTCCACCAACAAAATGGTGCCTTACATCTCATGTCTTTTTTTTTTTTTGTCTTTCATTTATTTTAACCTTTTTCTCTGTTCACCTGCTTAGAGAAGTGAGTAGGAAATACTTCGGGATCTATCCACCAGCAGTGTGGGCAGTGGAATAGCTTATCAAAGATAAACATTCACCCCCATTATGAATATTAATTTTCCTAAAAAGATACTGTCTACAGAGCAAAGGTGGAGGCCCACATTAGTGTTAGGCAGGCTCACTTTAAGCCCACAGGTCACATTTGGGACATACCTGATAAAAAGACCTCTAAACAATATGTTTCCTATCAAATACAACTATTTCATATTAATTACTTATGTCCCTTGTTCACTGATTCTAGATTTTGTGCAAAAAGATTATTTATCTCTTTGGTTACAGGGAGGCCTTATACTCCCTGAGAATCCTCTGATGTGGTGTTAAGAGTAAATTGATGGAAAAACCCATTTATTTTCCCTTCCTGAAATTCCCCAGCTTATATAAAAAGAGCAATGTCAATTTATCTAGTCATATTGTAAACCATAAGCATTGCTTGTGTACTACTACTGATAATAAAACATGACTTGAGGTTATAATGATCACAAATCACCTGCTATAGTTTGACTTTTAACCTAGAGGATTGTGTTTGCATTTTCATTTTTATTTTTGTCTGAGATTTGAAATCAACATAAAGACTTCCACTCAATGAAGGTCTAAAAGTACAGAACAACCTAAAAAGCTACCCTCTCAGAATTGTCTAGATCCCTTCCTTATAGTACATAAGTTTTATATATTTTATGTATGATTTTATGGGTGATGTAGAGCAAATAAAGAGACTATAGAAATTATTATTTTACATTTTCTAGTATGTGTTCTTGTAACCTTCGCTCCCTCTTCAAAGACTAACATTGTGATTTCCTTCCCTTTGCATGATCATTTTCTTTACGATTTCTCTCCTGTTTTTTTTTAAATGAAGATAGCCATATTCGCATCACTTCCATCTATTCTATTTCATACCAGTCAATTATTTACATTTGCAAGGTTTCTTTGGCATATGAGCTTTCAAAGGATTCTGGGAATAGGATTTGGGAATATTTGAGATCTTTTGTTCAATTCACTAGTTTCTAAGTAGCTGACATACGGAGCTGTATGTACTTGTTTAAAAGTTCACAACTTTTTAGTACTGTTATCACTATCTATGTACAAATCCATCATTCATCTGTTTATCTTTACAGTGCTGGGGTTTAAGCCCAGGACTTGGGCATGCTATGCACATAACTGACAATTAGCTACATTTTTAACCCTTTTATTTAGAAATTTAAATTATTATATACTGGTGGATTGCTAATGACTCATGTCAATCTTCTATCCAGATGTCCAAACACTGAATAATTGAATGAGGGCACTTACATTTTTTGTACATCTTTGTTAAATTCTCACCTTTACAGTTCATTTTCATTTCATAAAATTACTTCATGGCACTTAGAAGTATAAACTACAAGTATATATTTTTCTAAGTGTTGTCATTATTTCAGTCACTATTTTTACTTAGTGTGCTACAATGAGATGATGATAATTTTCTTTGACTTAAAAATGAAAAATTAAAGAAAGTTGGGGTATGCTCAAGAAAAATAAAATTAATAAGAAATAGATATGTAATATTAACATTAAAGAGTAATTAAAGTAGCTTAAATATTTCTAACCACTAGGTGGAACTCTTAACTCATGGAACTGTAACATAACAATTTTCTTCAGACTTTCTTTTAAAAGTTTAGTGGCAATAGAAGAGTTAAATTGATAAGTTGTTTCTGACATGAATGCCTTGTCTCTGAGTTTCAACATCATACAGACATATTAGGTTTTATTTTATGTTTGAAAATTAGTAAGTGCAAGTTTGTAGAAAACATTTCTTTACAGATTAATATTTTAGTAAGTTTCTGTCCAAGTAACATTATTATAAATTCCACATTCTAGCTCCTTTCTTGTAATATATTTGAAAAAAATAACACAGAGAAATTTACAATTTCTTAAGAATAATACTTATATGTCCAGATTTTGAAGTAATTTTTTCAAAATTGCACAGCACTTGTTTCGTTGTTTTAAATAATTTTAATATTAAATAATAAAACATATAACAGATTTTGTTGTTGTTTGAGAGCCCTAAATAATATAAAATTGTTGGTTAAAATAGTACTCTGTGCTACGATTAAGGCATAATTCATAACATACAGATATATATCTATATGTACATCTTTATAAAAATGACTGGTAATAGTCTTATTAGAAAGGGTGAGGAAAGTATTAATAAAAAAATAAATATAAATGGTATTAGGATTTACCATTCAAGTTATTGGAAATCATACAGAAACTATTTTGTTATCCAATTTAATCTTTTCACAAAATTGAAAGTTTTCTAGGTAAACTGGAAGGCAAACAAAAAAAAATTATGACTGAATCTTTCACTGAGAGTAACTGAAAACACTAGGGTGTGAAATTGGGAAGTCTAAAAGAACTAATACTTAGGTTCATAGAACAAAGGGTTAGGGGAAAAAAAATCCAGAAAAGGCAGGTCTGGTATTGGAGTTGTTTTATTTCAAGTTTTTTTTTCCTCTAGGTACTACCCAATATTTAGGGCTATAGTCTCAATCAGGAGTGCACTGCCAGCCCCCGCCACCACCACCCGGGCTAATATTTTAAACTCTTGTTCTCCAGTGCAGCGATACTAAAAGGTGGTGGGAACTTTAAGAGATGGGCCCATACGGAATAGTCTAAGCCATTGGTAATATGCTCTTAAGGGGGACAGGGGACTCTAGTCTCTCCTCTCTTTTTCCCAATTGCCCACAAGATAAGTGGGCCCCATTCTATATACAGGTTCAGAGTAACGAGGCAAAACTCCAAAAAATGTTACTCAAAATATATCTTTTACGTTTCTAAGCTATCTCAGGTATTTGCTACAGTGATGGAAAGCTGATAACATGCTTAAGAAATGTCCCAGATATTGTCTACCCACGATGATGTGATAGATTGTACACAGAACGAAAGTGACTTGAAACAGGCCCCACCTTCTACGTATTGAAGCTCAGTTATGAAACATCTTGATCCAATATGTCCAAGGAAATAAATCCTGCATGCATGTTGTTTTTATTTCTGTGCCTAATGCAAATATAAAACATCTTTAGAGAAATACAATGTTATTCGTGACACCAAAATTTCTCTGTGCTATATTTTGATTCAACACTTTGCATGTAACATAAATCAACTAAAGGAATAGAAAAAAGGAGGATCCTATATAATAACAAAGGGTAGTACAGACAACAAAAACAGATCTCTAGCAAAATGGAGACCTGGTGTAGTAGGCTTAAAATTAATGTGTGCTCTGCATTCAAGAAACTCATACCGCAAGACTGAGAATTGCAGAAGTCTGTGAAATGAAATAGAAATCGGTGCACTGAGAGTGCTACAGAACTCAGGATACAAACGAGTGGACTAAAGAGTGCAATGGTGTTAAAAGCAGATCACAATCAATTACTCAGAATATTAGCAGAGGCAGAACTATGAAAAAATATGCTAAAAAAGGCAGAGGAAGACAAGCAAAAGAAACACACGGGATCCATGGATAGAACTAGATGCAAATACTGGCTGTCTTAGGGAAAAGACTCTTGACTTTGCTCAGTGTTTCACTTTATTGTGTGACTTCACTTGCAGAAAGGCACTTAGTCCTTTATTTAAAAAGCAAAACCAAACTATAAATTGCTGTTCAGTGATCGAGTCAGTAGTACAGTCTAGATCTTTTCCCCAACTTTCCTAAAAATATTAAACTTTCATTTCTCCTGGGAGCAGTTAGGCAGAAAGCTTTTCTCATGAATTAAACTCCTTCAATTTTAATTGCTTGAACCCAGAAAGTAGATAATAATATCAGGAAGACTTTTAAAATCTTGTTAATTCAAAATGGAATATAATGTAAGCGATCCCTGACTACTAATTTCTGGTGTAGAAACTTCATCCTAATTGCCATAATTTGTAATACACACTAAAGTAGTATCTCAATTGATATTTTTTCGCAGCAGAAAAGCTGCCTTCACATTTATTAAACAGATTTATCATTTGGCTGTGTTGAGAGCTCCTAAAATATCAGGATGCTTAGTGAATAGTACAATTTAATAGCTACTACTTGCTACCAAGTCCAGCACTATTTTAAAGGTAAGTTTTGTCTTGAAATATGTTTCAGTGTTTTCGGCACCAAATAGTACAAAAAAGATATAACTAGAGAATGGTCTAGCAAGCTCAAGGCCGTGAGCACCATGTACACTAGGCATGGCGGTGCACACCTGTAATTCCAGCACTCTGAAAGCCGAAGCAGGAAGATCGGCATGGTTTTCCTACCAAACTGGGCTACATAGTGAGTCTAGCAGAACTTGTGCACAGCCTCGTGGTGGTCGTCCTCTGTACCCTGGAGCAGATGTAAGATGATGCTGCTAGTGTATCTGGGTACATGAGAAACAATGAGAATAAGAGAGGACACATGGTATTTATTTCAACACCAGAAAAAAATGAATGAAATTCTAATAATCAGCAAATATAGGGTAACAGAGAGACACAAATGGTGTCTACACTGGTAGCACACACAAGTCACTTATTATGTTACTATGAGCAAGATGCACGAACAGCCAATAAAGCATTAGTCAAATATACAATCAAAAGAAAATATGAATCCATGAACAGAAGATCGAAATTGGATTCTGCAATTAGAAAGACATAGTTTCACCCTAACTTTTCAGATCCAAGTCTATTCTCTGCCTCAGACCATGTAAATTGAACAGGAACCCTGCAGAAGTGGGACTTGTGTATGCAGCTACTGCCCTAGCATTTCCCCACCGCCATTTGTTTCAGTAGCTACATGCTGGAGCAAGACAAACATCTGTCCTCTAAGAATGAAATGGCACACATTCTTTTTATTTTTATTTATTTTTTAAATTTAAAATTTTTATTTTATTTTATTTTATTTTTTGACACAGGGTCTCCCTCTGCTGTCCAGGCTGGCCTGAATTCACTATGGAACCCAGGCTGGCCTTGAACTCAAGGCAATCCTCCTGCCTCAGCCTCCCGAATGCTGGGATTACAGGCGTGTGCCACCACACCCAGCTTATGTGGTGCTGGGGAATCGAGCTCGGGTACTTAGCCGTTGACTTAGCGTTTGTACAAGTGCTTTAACCGCTGAGCCGTTCCTCCAGCCCCTTGGTACACATTCTTATATGACTCTGCAGCGAGAGTATCCAAGGTGTTGTTTCCCCCTCCCTTGTCAGGATAGTACACACACAGGGGCAGGTGTAAGTGAAGTCCCGCCCCCATGCTAACACACACACAGTTGGTGCAATGGTTCCATGGAGCTACCCAGTCATTGTCACCTAAATTACCAGACTATAGTATCAGTGGACAAACTTTAAAGTTGCCAGAATTCCCACCTTGTTTCCTTTATCCATATCTTAAGAACTATGGCGTTACTGAAGACTGTAGGTGAGGTCCTGAATCTGCAATCCTAAACCAAGATACATTAGACATGCTGCTGCATCTTTCCAGAAATTGTGTAAACTAGTGACACCTTCAAAGCCACAGTGGGTGCCAAGATGAATGTTTCCATCATAATTCTATTTAATTTGCCCCTTGGGGACCTTCTTAAAATTGAATGCAGATCAGACCTGGTTTGTGATGGAATGGACTCAGGTGCATAAGAAATATTTCAATTGCAACTGTAGTACAGGGTGAGCTCCTTCGCTCAAGCCTGTTAACTCAGTCTCCAGGACATGCTGTATTGCTTATAGATATATTTTAATATTTCTCATGACAGAAAATCAACAGTTCACATTCATTTGGAGTAGACAGACATACATTAATAGATCTGGTGTTGGGATCTGTTAATTCATCTAACTTTCATTGCAGTGGAACTTAATGTAACATTGATAATTTCTTATAGAAATTTTTTAGAAAATTGTGTTGGACCCTAAAAGCAAAAATTGGCAAGTACTTTTGGTTCCCTAGTAATACATGCACCTCCGAGAGTAGCAGATAAACCTTGTAAAAACTCAAACATGCCCTATAGCTGATATCATGGTTCAGTAACCTCATACACTCTGAGACTTCTCCTTTAAACTAAAACACAAATTATTGAGTCTTAAATTGTTTATGTCTAGCAGAGGTTTCAAAGTAACCATGCTGTTTTGACCTACTTGTCATGGGATATGGAAACCTAATCGATTCGAGTTGGACCCAGAATGTAAAAATGGTTTGAAAGAACATGGTATATGTAGCTCCGGACTGGGTCAGCCAAATCAATAGACCTCATAGCACTAAATTTTTTATGTTAAGTAAACATCCATCTCGAACATTGGCTGAAGCAGTTGAAAAATCCCATAGTAAATTTTCAAGAGTTTGAAGGAGGGTATGGCGAATCACAGGCAAAATGTTAGTCACCGTAATAGCAGGTCCTTAAGTGTCATTGTGTCTAAGAGAAAAAAAAAATGACTAAGGATGATCAATTGATCACATGACTCAAGCTTCCAATTGCATGCAGCCCATTTTAAGACCTACCAAATTAGAAGATATGAGGAGAAACAACCTGCCACAGCAGTGTAAAAATGGCGTAATTCATTTGGGATTAGGCTCAGGAAGATACACAGGGAAAAGGAACCCTTCCATATTACATTGACGGTGGGCATGCCAACTAATACAATCACTATGAAAATCAGAACACATATTCTTCAAAAAACTAAATATTTGAAATTCTACTTTAATCAGTAACATTTCCCTAACTATATTCCTGAAAGAACACAGGCATTACACCATAGCGATGCATGCTCACTTCTCTTCAGAGCAGTGCAATTAACAAGAGCTAACTATTTGAATCAGCCTAGTTACCCATCAATAGGCAAACAGATAAAGAAAATGGGTTTCTATACACAGTGGAATACCATTCAGTCATAAAATCATGTCAATTGAAGAAGAATGGATGGAAATCTGTACCAAAATATTAAGTAACATAAGTATGACATGGAAAAATAAGTATTGCAAGCCTTCTCTTTTAAAACAAGGAGGAAAATGAAACAGAGATGAGAGGAATGAGTCAGGAAGACTTGTTGGAATTGGAAAGGGAACCAGGCAGAAGAGAGGGAGCAAGGAGAAGTGATTGAAAGGGACCAAAATATGCTACATTTATGTACAAGTTCCTCAAAATGAATGCAACATATTGTTTTGCAAACATACAATGATATAAAAATGTATAAAAGAGTTAGGTAAATTTTACAATGAAGTAACTCAGAGTACCCTATCACCTCCTAATAATGGCCATCTTATGGAACTGTGTCCTGTACAAGGATTTATTAGTCATGAGCCAAAGGTTGACATATTTATTTATGATAACTCATAATGGCCTATTTGTAATGTGGAGATTCTCTTCTTTTGATCCTTAGGTATAAGTCCTGTACCCAGAAGACCAAATGTTTTCAAAGTTTAATACAACATTAGTATTATGTTATTTATTTATTTATTTATTTATGAGATAGGGTCCTGTTCTGTAGTCCAGGGAAGTCAGAGACTCACTGTGTAACCCAGGCTTGCCTCCAACTCATAGCAATAGTGCTGGATTACAGGTGCCCAGTGTAGGTGACTGCTCAGAAGTCAAACTCAGAACCTAGTGCTTGCTAGACAAGCACTCCAATCATGGACCTGTTCCTCCCACTGATTCCTATTAAATTAAAAGCTCTGAATGACAATGGTCATTTAGGGTTACTTATGCAAGTACATTAACAGACACAGGATTCTGAAGTATGTGGGGTTTATGAGGTATGTGGGGTGCTGCTAATTACTAGATGCAATCAAAGGATGCCCTCAGCAATCTCTTGAAATAAACTTTCCAACTCAGGTTTGGTAACTGTAAAACTACTTAGAGCTTGGAAGTCAAGGCACAGATGGTGACTACAATGACTCTACTAGTCCGAATATTCTACCTCATCTAGCGAGAGAGGGAAAGAGAAACGGGACTCCATGGTGGAGGAGGTAGGTTGAAATCGTTAGCAACATTGAAAGTTGTATGCAACAATACAACGGAAAACGCTTAATTTTAACTTTTGAATATTGAATCTCACTTATGTATAGTTGAAAACAAAATAAAATTAGGGACTTAGGTGTTGTGGTGCACACTTGTAATTCCAGCTCTTGGGAAGCCGGTCTGTGTTCAGGAGTATCATGGGCTACAGAATGAGAACCTGCCTTTAATAAAAAATGGACTTATATCAAGTATATCCGAAATATTTAAAAATAAGGGAGTTATAAACTGTTTGAAAATGCAAAAGACAAGTGTGAAATTTGGGCAGATAAATTATATTTGATTTAGAAAAATATGTAGCGATATGGAATAAGTATTTCAAGGATTAATATTTGTATATAAAAACCACTCCACAAGCATTGAGTATGTCTCTGGAACGTGTCTAATAGATGAGTTTACAATGTGTGTTTTTCAAAATAAACTTAAAATTTGAGATATTACCATGGCTGTGTGGATAGATACTGTTAAGACTCGTCGTAGGATGAGACAGTAAGGGTGATTTCAGAAGCAAAGAGTTCTTCAAATTCCCAGCTGTCCCTCAAATGTTCAGGCTGTAAAATACCTGTCATTCTGCAGTTAAGTTTTGACATAAGGTGAGCTATCTTCATGGCTCTTGACTGCCTACTTTGTTTTAATTGGCCTAATTTAAAATTATTCCTTTATGTGTATATGTCCAAATTGTTGAGTTCTGGAATTTATGTATTCTCTATTATACCTCACTACTAAATGCCAAAAATTATAGTTGCAGTTTTTAAATGTAATGATCACATGTGACCTGCAAATTATCATTAGCAAAACTACTAAGACTCTTATCACTATAAAAGTTTAGTTATTAATAGGAGTAGTAACAAGAGCCAATTTATTTTTTTCCTTGCTGAGATGAGGCATGAACATTTGAATACATTTTGATACAAAGATAATTTAATATGAGTGCATAATTCACAAGCCATTTCTTCAAGTAAAAATTTGTCTTGTGCTTAAAATTGCAAAGAGAGTTTCCAGAGGAAACAGAATGATAACAATGGAATCATTGAAATCAAAAAGTGTTCTGGCTTTAATTACCTAGATTTTCATAACGAATGCATAGTAAACGAATTCATTTTTTTTAGCTTCATGTGAATGAAGTTAAAAGAACTTCAGAGAACAGAGAACAGCAAATTCTCTCAGAAAAATTAGGTAGCATTGTGGTGGAAAGATGGCATGCTGTATGTTCCCGTGACGTAACTTCCCATCGCCTTGAGCCACTACCGAGAACTTCATGCTCTCCATGCCTCTCCTGCTGGGGTTTTGGCTAACGCACATTAAAAATAGCAATAATATATTCCGATGCTTTTTCCTCATTTCTAGGTAAATTCTACTGTGGCTGAGAAGTAAGTACTAGATTATTTTAGTGCTTCAAAATTGTTAAGACATGCCTGACATCAGTCTACTTAAGTAAATGGTCAAGCATCTGAAAAGGTTTGCTTTGATTTCCTTAGTCAGCAGAGGTATTCATATAATCACAGGTCAAGAGAAAAGAGATGGGAATTTCTAGGCCTGGATGTAATGTGTGTGTTTGCAAAGTACAAAGTTGCATGATGATATCAGGTATTGTATTATTCACTTTCATATCTCAAGATACACCTTAAGAATTTAGAAAACAAAGAGCAAAGAAAGGTGTTGATTCTCCATAAAAACACATTCTTTTTCATACCTATTGTTACTATTATTTAAATGCAAATTTTACATATAGAGTTCATTGATTAGGCTTGTAAGAGGTATAACAATTATCTCTGAACATTTCGTGAACATTATGTTAACAAATAAGATGTCATTTTATTACTTATGTAGGCATAATTTTACTTTTTGCCAAAAGTATGCATCAAAAATTATTAATTTTAGTGTTTGTGCTGACGAAAAAAGCACAGAGATTACTGACTATAAATTTCAAAATGTTTACATTATCAATTTTCACATGTCTATCTGCCAAGTATCATAACAAAATAGATTTATTTTCTATGTATGTGTATATATATAAAAGATGAGATTTTTGTGATCAAGAGGTCTATCATATAAACTTTTAAATAATGATATTTCTTGCTTACATTGCTACTAATATTTAAAATATTTTTCATTTAATATGTATTTTTGAGAAAGAGTGTCACTTTGTAGTCCAGGTTGGTCCTAAACGCATCATGTGGGCCAGACTGGCCTGTAACTCATGGCAATCTTTCTGTCTCAGCCTCCTCAGTGCTGGCCTTAGAGCCATGTGCCATTACCCCTGGCTTATGTGGTGCTGAGAAGTGAAACTTAGGCTGTTAGGTTTTCTCTGCAAGTGCTCTAACTGCTATACTATTTCTCAAGCCCCTGATATTTAAAATTTAAAACATCATGGTAAAATAATGTAATGACACCGAATGGATTTTTTTTTTTTTACTAATAAAATGAAAATCTGTAAGCCAAATAAACCTTTTTTGCTCCTTAGGTTTGAAGTCAGATACCATACTCTGAAATTCAGGCATTTACAAGAGCGAACACAGCCTATGTCAAATTCAAGTGTATAGTCTTTCCTTGGCTACAAAAAGGAGAAGCTTTAATCACCAAGATTACAATTTGTTTAACTAAGACTTAAACCATAGAACTACCCTTAAGCACTTTTGTTTTTAATTCATTTGTGAAAAATTAGTTTCACTCTACGGAAGGAATTGAATTCATGGAGAAATACATTTGCATGAAAATGATGAAGTGATGTGATGTAAACATTCAGCTTCTGTTTATAAATTCAGAATACACATTTTCTTGAGTAAGTTATTCAGGTTTTACTAGGTGTGATAGCATTCTGGAAGGATACACAAGACCACTAAGAAACATTATGAATTCTGTCTTCCTGTGTGCATTGTGAGAAGGATGTATATCTTTATAAATGATTAGTTTAATGTGAAAATGTATTAATCACTGAAGAAAACTGTATATTTGTGACTACATATGCAGAGCCCTATGTAATGTATAAAATAATTAGGTGGTAGGACATAGAAGCAAGACAATAATTTAAATATTTAATGATCAGAAGGTCCAGGTGTAAAAAAAAAACCCTATTGTCCAAATAAAAATGAAAGCCGCCCATCTGCAGCAACACTTATGCCTACAGATACCAAATATTAATATTCAATCTCTTGGCACACCCCTTATTGTGTCTCTTTAAATACCAATACAATTTTAAAATGGCTTTCTTATATCAGCTATGAAATACTTATAATGTGGCATTCACGTATTAGGTATAAAAATAAGACATCGACATACTTGACTAGTTTCGACTAGAGAGAACCAGTAAACACTGAAATGCTTTCTGTGGTATGTTAAGTACAAGCAACTGTTGAAATTAGAAAGGAGCAAGGATTGGAATTATGCAAAACTACAAATCTTGTATCCATCAATAAACACTTCATGCATGTTTACACATAAACCAAACTATGTGCTTAAGTCCACAAGAAGAAAATCTATTCATCTTACCTGTCTTCAATTTGTTTTTTTCAAAAAATTAGGACAGTATGGCAAAATCAGAAGAATATGAAACCATAATCTTTATGATTTACTACATCTCCTGATATATGCTGTAAAAAATACCACGGCAGATGTAACTTCTGTCCTTCAAAATTAATTTTGTTAATCTCGCTTCTTGTTTAATTTATGTACTCCACAGTTCCATCATTTGGAACATTTTTAAATTAATAGAATAATGATTGTATTAATCACAATTGACAGATGAATTAGACTTCTGTTTTCTGACATGCTTATTACCAGAAACTGATGCTGTGGGAGAAGAGAAACTATCCATGTCTGTGGGGAGTGATCAGCACACAAATGAAACACTACAAACTTGGGGATCAGAAATTCCTCACAGGCTGTGTCCTAAAAACAAGCTCCCTAAATCTACACAGAAAGAAACTTCCAGGCCCTAACATTTTTGTTTTAACATTTGCAATGGGTGAGTCACTACATTAATACCTGGTTCATTGTTGAACAAAATATGACAGCTTTCAGGCTACCTCCTATTGTAGGATTATAATAATTAAATATCAAATATAAAATTTGTTAAGGTACCCCCAAATTTTTGCTCATAAGGAAAATTATTATAACTTTCGTAAGAAATAGACAGGTACTGTCTTTCTGTACTTTTCTTCATCTCATGTAGGTACTTCATTATACTTATATTATTTTCAACCAAAGGTGAGAAATCTTTGCAATTTTTTTTTGAATTCTTTATTTTCCCCACTATTTTCATTAATATACATATGTAATACATAGTGTTTACAATGAATTTGGGAAAGAGTTACTCCCCCCCACCATTTTATTGATATGTACAAGTGCAGAATTTAAGGTTTGCAATGGAGTTGAGCGATTTTTTTAAAGTTACATCAACACCTCTTTTATACGAATGTGTAGCAAAAACAAAGCTGTATTTTTAAAATATTCTTTTTTTTTCTTTTCACTGTATTTGTACATACTAAAAATAGAATGCAATTTTTCAAATGTATTTAGTATTTTAAAATTTATTTAGGTACTGCAGTTCCTTTGCTAGTCCACATGAATTTCAGAATAAGTTTTCCGTTCACCAACAACAACATTTTCAGCAAAAATTGCTTTTTTAATTTAGTTTTTTTTCCAATGTACTTCACTTTTGGATAAATTCTATAAAGTCCATTTTTAAAAATACTGTATCGAATTGCACATTTCTAGAATTTACCAACAAGCTTTCTTTTTTTTTTTTTTTTTTGTTAGACCTGTAACTTAAGACAGGTTAATTCACCTAATAGCTCAAGAAAATTTGTTTTGTATGTTGTAATTCTTAATTAATCCCTCTTTCTGCTGACTCCCACTAAAACACACACACATGTCATTTTGATATTTGTAAAAAGGGACATCCTTGGCCCCTCAGCCAACGATAATGTCTCCAATCACTCAGCATCATGGACTCTGTCTTTAACATCCCAACATCCACGTAGTTCTTGGCTGTTTAGCTTCTATCCCTTTGTAGAAACAACGACCCCACTTATGTCGTGAGGGCAGGGTAGTTTTTTACTTTATACCTTGTGGGCCTGGTAGTTTTATGCAAATCAGAAGCATCCAGACATGGGATTTTTTTTTTCTTTTTCTCAATTCCCACATCAGATAATTACTATCTGCCCAACTCAAACACACGGAGGTGATTTCTCTTTTTATTCCTCATTTTCAGCCTATCAAGTGAGTGGATGGTGGATGTCCATGCGAATGAAATTGGAAATTAGTACACATTTCCTTTATGTGCCTTGGGATTTCAACTATGAAAAACTGATCTTTTGGTCCAAATTGGCTGTAATTATTATTTTTTAATAAAATTCTTCTTTTATTCTCCCCGATGTTCTACATGAGTTTATCAAACCACATCTTCTTTTGAAATTCCATTTCACATTTGTCTTCTGTTTATTCTGGTTATAAATTAATAAAAATTGAATATTAAATTAAGTAGGAATCTTCAGTACTTTTATGTACAAAAGTGATTTTTGGATCAATTTGCTTTTCTTTGGGCAGAGGTACCCTTTGAACCTTGATAAACATTATTCATGGTATTAAATTTATTAGCATTTTCACTTAAACTTTTAATTTCATCGTCTGATTTGTTGTACATACTTACAATTATTGTGCTATATTTTTGCTCATGTCATGCTTTTTACACTTTTCTGTTGTGAATGATCTCATACAACGAAAATGGCAAAATGAGAATGAAACGTTGTAAAACCTTAGCCAATCTATTGCTTTATTTACTTTTGACTTTGTCTTTCAAAGAAAATTCTATTTTAGAATGTTTTGAAATGCATTTGTGAAAGCTTCACACCTTCTTTAATTATAACCAAAAATAAATTTAAAAAGATAATTAAAAAGTAAAAACCTGGGAAAAGGATTCTTTGGACAATTCCTATAAAAATTGTAAAATCAAACCACTAGGTGGAGAACTTAACCCAGGTATTGATGAACACTCCTCAGATGTTCCTGCTCAGCTTTAGGACTTCCAGTCATGGTATTATTTTGAGCCAACCTTTTGCTTTTTTCTTACTCTACCACTTAATCCACCACAGTGACTTTCTGGTTTGGTTCTGTAGCAATTTTACTCTGTTGTAGGAATGTTTAGCTTATATACCTAAGTGATTTAAAGTGAAAGAATACATGTCATCTTTCAATTCACAAGATTTTCTAGTTTATAACCTTTAAAATTATGTTTAAAACAAATAATTGTTTTTTGGGGTTAGGAACAAGGACAAAATTAAGAATGTGACAGAAAACAATTTTTAAGGGTAAACAATGTTTTCATGCCCTTTGGACTTTATATTTTGAACAACGTTGGATTTGCTGCTACAAATAAATAATACAAGCCTTTTATTGAAGTAATCAAGCGTACGACTTTATTGTGTTTTAAGCTTTAAAAAAGTAGGACAAAGATTTATAATCACAATTCCTGTTATCTAATCAAGACTGCAAGTTTTTACGTATGTTTACATATGTTATATATGTATACATCTCAGTCAGTAAGTACCAGCCACAATTACAAAACCACTCTAACTATAAAAGGGAGAGTGAACATTTGCTCTTTCTTCAGGCAGGGTCTCACTCTGCAGTCCTGGCTGGCTTGAGCTCACTAAGTAGCCGAGGCCAGCCTCATTTTCACTCATGGCAATCCCCCTGCCTCGCCCTACCAAGTGCTGAGTTCACAGTTGTGAGGCACAATGCCCAGTTTTTGTGATACTGAGGGATCGTCTTAGGGGCATCAACTCAGGGTCTTCCACTTGCTAGGCAAACATCGCAATTGCTGAGTACACTCTCAGCCCGGGTACTACGTTGTAAAAGCATGATTAAGTCCATGAACAAAACCCAAAACTTTGTAGTTTCAATTGGATTGTCAGAAGCATCATTTTTTTCAAAACAAATTTGATATAAAGCAATTAAAATCACACTTTCAAATGGCAAAGGCTAGATATAAATGAAAAGTTTGTCTTAATGGATTTTTGTTTCCAAATTTGGATGTAACCTTGAGCTTTTTGTGGAAGATGGTAGGAATTGTAATAGTTTTCTCTGAGATAAACACATTCTGGCTCTATTTGCTATATAAACATGCAAGCATCAAATTTTCAATCAAACCAATTGGCCACCATCTGTGACACTGGCAGAAAACAGAATATGCAAATTGGTTTTGTAGAAAAACCTAGATGGCCCATTTCTACTAACACGGAAATCAATAACCACTATTTTGTTTGTACTGAGACACCAGAGTAAATATATGCAATGTGTATGTAAGATTTTTAAAATAGCTAGGGGAATTTTATAAACTTACTAAAATATGATTTAGTAATACCTAGTTCAGTATGTGAATAGCACTGTTTAGGCTACACCTATAATAAAATATTTAGTTAATTAAAAATAGTATGCTGTTGAGAAAACAAAAGTGTCACTATACTTATCAATTTTCATCTTGTTGCATAAGATGTAACCCAAACCGCCGAACGAAATCTATGTAATTAAGCCAATGACTCATGAAGCCAAATTCTACCCTCAGCCTATGCCAATCACAGCTACAAAACAGAATAAAGAACTCTGGACATACATAATGTATGACATGAGATTGAAGACTGTTCTGAAACCACAAAATGTCATCTTGATTTTATCATACCCAGTTATGATTTGAATAACCTTGTTTGGGAAGCTTTGTTGAGCTGGCACAAACCAGCTCAGAAATATTCCAAAGAGCACATACTAAAGTCAACCATGAAGTTAGCTATGAGAGTGCTCTTTCGTGGCCTTCCAACTATCAAAGATGATTTCATGGTTGCAACCTGTTCAGGCAGGGAGAGAAGCGTTTGTTGGTAAAAAAAAAAAAAAAAAAAAGGATGGCAGAATATAGGTGAAAGCACTTTGCCACTGTCAGAGATTTTAAAAAAATGCATATAACTTGTTATTTTGATATCATCTGCATTTCCTCATATGACTTTTCTTAATGAATGTTGGCTTAAAATAGTTGTTTGTGAATGAAAGAGTAATAACATTCATTTGGTGAGAAGAAAAGGATTGAATTAAACTTATGCCTAATCTTTATTATAGCTTTTTATTTAATAATGAATAAAAGGCATGCTACTTTGTGACAGACTAGGGCCAAATATTTTGCATCTTATTGTAAAATGAACTCATGTCATATAAGTCTTCACAAAAGTTCTGGGGATCCATTACTTTTATTTAATTTTGAATGGCTTGTGTGAGTTATATATGCATGGAAATATTTCTCTAGCTCCGCAGTCAACATAGGCGTGAACCATGGTGGTTATCAGAGGGGAATTAATGCTTTCTGGCATTGAGCAACAATTTAACAACTTTTAAGAGAAGAGATATTTTCCAGTATCCTCCAAATACCAATTAGTTATGAAAAAAGAATCAAATGGACCTTGGTCACAGTATTTTTTTTTCTAAACATAAATTGTGTGTTATGTCAAAGAAAATCATGAATTATTCTTTTACTGCAGAAGCAAACAGGAGCAAAACATCCTGTCACTCGCAAAAAGAATGTGTTGGAATGGCACTTGCAGTGTTTATATGAACTGAAATCCTTCGGTCAAAAATCCCATCCATTCTACCAAGTGTGGGTGGTGCAGGATTTCAAAAATAATTTAAGATATTAAAGACAAAATGAATTTTGGGAGACACAATTATTTTTGTCTTGGAGCACTGTTTCATTGTAGATGCATAACAGTTCGTCTCAACCCAAATTCTTTCACTTAATTATTTTGGTTCAAGCAATTTTTTTTTGCCATTAACATAGCAAAACCCACAGTTTGCTCTTCTCCCCAAAATATTTAACGACGTCTTCAGCGCTTTAGGTAATTCATGTGAATTTAGTGAAGCTACAAAGTCACGGGTTAAGGATCCATGACAGTCTTTATCAAGATCAGAGGAGAGAATCGCATGGCAGTGTGCATATGAGAGAAATGGATGACATAATGGTTTCTGAGATTAGAAGGAGGAAGCTGTCAAACGAGGATGCAGGATGCAACATTAATCCAAAATGGAGGCAGTGAAATGGGGATTGTTATGATTTGGAAGGAGAATGTCCTCCCAAGGCCTCATCTGTTTAAGGTTAATTGGACCAAATGGATTAATCCATTGATTTGATGGGATATTAAGAGGTAGAGCCTGGTTTTCAGCAATAATAAGGATTAAAAATATCCTTAAGAGCCCGAATATGTAAAATCTAGTAGAAAAACAATAGGAATTTGATGAAAATGCGTTATACTGGAGAACTTCAGCATGGATCCTTGATGACTGGAAGCATTTCGTAAACATTAAAAAGAAAGGATACTGTAATGCACAAAAAGCCCATAATGCACTGAATAATTGAATGATGCCATGAAACATAATTTAATATTGGTCAGAAATGGCAGATTACTGGAGGTAGCCCCTAGAAGGATATTTCTCCCTTGCTAGCTCTGTTCTTTGCATGCTCAGCTTCCTGCTGTACAGTCATGAACAGATTCCCTCCAGCAAGGCCTTCCACCATGCCCTTGACTGTAACCAGTAGACTAAGAGTCAATAGACTTCCAAAATCTGAGCTAAAGTACCCTCTCGTTCTTTAAATTGAGCATGTTATATGTGGTGTCCCAACAATGATAACCTGACTACCACAGACATCAAGATTGCAATACTAATTTGAGATGAAACACTTGGAAGCTCACAGTAGAACATCTGTGCTGGAGATCGGTTTCCTGAGGTGATGGCAAAGGCTAGAGCTCTTCCAGAAGTGAACGCTTCTTCATCCTCTTTGTTTTATTCAAGCTACAAGTCTATTGATTGGTACCTCCATATTCGATATGAATGTTCTTTCCTCAGTTTGCGGGCCAACATGTCAATCATTCACAGAAACGCCCAGAATTCTGCCTTACTGACAGGATATTGCTTTCTTCATCATTCAGGGTTAACAGCAAAGAAAATCAGGAGAAAATGCATGGATGTGTGTTATTTGTCCTGCGTCACTAAATCTCTGCTCCATTTTTAATAAGATATGTATATACTCTGAATCTAAATGAATTTGTGTCCTTCAAGTATTACTTGATGATACAATAGTATCAGTAAGTAGGAATTTTCCTGTAAATTTGTGAAATTACAGTTGCCTGACTCATACAGAAATACTGAGAAAGCTTAAGTAACTAGAAATACCAATTTAAAAGACAAGAAAGCTAGAATCATTAAAGAAATTAAAAATTACACTATTAAGTAATTAGATTTTTTATAATATACTAAAAAGAAAAGGGTGTTAAATTTAATATTTTCATCATTTCTCTTCCAGGATTTTATAACTTCAAATCTGGAAAATATATCTAATACTAGAAAGAAAATCCATTTTGCTTCATTTTGCTTCAGTCTAAATTTATATTATTACTTTAGGTAAAGAAAAAAAGCTTTATGTAAAAAATCTATTAAAGTTGTAACTTTACGTTTACCATGTACTAAAAGAAATATTTTAAATTACATTTTGGTTTCTTAGATTATGCTCATCTGTCACTCACTTTAAGCTTTTCTTATGGTTATTATGACTTTTCTCTATGTTCTATTTGCTAAATTTTAAATCCATGTTTATCATTTTCTAAAAGGTCTTTTTCCCCCTCAGAGTTAATTCATTTAGCCTTAGTTATTTCATATGAGTTATTTCAACTTTTAAAGAAGGTGTTTATGTCCTTTGTCAATTTTACCAGTTATTTTTTTTCTAATAAAAAGTCACAAATTAACCTTCAAACCCATGCAGTTTAGGGTTAACATCTCACTTTATTTGTAAAATTGCAAAATTAATTATTAAGATTTAAATCTGCAAAGTTCCGCAAAAGTCTCAAGCATCAGGATACTCTGAGTTATCTTTAGACTTCCTGTGCTATTAGGGGATTGAAGTGCTTGGTAAGGGTGAGTTAAGGTGGACTATGGGTGTGTGGTATATTGGGGCTGTATATTATTGAGTGTGTGCCTGGAAAGATATAAACTCTTCCTCCAGCTTCTTCTGGCAGCTCAGACTACAGTAGAACATGGTCTGAATCTTCTGAAACTATAAGCCAAATTAAATCTTTCTTCTTTTGAGGTGTGTGTCAAGTACTGCATCCCAGAGTCAAGAAGAGAGAGAGAGCTTTTTTTAAAAAAATAAAACATCTTTGTTGTCTGGCCTTTATACAGATGAAGGCAGTGAGGACAACAGAGAATTGACTTTCTCATTGAATAAAAGAACCAGAATGAGGATCCAGGAATTCTCATTCTAGGCATGAAATTTAGAGAGAAGAAATAGCTTCCACTTTAAATTCCAACACACTTGTAAATACCTTGTCTATCTTGACAGAACAGTGATAATGATGACTGCAGAGATTTGTGGTTTGAATCAAATGAAATTACACAGCAAGGTTTAGCATATGAAAATCTCACCTGAAATCAATCAATCCTCCTTTCTCCTTTCTCTGGTTGATGATGATTATTACCACATATCCTCCGATGTTCACATTGATGGTAGACTGTACTTTGCTCTATTTGAACCATCGGATGGTCTCTCTGATATGAGAGACCCAGACCACAACCATCTCATGGAACTTTAAATGAAAGATAAAGGGAAAGAGGGCGATGGGGATGGGGGGGTGAAGGGAGGGAAGGGGGAGGGACAAAGGGAGAGTGGAAAAGCCCTTGTCACTTTGACAAGAAATGTATGTGCACAAAATGCTCAACTCCATTGTAAACCTTAAATTCTGCACGTGTATATATCAATAAAATGGGGGGGGGAGTACTTTTCAAGATGCACACTGGCAAAACTGTTTTGAAATCTGTCTTGAAGGAAGAGGTAGAATAGAAAATCTTCAATACTTCTACTTTCTATGGATATGATATAAATGGGCCAATTCTATATCATAAATTCCCATTTAACTGAGCTGAAAAAAGTAATTCAATATAAAGGCCTAACATTAAAGAATTCTTCTCAGTATCAAACTTTTTATTCATCATTAAATCAGAGTAATAAATTGTGAGCTACACATAGTTTTATTAATTTCCTCTGTGTGCCTGAATGGGACGAGGCAAATTGCTGGTTAGACTAACATTAAACCTCTAAATACTTATTTCTCTAGAGTGTGACCCTTCATTTTATAAAACCACACTTAATTTTAAAGGCATCATTTTATTCACATACTTTTCCAGGACAGTACACATTTTCAAATAAGACCATAAACTTACTACCTATTTAAAGAACAAAGTCATAGTCACTGCAATGACTTTCTGACTATAAATTAGAAAACAATATTCTTACTGATATATATATGCCACCAGGGCAAGAATTACAAATTGGGAACAGATAAGGAAACGGTTGTTGACTTCATTAGTATTCCAGCTAGGCCACAGTCAGGTTTACAAAGTGTGACCCACAGCATCTAGCGCCATCATTCCACAGTCATTCCTAAGCTTGTCAACCATATAGGTATTATTTAGCATCCTTGAAACACTGAAAGCTTTGTATTCTTATTACAGAGGAGAACAAATTAAATACTCAAGATTTTATGGGCTAAAAACAAACCCTAGCGTGAATACTTACACATCACCTTGTTCTGTTACTTCCATTTCAAAGATGAATCATTAAGAAATGAAAGATAAAACTTTTAGGATGAGATTATTGAATGTTAGAATTATATTATTTTAATTATACTTGAAAGAAGATTATTTATATATGTATAGCTTAGTTACACTTCTATTTTATAGCCACCTACCACTGTATAATTCTTCCCACATTTTTTTTCTGGGTGTTAATATCTTCAGAGTACTTGTATTTAACTGCTTGTCTCTATGCAAACTTCGTCTAAAGGAAATTCTAATGCAGATACAACAAAAACAAGTGAAGAAAAAAAAATCAAAACACAGTCTCTCATTTTCTTGAACTTTTTTGAGTTTTAACATTACTTACATAAAATATTCCACACATATATAAATTGATTTTTGTTCATCTATAACAACACTTTATCATAATCAGAAAGCTTGCATTTAGAATATATTAAATGTAATTTGAAGTTCCAATATTTTATTAGGATCATAAGGTTACTCTGTAATAATGGAGTTAATGAAATAAAAGCTGATTATTCATTATCAAAAATTGTTGCTCATCATCAAATCAGAGTAGAAAGTCCATCACCCATGTCATTTACTTTTTATACCTTGATGTTACTCATTCTTAGTTTGAGTCTGAAAGAGATATGGCAGATACCACAGAAGCACATATTTTACAGTCCTCTTAAAAGGTCTTCTAACTGTAACTTATAAAAGTCATCAGAAGGCATTAAAGTTTATGAAGGAATAAGTTCCCAAGGCAATGAACTTGATATGTTCCAGCCAATAAACATGGAAGAAAGTGTGGAGATAGTATATTTAATATAGTAGTACATAATATCACCTCTGGACTCATGCCAAATACATTCTTACACCTAGCATTGTATTTCTGGTATCATTGTTCTAGTAAATCCTTTGCTTTGAGATCTGTAAAAAATAAAAAGTACCTGAACTTAAGATTATTTAACCATATTGGTTCTCAAATGCAGTTATCAGATAAATTTGCAAGGTCCAATGGAGCAAAATGCTGTTGCATGAATATTGATAAAATATTAATAATAATTTAACAATGCTTATTTGATTTTGATTAAAAAATTCAGATGATGTGTATTATTTAACTTGATTTTACAAATTATGTTTATCAAATAAGGCATGTCTATGTTGAATGAAGAAGATGGAAGACTTATAGATAGATGGATATATTCAACTCAAAACATTGTTTACATATTTGTGCCACAATTACCTTTTCAAAAGGATAAAAGTGAACCATAATTTTTTAATTCAAGGAAATAAAATAATCTAAGTCCTTCATTTCTGCTCAAACTCCTAAAAACCAAGGTCAGGATGTTGGGTAAGTGACTCATTAAATAAAGGACAGTAATTATCTATTTGTGTTATCATTGAAAGGTTGTTTAAAATGAGCTTGTTTTCTTTCTTGTTTTAGAAGCGTTCTTTCTTTCTTTTTTTTTTTTTTTGAGACAGGGTCTCAGTCTGTGGTCCAGGGTGGTCTTGAACTCACTTCAGAGCCCAAGTTGGCCTTGGACTCATGGCAATCCTACTGTCTCAGCCTCCCGAGTGCTGGGATTACAGGCATGCACCACCACGCCTAGTTTATGTGGTGCTGGGGAATCGAACTAGGGTACTTAGCACTTGTTAGGCAAACACTTTAACCCTTGAGCCATTCCTCCAGCCCCTTTCTTTCTTATTTTTAAGGAGGATTATATAAAATTCAAATATGCATTTGAGTTAAAACATTGAACTTTTCCAACAGCAAAGTGATCTAAAAGAATGCAATCAACACAAATATGATAAATTCATTAGAACAGATGTTCACATGCTGAAGTAAAATAATTTGTATGTTGCAATCTAGGAATAATTTTTGAGTCCTGGACTGTAAGCAAATTTCACAAATATCGTTATCTGAGTGCTATTAAAGGTTTTTTGGACACTGTAACAATACCATATCCTGAAGTTTTAAAGTGAAAGCCTGTGTAAAATAAATTTCTGATCCCTCAAAAAAATTTAACAGTATAATGACTTGTGCCTATGAAACACATATTTTTTGTGTAGAAAAACATTCTTGTAATATTATTAGCACATTTTCAGTAGTACTAATGATTGAGGAATCTTGAAACTTTCTGATTATGAGATTAAAGGATAAATACTCTACCCAGAAAAACTTACACAGAAAGATCCAGAAATGTCTTTTAAACATAGAATATTCTACTAAAGATCATACTTCATTTTTATCTTGGATCCTGAATACTAAAAACCTTTTCATTTGATTTTCCACTAGTATTTGTAGCTGAAAAGGCAATCGTTCCCACCTATGTTCCATGATGTGATTATGTGATTATCGATAAAACAGCATCAATTTAAATAATTCTGAGCAGGCATTAGTGGAGCCCGATGTTGCTTAATATCTTACAATGATGCATTTCAGATATAATTCCTGATTTTGCTGACAGTGTTTTTCTTTCACGTGAGAAAGAGATGAGTGGTGAAAAGAGAATAAACAACACAATTAATTTTAGGTCATATAATTGATTTTTCTTTGCCTGGAATTGAATGCAGGGCCTTGCTTATACTAAGGAAGTGTTTTACTGATGAGATACATACTCAACTTTTATATATATATTTCATTTTCAGAGAAGTTCTCACTCAGTTGCACAGCTGGCCTCTTGCTTCAGTCTACCAACTAGTGAGTTGTCCAAGTGTGTACCACCACACTGGGTGGGTAGGAAACCTACCTAAAAAGCAGTAATGTAAATGAAAAAAAGCACTGTATATTGCAAGAATGAAGGTTTTGAAAAGTATATTAAATACACTATTTTCTTATTTTTTTTTTTCTTAGAGGGCTTTTCCCCTGCAGATTCAATCTGTTGCCTAAACATTATCAGCTGTTTTTTATTGTTATTTTGAGACAGGGTTTTACTAAGCTGTTAAAGTTTTCGGGCTGACTCCATGCACCTGCCTTGGCCTTCTAAATTTGTGGGATTACACACCTGTACCACCAGATCCAGGTATCTTTTCTCTAGTCACCATATTATAACTAACATTATGCTCTAGGAAATTAGCCACAAAACTATGAGGAAAAAGCCACATTAAGACAAACGTTGATATTGCAACACAGAGAAAAGACTACATCATGTCTAGCACCTTTATTTAACAAATTAAGAGGTCAAGGAGTGCCAGTTAGGTGCATTGAGTCTGAAGGTACAGAGACGTTCTACATAATAGGACCCTACTCATTGCCTACGCCACTGACAAACTTTCTCATAATAATTTTCAGATTTTAAGATTGACTTAAATTCAAAATATTTCTCTGCAGTGAAATTGTTGGACAGATACAATATATTTTTCTTTGTTTACCTTAGGACTCAGTGGTCACATTGGCTGTAGACCACTTAGCATGCTAGTTACAGGAATGGGAGTCGACTTTAGAGACTTTTGCACCAGGATGAAAAAGAAGAAATATTCTATATTTATTATAACTTATTATTCTATATTTTGGGACTGTGGGCAACATCTTTTACATGGACAATTATTAATGATTGCTTTTATGCAGCAGGAAATGTAGGTGAGCAAAACTGATGAGGTTAGGATAAATATATCCTGTTTCTTGAGAAAGAAATCATTATTTATTAAGCATGCATTCTTCTATCTTATATTTAAACCTGTAAAAATCTGTTTCTCTAGTTTTTTTTTTTTCCAGATTGCAGAACATTTTGTTTTCATCTGGCTGTTCTATGCAATAAATGGGGGGGGGGGGATTACCAGCGAATATTTTTCTACAGTCATGTGAATAAGTAGATCAAGGGACCTTCTGATTAACATGATTTCCTACCAGTTTCCAACCCAAATAGATCCTGAATGACTTTGGAAATTCCCATTATTAAAGCCATTTTCGGGTGAGATAGTGAGGTAATAGAAAACTTTTAAAGAGAGCAAAGACACCATGAAGATTCCCTCATTGGGTGGTATGAATACCTGGGATCTATTCTTCTGTCTCAAATGTAGTGGACATGAATCTTCTGTGTCCTGGAAGGTTAGAGCTAAAAAAATGCACCTTTACCTCCCTCTTCACACATGTTTTAATTTCTATTAAAGTGAGGTTTTGAATATTAGAGGGCATTATTTATACTATCTACTGATATTAACATTTCTTATTAAATATTTATTATTATGGAGATCATGAATTTGGGGAAAAGAACTCTCTGAACAATACATAAGAGCTATGTTGGCAGCCAGAGAAGAAATTGTGACTAAACGTGTCTGTCACAAGTGAGACATTGAGTATGACACACAGTTATTCCTACCTCCTCTATGACTAGAATTGTTATCTTTGATTTAACTTCAGTTTACTTAAAATTGAAGACAAATTTAATTGTTTAAGCTATAGGTCTTGCTGAACTTTTAGTACTCAAATACCAAATTAACCATTTTTGTACTTTAATGGATTATTTTTCCATTTAAAAACATGGAGATGAGTTTTTATGCAAGGTGTTTATGTAATAAAGGTGTCAGAATGGTAAGAACTTGTAAGACTATAGACAGAAGGAAGAGTTGTGTCTGGAATACACAAAACACTTTTCATAGCTGACAGAAAGTGCTGGGAAAATCTAGAAAATGACATGATAAATAAGATTTAGGTCATATTCTTCTATTATGAGAAACTTTGAAATTTTATTATTATATTTGATTTCAGCAATATAAATTGTAAAGCATTTACTTTTATGTCACCAAAATCTAAATAGCGATAACAAGAAAATAGGAGAAAAGCGGGAGACTATATTAACTCTGACAAGTCCTTCATAATTATGTACAATTCTGTCACATTTTCTCATGTTTTCTTACTCATCTAAGCATATGTGATGGTACAGGTTTCTTTTCAAAAGCTGAGATAGAACTAGATCTTTCTACTTGTATATTCATTGTCCATTAAGGAAGCATGTAAACTTCTAAAGTTCCATTAGAATACATACATATTTATCAAGGTGGTCATTTTGAACTTTGGTTAGAAACTTAGTAACCAGATCATTGTATTCTACCAAACACCTTACGTAAAGAAAATCAAAACTAAATCTTTAGTTTTTTTAATATGCATTTTTTCAATGACAAACGTATTTAGTGGTGAACATAGCACTTAAATCATCAAAAATAACACTAATTTGACTTTATTTATTTATTTATTGGTAATGAACTAATGGCAAATCCTGAAATATTTGAAAAATCTTCATGTTTCAAAAATATAAACTGTCAATTTAGAATGTTCAACTATAAATTCGTATAATGAAGTGGTATTTTTCTAAGAACAGATTTGGTTTCATCTTAGTGATGCTTCGTGATGAATGTTATTTATCTTACATTAGTGAAGGAAAACTTTAAAAATAAAATTAGTTCTCTTGAGGTAACTAAAATGATAAGAAAACTTTATTCATTATATCATCAGATACATCGAACTCTTCAGTTTAAGCTGAAATCTTCCAGATCAAGCAATATTTGCACAGAGCAAACATGTAACAATGGGTGTGTGTTAAAATTTAAATTTATGTGGATGAAATCTGAGAAATCGTCTTAGTGCAAACTGCATGTTGATCTCAGATTATTATTTATAAATTCTCCATTTGAAAAATTTACTTTATTTTTTTAGAAACGCTGCAAAAAAGTTACATTCTGAATAATACAAAACATTAAAAGATTACATTTAGAATCTGAAAATGAGTAGGTGCTTAATGTTTCAGAAGTAAAATTGATTAAATTGTAATTATTTTCTTTAATTAGATGATGTTAAAATGTATGGCATCCCTTAAAACCATGTATGAAAGTGTGTGTGAATTATGTATGCCTGTGTACATAGTTTATTACCACTGCTTTAGTTCTTTTTAATACAATATACTTCAGTAAATTTTCTGGTCCTTTGCCAGTACTTACATGTAAACACTTAATTATCTATCTATCAAGATGAGTAGCAGTAGTTTTGAACCTTCTAAACAGTGAGAGCAAGTCAAGGCACTGGCCATCTCAGTTACTTGTGAAAAGCTTGAACACAATCAAGAATTTGCAGTCCTCAGAATAAACCAAAACAAACTAAGTGAAATTTTGGATTATATCACCTGAATGAAGAAAGAGACATTTTTTGATATAAATGGGATTTATGAATAAACAGTCCACTATGGGAAAGTACTCAATTTTCTCCTTTCTTCAATAAGTGAACTTAATCATATGTCAACCATAAAAACATAAAGCTTAGAAATGGAGGTGGATTGAAATTTTTTTCTATTTACATTTTTGTGCATGCAAAATGGCCCTAGTATTCTTAGTATGTTAAAATGCATATTTATAGTCTCTGATTAACAAAATATACATGTCAGAATTCACATTAAAACTGATTACATCAGCAATTCTCTAGAAACTAGAATCCCAGATACTATAAAAAGACAAGGATGGTAAGTTCTACAAATCCAACAAAGCTACAGGGAATTGACTAGTGCTTCATTTTTTTTTTTTTTTTTTTTTTGGTGAAGTCTGACTGTATTGAAATACCTAAAAAGGTGTAAAAAAAGGTTTTCTGTAGCCTTCTCAACTTATCTAAACAGGAAAGTTTGGGAATGTAATGTAGATTAATCTCTCTTAATTTTACAATCGTTCTCTATTCTGGCTGTAGAGAATCAGGGGACTGTTTAAGGAAGACTTTAAAAGACACTGGTGGCTGGAACTCTCAGAACAAAATCTTGTGTGTATAATTGTTATATTTTTTCTTTCACCTTTTTAGTGATCAGCTAGAGTAAAAAAAAAATCATAAGTTAGGTAAAAATGCGTGCAGATAATTAGCCAGAAGTACTAGATGTAGCATTTCATTACAAGGCCTAGATTTTGATTCATGTCTAATATTTGACCCAGAGTAAGTTTTCTGACACTGCAATTCCTCATACGTGAAGGAAAGTAATAATCATGGAAAATTTTAAAAGAATCTAATACAGTGGTTGTGGAAGAGTTCAGAACACTTCAACTCGCGTTAGCCAACTATGTCTAAAATGCCAATGCCTAGATCCACCCCAGATCCTCCGAAAATAAACCTTCAGTCTGGGATATCTATTTTGAACAAAGTGTAGAAATGATTTTTGTTTTTTTTTTCTTCAGTAGATTGATGAGTCAGTCATTTGATTAAGGGAGGAATAAGATAGCAGTTCTTTGAACAATGAATTTAGATAAGCATTACTTTAATGTTAAATAGACAATTTGGAGAATAATAACAAGCTCCTACAAAATATTCAGTATACTTAAACTGTGCCAATAAATGCAACCTTAGACTCCATACTGATGTTTTCCAAACTAGAGTGTAGAAATTCAGTGACTCAACCCGAAGTACGGAATACCTGCAGCCAAACTAACTCACTACTGGAATCGGGGCTGGTCTTAGAAAACACCTACGTATAACTAATGTATTCAGTTTTACAACTTTTGGATCCCTTATTGTACTCAAAGTATAATCTTCTTTGCTGTTTTTTTTTTTTTTTCTTCCCTGAGTAACAAATATGATGCACTGGACAACTCCAGTGAGCAATGTTAAAGTGATTATGAATGTGCAAAGTTTGCTTTAAAATCTTGGTGGATTACTTAAGAATATGCTGATGCCTCTTTCTTACAATCCTATCTTAATTGTGCATTTCTTGCTCATTCTAGAATTGTATAGAAATAGTACTTTTCTTGAATGCATCTATTTTAGTAAATTATTTGTTTTTAACTTACTGTGAAGAAGATTAGTGAAGGCCTCACTTAATTACTATTTAGATTACTACTAATTCTTGCTGCTTTTAAAATTCAGTAATTATTTTGTTTTTTAACTTTAAAATTAAGTGTGGAAATTTTAAGCAATTTAAAATAAAATGATTAAAGTTTTATAACATACTTCATATAGCTATACCAGTAACCTGACTACATCATATGTAGAACTGATTTTCTCACTTTCTAAAAATAAATTTTGTCACTACACAATATCTCTGTGAATCCTAATATGTGAGTGTCTAAAAGAACAAAAGTAATCAAAAATATTAAGAAACTAAAATAAAGCATTGTCATAGGTATTGTTGTTTTGGTTAAAGAAATGTACCTTGGAGAATGTTTTATTAACAGCAACATATAAATTTCATTTCAACGATTATTAAGTTTATTGATGAATCAGAAGAATGGTTAAAAATTTGTGTATTTAGAATAAATTTAATTATAACACTTCACACTCATAGTATATTAATAAATATATTCATATGAAGATCAATCATATAAAAATAACAGCTGTCATTTTCTTATCAAATAATATTTATAGTTGTTATAGTTGTTATAGTTGTTACTGTGTCTGAGCAACACCACTTACCTTAAGCATCAATGCAGTTGGTGGCATGCTCACTGGTGAAGTATAGCTTTATCTACATTAAATTGGCTTGTTTGATTTACAAATTTGTTTAAGAAAGGATTACAAAATATGGTGATGCTTTCCAAAAATAAAAAGTTTCTTTTGCTTTAGTTTAAAGGTCACTTACCTTTACAGCAGTTTGAAAAGAAACATATAACTGAGATTCGTCAATGTCGAAATTTGTCTGACAGCTTATGGGAGTTTATCCCATGGCAAAACAGTTTAACCATTCAGGAAGATGGAAACAAAACACATGTCTGTGTCTAATCTGCAGCTGAATACCTTTAAGTATAAGCTTGAATTCTTTGATTGAATAAGTATTAATGTAAAAACATTACATTCTACCCAAATTGTCTTTTAACAATATCATACAATCAAATATCAATCTGCTTGAGTACAATTTTGAGGAATACTAAAGAATAAAGTTGGACCATGGCAATTTGTAATGTTGACAGGAAAGATGACGTGCTCTAGGCAAAATCATAAGGGGAATATATTCCCCCTTGACATCATTATAACATCATAACGTGTCCTGTTACCATTTTTACACTCTGAACATTCAGTGAGTTCTTCCTACACAATATTTGAAACGAGTACATCTCAATGGTCAGAGTTAAATGAGAGTCCAGTAGGTTGTTAGAAATGCTCTGAGTGGGCTTTTTGTTGTTGGTGGTGTTCGACGTTGAGGACCTGGAAAGACGAATATTGCACATTTTCTTTAGTGCAAAATCTATAAAGAGAGAGAGAGGAAGGTGACCCAAATGTACTAGGGGAGAAGGAGGAGGGTAAGAAGGGGGGGTAGTGTGATCTAAGTATGATGTATATAGAAATTAATCTGCCAACATGAAGCTCTTCATATCTATTATCCACAGATATAAAGATAAATGTAAATATCGGATGCAGTAAATCAGCAGAAATTTGGAGTACAGCACCATTATGTGAGGAATATGCCATATGCCTACTTCAGTCCTGGAATCATTTCAGACATTTTTTTTTCAATTTTTTTTTCCAAAAATCATTGTTTCTCTAAAGGACTTTGAAGAAGATTATTAGTTACTGATGATCACCATATGACAAATAAACAAACAAACCTCAAAAAAATTTGGTGTGAGTAAAAACGTAGTTTCAGAGAAAAAGAGATGCTAAAAGCAGAAATCAAAATTGGGGAATGGGGAGAATTGGAGTTTGTGTTTCGTGTATGTCAGCTGCTGATAAAAATGAAAGAAGGAAGAAAAGTTAAAATTGCTATAATCGAATTGATTTTTTTTCAATAGCGACAGTTCATTTATTGTAATACCACACTAGACTAAGGTTATAGATTCATCAATTAGGGGATATTTTGTTCATATTATTAGCAGAGATTGCTTGCCCCTTTCAGAATAACTGAGGTTGATTTTTGAATCAAGTTTGTAACTGTGATGTGATATGTATGTGCACTAAATATTGAAGTTAATTGTAAATATTATGTACCTCATATAAACTTATTAACAAAATAGGAACAACTCCTTAGGGGCTTAATATTTCTCATGTTATTGATTTTTAATAGTATAAGTATGTATAGACAAAGAATTGCAATTCAGGAATAGGTTAAATATTTTAAAAATCAGTTACATCATCAAGTCCAGAGAAGACAGAATGGGGTAGATGGGAAATCCATCCTCCTCATATTCGGGTACCTGCAGAATAGGTCCTGGAGGCCCCCCGTGGCTCTGTGAGTGAAAGTGTGGGTGGGAGTCAGAATTACTGGTTTTCATAACTATATGAGTCTCCTGTTAGATGTTGCCAGAAAATGCATCCCAAACCAAGGTCAAGAAAGCAACTGAGTCATATCATGCAATGGGAAGATAATTCTATCCTGTGCCAAAGTGTGTCCAACTCGAAATAACCAGGGAATTGAGAGAAGAGTGGAATGAGATCGTAGAAGTGGAAATTAGGATGTGTGAAAAATGGCTCACTTAAAAAAATGTTCTTTGCCTGGGAGTGCAGCCTTTTTTGACAAGTAGGTGTCAATGAATGTGGCTTTTGTTTAAAAAAATCTTCAGTGAGTGAAATTGAAATTGTCACATGTGTCTGCACAGAATCACAAGATGTTTGGTAATTTTAAGACAGGGAGGCAAATGAGAGTGGGAAGAAAAAAAATCCCTACATCTCCTTAAAAATTTTGGGCACAGTAGAAATTAAATACATTACTTTGCAGTAGCTTCAAGCTTTCAGAATCTACAGCTCCATTTTTATGTTGATTCTTAGTGACTCATATACAGCCCAACTATATTTAGCTCTCTTTGAGTAAGATGATTATAGGGAATGTTGGCTACTGAAGTATGAGCTGGGTGACAAACAACATATTGAAAATATAGAAAGGGTTCTAAATATGGTTCAGTAATAAAAGTGATTTTTGTATTTATATTTAATGAGGGTGCCTCGTGACTATTTCGTTTAATACAAAAATTGAGTATCATTTCTTCAGCTTATCTATTTTAAAGAGATGGCAAATTAGAGTGTAATTTCTGATACAATAAGAACTGATAATTTGAACACACTATTCTTAATGGAATTATGATTTTCTATGATTATATAAAATTTACGTATCTTTTTCTTATAATTTAGCTTTTATAAGAAAGCATTTAGACAGAGTGACATATGAAGCTGAAGCAAGAATTCACATAAGAAAAACTACTTTTCGTCTCAAATATGTAAGATATTTAGAATTGATAATGAGATTTAGTCACTTAGAAAATGCTCTCAAGTTTACATTTCATTTTCAATATTAAAACAGAACACTAAAACATCTCAGTAGATTTGGAGATTAGTGAAGTGAATACTGTTATGTACTTCTAAGGAACAGTGATGAACAGACAATGAAGAGGAAGAGGTTACATTTCTCAGAAAACACAACCTGAGTATTTTATGTATGATTTAGAAAATGGATACATTCTAGCTCGTCCTTTGACCTGAAAATACTAGTGTATACATATAAAAATAAATATTATTGAAATCCTCAAAGAAAAATTCTCTTTTGATAAAGGTGTGATTCTGTAACAAATAAAAAACTTCTGAAGGATGTATAAGTTTGCACAAAAGTAAATGATATGATTTAAAACAGATGTCATGTATGACATATGTGAAGACATGTAATCAAAAAAGCAAGTGCAGAAAGGAGACAGAGCCATGAAAATAAAATGACAAAAATTAAGGCCAAGAATATATGAAGATCTGCAGACTAAAATATTGCTAAATATGTACTTGTCTGTTTTCCTCTGTCTCATTTTTTGTTCGTGTGTGTGTAAAATATGTTTTATATACACATCTATAATATGCCATATATGCACCTTGTATATGTGCACTGATTATAAGCATATAACTACACAAACTCAGCCCACACTACGTATATGTGTGTATATTCACAGTTATACACAGACATGTGTGCATACACAGAGAAGTGTACATTTATGAGTAGGTAGATACACACACATATGACATGAGGTAATGATTGCAATGTCTTTAAAAAACAGAAATATAATTATACTTTTCAGAGCATGATAAAAATGATAAAAGCAAACAAAAATAAAAGAAAAATAATCCAAGTACGTTTGGCTATGGCCTTTTCCTCCTCACAAGAATAATCCAAGTGAATAAAGAAGAATTTGCATCAGTGGAAATCTGAACATTGAAACAACGTAGATCAATAGATAAATGCCTGTTTTTAAGTCTGAAGATCATTTCCTGGATTATTTACTGGCCAGTGAATTGACAGCTCTGTAAGCAATAGAAAAGATACCAGAAAAACAGGAAGCTGACATTTAAGACGTAAAATGACCCGGAAAGCTGCACTTCTACAGTTTTCATGTTGATCTTCTTAAGAAACTAGAAATTACTTTAACTTTTTAAGTAGCTATTAAAGTAAATATTTCTTTCTTTATAAATAGCCATTAATATTTATAATGAAAAACTAGAATAAAAGAAGTATTTTATACCATTTCTATGTAAAAAAAATAGAAGGAACAGGATATCTCTTGATTTTTGAATGTGTTCACATAATCCTACATTTATTGTTTTGGACAAAGAACATTTGGATGACTGAGTGATATTTCTTACAAGAAATTAGTTTTATGATTGATGCTGATTAAGACGAAGACATCTGTGTAGTCACATCCTTTTATATAAAAATGAATAAAAGAGAAGCATATTTATTGGTATCCTAGTGTATGGCATCACATTTCCGATTGAACAAGGAGCTATAAGGTAAAATTGCTATCTTTTAAAAGTCTTACCAGGCAACAATTTTCTTATTTCACTGAAGTGAATACTGAGCTACAGAAAAGATTGGAAAAGTGCCCACCTATCTGGAGGAAAGTAATTGCAGAATTGAGTTTTAAACAGCTGCGCCAAAAGGCAGGCGTGTCAAGCTGAGGAAATCTACAGAGTTAGGAAGCTACAACAAAATGTCGAATTGGAGACGTCAAGATTCAAAGTCTTTAAGCATGGTTAAAAATGGGAGAGGCTTTAATAAAATCAACTGTGTGTGTTAGAAATATTATCTCATCTTTACGAATAAATCACGGAGTAGATATTGTAATGTTTCTATATGGATTCCGTTACTCGGCAGCTTACTGATGAAATTATATTTTATTGTATTAAGAGAAAGGAAGAGGATTGCACTGTTTGTGTCATCTTCTAGAGAGATTTGAGTGTAAAGTTGCTAGTACTAATCCTATTTGACACATTCTAAAGAAGATGTTGACTAGTTGCCAAATATTGAATGAATAGCACGGGACATTGCAAAGAGTAGGTGTTTTCCCATTTACATTACATGTTATAATTTGTAAGTGTGCGTTTCATTCATGCGTCATTATTAGACAGTACAGTTTTCCTGGGAGAGCATTCTAAAGTTTCCAGAGGCTAAGAACCAGTAAGATATGGGGTTCAACTCTTAGATGAGTGAGGCTATTTTAGAGAAATACACTTAAGTGTCACATGGATCTCTGAATTCTAATTGATATAACTGGAAAACATCTACTTTATAAATTACATAGGCTTTGGTTTTCATTTAGAATATAAAGTATTTTTATTAACATTTTATTATGTTTTTAAATGCATGCTTGTTATTGCTACTAAAAAGTGTACTATCCAAATTTCATTGTGCTTTTATAAGATACTTTCCTTTGATGTATATAAATGCTGAAATGTCTCTTAAAGAGATTTTTATTTATTTTAAGTAAATTTTTATTTTAGCTTAAATTTCAATGTATACATAATATATTATTTAGGTATCTATTATATTTTGTGCTTGGAAACTCAGCATCATTTTTCATGTTTAAGTGAATCAAATCTTGGTGCCTGATTTCAGCCCTTTTCAAAGATATTTTCAACTAAGCAAGTAACGTGTGGAAAAAAAAAAAAAAATATATATATATATATATATATATATATATATATATTCACAAGGGAAGTCTTATAATACTTCATAACAGGGATTATTTGGATAAACATAATTAAACACTTGGCAATATTTACCTGAGACATGATTACCAACTCGTTATTCAGTGTTTTCACATATAAGAAACATAACATTGAGCCATATGAAGAAGATTTGGAATATTCATCAAGATATTTTTTTTTTGAAAAGAAAGGGTTTAAAATTAACCCAATACCAAGTTGTAAGGAAAGCAAATAGATGCCTACATGAAATTGACCAACATATCCAACCACTGTTTTAATAGTTGTGATAAAATGCAACTTATTTGTGTCACACTTTAAATTCTTAAATTCTCTGGTGATCATTCAACCTGCTTCCTACTACCAGGAATCTTGCTTTCTTGAAGCATTTTCAGAAGTTGATAGATGTTAATAGTTTGCCTTTGGAAAAACGCTCCCAAAGTAATATGTACAAATTTACAGTATACATCTTTCAATCCGCCTCTGTCTCTATTTTTGGAATCTTTTATTACTGAGATCACAGTAATGTAGGTTGTTACTTCTGAGATATATGTTTCATAGTATCCAACTGGCTTCTTAAAAAAAGAGAATGTGGAAAATTTGCAAAATTATGTTTTTAGGTATCTGACAGTATTCTCCAAATAAGGACAGCTATGCATTTAGTGATAGTGTTATTTACTTACGAACCTGAACCTAACACTTACATATGCTACAAAATAGGTTTATCTTAACAGGTTAATGGTTTTCCTAACAGTATGCTAGCTGGGCATACACAATAATAACTGAATAAAGAAAAGAACAAAATTTCCTACCTTGTAATCTGAGATTTAAATTTAATGGATTTATCAGAAATAAATCATTAAAAAGTCTTAGCTTTTGGAGAATAACATATCATTGGACCCAGGATGGAAGGGAGGGCAAAAAGATTTCCCCTTTTTTGTCATTCAACAAGTGATATACAAGAATACTTGTTATATATATTTATGTATGTAATATATAAATATCAAATGTACAAATCCATATAGATATATATTATTTCATAAACACATGTGAAATATCCTCCATTATTTTTCATAGAAAGCCACTTCATCTTTGCTGTCCATTGTACAATAAAAAGTATGAGGCCATTTCAGAACATTCTGAAAAACTGAAGTCTTTGGAGTACACTAATGTGTCTTGGATTATTACAATGGAATGGTAGAAAAACTACTGTCCAGCCTCTAATAGTAAAACTTTAGTCAACTTTGTTTTCTTTTTGGGTGTAGGTACCGCAAACACACCAATTAGGACTGGTCAAAGTTATTCCACAGCATAATGATATGCTTTAGAGAACAATTATATCAACTAATCCAGCATGGCATAGAGTATTATCTGAGATCTACAGAGCTAGCAGGGAAAAAGAATCTGAACTTACTTGAAGGGCAATTTTCACATAAAGGAAAGCACTTTATCCGGTTACCAAAATAGTAGATCTCTCTGGCTTGGTTAATAAGTAGCTCATTAAGTATAGAAAAATGAACAAATTTCAATGGTTTCTATTTTCTCCTTTATAACATGGTCATTTAAACTCCCCAAATTACATGATAAATCACAATAACTTCAGTCACATGAATTTTAATACAAAACATATAAAATCAATTTCAAAAAATTTCTGCACATACAGAAAATGTCTATATGAATGACTTAACTACAGACCTTCTCTAATTTTTTTTTATCAAATGTAGGTATCGAATGTAATCTGAAAATATTGAGCTTAACCATTTTTTTCTGTAAAAGGGACTAGAAAAACGAATTCTTCCCACAGAAAATTTATTAACAATAAATGCTCACTTAAATGGTTTTAAGCAATGAAGAATGCTCACTTTTATATAAATAATCAGTGGAAAGATAATCATTGTCTTATTTTTGTTTTTGTTTGTTATAGCCCTACTTACACAAAAAATGTGTTGTAAAGACACCACTTTCTTGAGGAGGTATTCACTGTAGGTTACAGAAATCAATGAAAACCTAAGAAAAATAAACTAGATGATGATTCTAACCAAGTGGGTATACACATAGATGCTTAATAAAAGGCTATCTAGTGATAAACTGAATTATTAATTTTGGAATAAATGTAGACAGCTAGTAATTACTCTTCAAGAATCACCATCCAACAAACAACATTTTAAATCTCTCATGTTCTGTTTTTAAAAATCACTTGAAACTGGGAAATTAAGAATGTGAAAAAAAAAAAAAAAACAAATGACAGTGCCATTAACCATGGAGTGATACACTTTAGAAGTGCCGATTAAGACAAGTGTACATTACGGCAAAACTGGGTTCATAATGTGTAAGTCAAGCTGTGAAGATAATTAAGTTGTCTCCTTACGTATCTCATTCTTTACTTTCCCTCTAAAAGACAAAAGTCGCAAAAAACGACAATAGATAAAAAGGAAACAGGAAGACCTGCTACAGTAACTGAACACACTGATTTCATTGGCTAAGTCCAAATGCTAATACTCCTAATAATCAGCCATTCCTTCTGCGTCTTGGTAACACATATCCTCATACAATGTATAGCAAATGGAATTTTTTGATTAACATCGGACATTTCAAAGTTCCCATTTCTGAATTCCCCAAGTCTTAAGTAGGTATCACATTGTCTCACTTGTTTACTAAGCATAACTTTTTCCCCGACATCCAGGGCTCCATGATGCAAAATATCATTCTGCCGATCTTCTGTCCCAGTACTCACTTTAATTTTTTTAACTACAATCGGATTTTCAAAGACAATAAGAAAGATGTCTCCTGTTGAAGGTGGTTTTCCCCAAAAGTACTCATCAACACTACTGTACGCCTTGCTTGCTTCATAGTTTTCGAATACATTCATGTTTGTGTATAAACTCGCAGGGGGATTATCAGGGATGTCAAAGGACTCTTCTTCAAAATCATCATCCTTCAGCTTGTTCTCAGTTCCTTTATATGAAGAATAATAACCCATGTGCTGAAAGAGAGATGGTTTAAATCGGATCACATTTTTCTGAGCCAGGAGACCCCGGAAATGAGTCAATAACCAATCACAAGGCATTTCTTGATAAAACATTAATAGAAAATGTGCCAGACGTGGGAGATCATGAGAGTGGTAGAGTTTGCCAATGTAGCCAAGCTTAGAGAACTCAAGTGTTACCCAGTAAGTTCCTTCTAAAGACGCAATGACTTTTTTGATGGCAGTTAAGAAATTTTTGGAACACCGGACATCATCTTCAAGCATCACGTAATAGTCTGAAGTGTTCGCACAAAAATTCAGCAAAAAAGCATAATCGACATTCTGCTTGGAACGAAATCGGACTCTATCTTCTGGATCATTGTAATTTCTCTTTAGACCATCCAGGATTGGGTAATATTCCTCTGGAGCATGTATAACCATTAACCTTCCAGCAATAATATGATGCGCGAATTTTTGAGTGATGTCCTGTACCATGGCATCACGCCAGGAACTGTTAAAGTCTGCAAGATGAACCACCACCGAAATTTCCTTCAGCTCTTCATAGCTAGATTGCTCAAAAATTGACTTGATTGTCTCAAGTAAATAGTTTCCTTTTTTCCTTTTCACTGATGAAAGTCCAATTGTAAGATACCCTGAGTGAAAGAATCCAGAAAAAAACCAAATTAAATATGAAATAGCATTCAAGAAGCACAGAAAGGGGAAAAAAAATCTTTGCTTCAGGCCTATTACTATATAAGTCCAGTGATTAATTATGTGTAAAATATTTTATTATCAAAGTATTAAAGGCTATTCAAGTTTATACACATTATTTTCTATGGAAAATCAATTACATTTTGAGCATAATGATTACATGAGTCCTGTAGCCATGAATCATTTGTTTATAAAATGGAAAGAAAGTGTAAAATATTCTGCAGCTTAACATACTCATATGTATCCATTAGAACAGTGAGAATGGAATTTAGATAACATAGAAGTTACTTTTAAAAACCTGTGAAGAGAAAGGCACTCAGAGTTGCATTTGACAAACCAGTCTCAAATAATGAGGAAAAACAGTTATTTAATATTTTAATGATTTGAAATATTTTGAAAAAGTGTTTGAGATATTTTCATTTGTATCTGATCACTGTGCCATCTTATCCTAGAAATTTTATAATTGGACTTCACAATTTTAGTGTGAAATTTGCTCAGTATCTTGGCTAGACAGTGGTCAGTATTACAAGATATATTTGAAGAGTTCTTATTACCTAAAGACATGGTGAATGATCCTAAGGCATAAATATTACATTTTAAATTTTAAAACATAATTTGTAGCTATTTTGCCTAAGAAAGTTCTATTAGAGTATTTAAAATCAATGTAGAAATCGGATTTTTTTTTAGGCAATAAAATAAAACTGAAAAAAAAAAAAAAACACTTTACTTTCCAGGAATGTTTGATGCAATTCTATTAAAATACTTGCACATTTTAAAAATTTCTTTCTCACACAACCCTAACTAAGATTTCTGAACTACCACTTGGAATCTGGGAAAATGTTTATATGTAGCATGATCATTGATTTAACACAGACACTAATATGATATGATACACACAACACTGAAAAATTCCCATTCAAGAAAAAATATCTTAGTCTGCTAGAGAATCTAATACATACATGTTATTTTTCCTTACTAGGTGTGTAACTCTGACCTCTATTGGACACACATATTTTATCTGGTTCCATTATAAACTCTAAAGCTACCACAGTTCATTAATATTTGATAATAACTGAGACTGATGAAAGACAATAACATGAGAGAGAGAGGAGTCTGCCATTATATTAGACATGAGAACTTTGAGGATTCATAACATAACTTTAGGAAAGGTCAGTTATTATCATTCTGCTTTACGAATGAAGATGACAAGTCCAGGTGTGATGAGGTAGTTTACTCAGTATGTAGCCCCAGGCAGTTCTCCTGTCTCAGCCTCCCAAGTACTGAGATAACAGGCATTCACCCAGCTCAGTTTCATATGGTTCCACGAAATCAAACCCAGGTCCTTAGACATGCTCAGCAAAGGCTCTAATCCCTAAATTATGCATCAATCTGATGAGGTAATGTGGGCGACTTTATTCTTGCACTTTGTAAGTAGTGTTGTGCCAAAATTCACACTGCTGTGATACTCTGCCTGTTTAGTATAAAGCAAGTGTCATTTGTACCAATATATAATATTAAATTTAGCATCGATGAGAGGAATTAGTAATACTTTTTAAAAGGTAGTGTGACAGGTGGAGGTGATAATCTATTAGCATGCTGCATGTGCATTCAGAAGGTCGTATAAGTAGACCAGACGTCTGAAATAAGGGAATCAAAGGAAAAGACATCTAGAGAATCCTAAATTAACTCAGTGATTGCCTCAATTTGATGTTCGACGACCCCCGTGGACGATCGTTCCATAAAAGAGAGACTCAGCTTTTCTCCACATTGATACTGTATGATGTCCCTCTTTTTTCTTAAGTGTAAGATTTTTAGTTTTCACATTAAAATTCAGCTTGTGCATTTTGACTTCTGGTGTTTTCCATTGATAATGCTGATATTATCAATTGGCATATCACATAATTGACATTATTTATGAGTTGGGATGTCTTGGAAACGACGAAAAGTCATCTGCAAATTCTTGGCTCCATGTCTAAGTGGCTATAGTAGGTCTTTCTCCACCGAAGTGAGCAACACAGTGATCAACATCATCATTGTCATATTGCTTTTTTCATATTGCTTTAAATAAACCTTTGTCCCATATTTAAAATGCTTTAATTTGATTTTTAGGTTGGCGGATTCCCCTTTTGAACGTACAGAAGGAGTTTGGACTTGATAATATGTTGATATCCACTTCTGGTCTCCAGAACAAGACACTAAATTGTGTGTGTGTGTGTGTGTGTGTGTGTGTGTGTGTGCCTGTTTTTCATAGTTTGTGAGGCTTTGTAACAATAAGAGAATAAATTGTGTGTGTGTGCGTGTGTGTCTGTGTGTGTGTCTGTGTGTGTGTCTTCCACAGTTGATGGGACTTTGTTACAAAGACCTTGAGAAGTAATAAGTGGCCATCATTAGTTTAAATTGGTGACAAGCCATAAAACCAAACCACAAAGATTAAGATGGTGATAATGGGGGCACAGTTATTTTTAAAAGTTAACTTTTAAATTGATTTATCAATGTCTCATCTACTACCCTAAAATAAATTGATTAAAAATTTCATATAAAATTCAGCACTTTATTTAATGTTCTTGCTATCAGTGGAATTTGTTTCACAAGTATTTGCAACTTGTGGAGAAACACTGAATGTCTTCATAAATTATAAGTTATGTGAATAAATCTCTTATATACCTATCACTGTACAATTAAAATCAATCTTCATTTTTTTCTCACAGAACACTTTATTTTTCTTGATTCAAACATTTAAGAATACTTACGCTTTCTTTGCAAAGGGGTGGCAGCTAGGTAGCGATAGGTGACATTGATGGCTCCTGAGAAATTGGAGAGGTCCTTGAAGGTGTGCACAGAGCGCTCAGAATTCAGCTGATGGGTGGATGTTTCCCTTATTAGTTGTTTGTCACCTTCCTAAATGCCCAGAATGAGGCACAGAAAATAAGTATGTGAAAGTCACAGGTGAAGTTTTTTTGTACTAAAAAATTCCCTTGCTTTCTCATTAAAATTCCATTTTTTAACAATAACTTAGAATCTTAAAAATTCAGATTCTACTTTAGAGTGTCATTTGAGGGTTATTCCCACAGAATTTCCCCACATTCAACTCTATCTACTCATTTTCAAGCATTATCAAATAAAAGGTCACTTGTTATTTATTTGATTGTGAAATCATAGGAAAGATTAGAATGATACAGTCATTGACACAATTATTGGGTTCTGAATAAGTTATTCATTAGTTAAATTGTAATAAGTTAGTCATATGACCTGAGTAACTGCAATTTGTTGAAAAGGGCCAATGATAGTTCAGGTGACATGATAATGTGTTTTTCAAAGTTCTGAAGAAATCTAGTCATCTGAATAAACATATGTTTGTATCAAGTCAAAGGAATTCAAAATGTTTTTGTTTTATCACAAAATGTCTTCTTGTGTGTGCACATGCATGTTTGTATGTGCACTCAGGGTTTTGTGTGGGATTCTGGTGGAGGTGAGTTTTTGTCCTTTTGAGATTTAAACTTCTTTCTATTCTTCAGTAGAGGACTTTGCAAGTCACAAACTTTTCAAAAATGTATATATTGAAGAAAAGACTCAAATTCAGGTTAAAAGTATATTTTCCCCAATTTATTGATATGTATACGTGCAAAATGTAAGGTTTACAATGGAGTTGAGCATTTTATGCACATACATATCTTGTCAAGGTGACAAGGGCTTTCCCACTCTCCTTTTGTCCTTCTTCCTCCCATCCCCTCCCTCCCACTTCCTCTCCCCTCCCCCCTTGTTTTACTTTTTCATTTCAAGTTCCATATATTTTGTTGGCCCTGAATTCCTTTCGTGTTTCTCCTTTTATTGATGTAAGGTTACTGGTAGAATCGGAGCATCTATGTACTATTTTAGTAAACTTGTATCGGTCACATCTTATTAGCAAAATACTTTTTTGCACATGCACATGGATTATTACTAAATACTTTGGGCCACACAACTCAGTAGAAGTGTTTCTATTTTGGGAAGATGTGTTCTTTACTGTATGGTATGTGGACCTATTTCCACTAATCAGTAGAGAATTTAGAGACAGTCATATTCAAACGATTAAAACAATAGAAGCAATAAATGCATTAAACAACATTGGTGGCCATACTGTTTATGCACGTAGGTCAATAAACCTTTAATTAAACCTCTGTTCTAAAAGATTGGGCAAGATTCAAAAACACAAGTTTTACCTTGATTGGAAACATCGATATTTTGAGTCAAATTCAACATTTTTATCTCAAATTCAAATATAAAAAAAAGATGATTAACTTGAGCTTTTGAATCTATACCAGACTAGAATTTTTGCAGAACAATAAATGAAAATAATGGAGTTGACAATATATTTCCAACATTTTAAAATAATGGTTGTCTTTGAATCAAGATTCATTTTGAATGTATTTTCTGTATATCCAATTATGCTTTTGAACTGATACGGATTTTTCATATTCTATATTTCCTGGTTAATTCGAGAAAAGAAAAAACACTTTAGTCTTTTACAAGGTTTGTAACTTATTTGCAGAATACAGAAGCAATAACATTTCAAAATATCTGAAATTACACGCTAGATGGTAACTGTGCCAATTGAATATCCACTAAATGCTGATTATTTAAAGATATATAGACAACACTATGCTTACTTATTTCTGCCAACAAGCCTATATAAATCGTGAAAATTTTGTAATGAATTTAAGATTGCCATAGTATAACTGAAGTTTCAAGTTACTATCAGCTCTTTTTATAGGAACATGTTAGCATACACAATTAATAGGGTCTAGAAAATACTTCTCTCGAAGTCACAGCAGTGACAACACTGAGTTCATTTCTTACATTCTGTTATGCAATGTTATACAGAAAAGAAACTGCAGCCTATTGAATATCTCTTTAAGAACTGTATCCTGAACATGCAAAAATCTAGACTTTCCTCGGAATAAGGTGAGACGCATTCATTCTGAGTGAAGGATATAATAGAATATAAAATGAAATGGAACAGATATGAAAGGATTTTATTAAATTCTGAAGAACAAGCTTTCCTTACACTTTTCAGCATAAATAAATAATGCAACTTGCACCTGAGTCAGCCTCATCGGTTGCTTTTTGAGGCATCTAACTGAGCCGCGAGGCTCTCCCTGGGTAGCTTCTTTCTGTAACTACTGAGCTAGAGAGTGTGTTTCCCAGTAATAAGACAAAGCTTTATGACAATCATTTTCTGGATGGGAATGCAATTCAATGAACTAGCTGCAGACTAAATATATACTCTAGTGGCTACTTAGAAGATGCTCACAGCCGAGAGGCTAAGCTGAACGGGCTTGCGGCATCTCCTCCACTTAGCTTGCTTTTTAATGGTTATTTGCCCATTTCCCTTTCCTACCGAAAATCACATGCGTCGCTAATCCACAACCGAATACGCTCAACCATAAATATGCTTAGAATTTCAGGCCACAATGGATTTTGTAGCCAAAAGAGCAAAACAGAATTTAAAGTATCTCCAGAGACCTTACTGCTTCCAATTGCTCGTCTGATTTCTTCGAATTGTAAGTATTGCTTCCTAGCTGAATTAAAGTTTATGCTTGAAAACTATGTGTGTTGTGGCATTATGGAGACAAGAGGCAGCTGAAGTCACATAAGCTCATGAAGAAATAAAACTCTGATGAGAGGCCAAAGGAAAAAATAAAGATTAATAAATAATTGGCATTATATTCTAGTAGAAGGCTGCATTATACATTGTAGAAGAATGATTTTAATGAAATACAATATTGATGATGAAAAGGAAGTTTCACATCTTTACACATATTAAACCTTGGGATAAAATTCTTTTTAATATGATACTCCAATAGAAATCATGCAGGAAAGACTGAAAATATAAGTAAAAATATTGCTGTTGAATTTAATAGGAAAGGGGGGTGCTTTCACTTACTCTGATATAAGAAACCTGGATCAAAACTCTCATGGAACTTAAAACAAAAAACAAAGTGAACCAGGTGGATAGGGCAGGGAGGGAGGGAAAGGTGGGGAGGGGGAGGGACAAAAGGAGAGTGGGGAAATCCTTGTCATCTTGACAAGATATGTATGCACACAAAATTCTCAACTTCATTGTAAACCTTAAATTTTGTGCTTATACATATCAATAAAATGGGGAGGAAAAAAGTCACTTTTATTTTTCCTAATGTAAGTATTTTAAAGAAACACTTCCAACTGAAGAAAAATAAATCTCTTCTCTGCAGCTGGACTGATCTGCATATTAGATTAGATGTTTGCCTACTATACTATAAAATGTATCAGTGAATAAGTATCCTTGGTAGAAAAGCTACAACCTTGAATTCCACTTGCTTACATTATTCTGCTAAGATCAATATTCAGATATGACTGCACAAAACTGTTAAACAGGGCAAAACATTTTATTTTTTAAACTATATTCTCTACTATTTCTCATAATTTTAGTAGATTTACATAATAATGCATTACAAATAAGTTATAAAAATGTTATTTACAATAATATTGCAAGCCTATTTAAAATGGAAGATTAATACTGAATTTTATACAGTTCCTGAGTGTATCAAGTCATGGAACACAAGAAGTATCCAGCTAATAGTATTTCCTTTATTCAAAAGATTTATTTCCACCAGTAGGCATAGATGCAAGAAATAAAATTTTAATATATAATTATTATTGTGAAAATCTTCCTCCAGTTAATCTTATACCAGTCAAAAAAAGATCTCATGAGCCTCAAACTGAAATTAGGTCACAACTAGTACTCCTGGTCAGATACTACGTGACTTTGATCTTATTTCGGACCAAAAAAAAAAAAAAATCCTCTTTCATCACTTACCAGAACGTAGGTATCTTCAATGTACAAATTCATAAATAGGAGGAAAATGACAAGAACCCCTAAGAAAGACACCGTAGAACGTTTTCGCAAGCATCTCATTTTATCCAGTATTTGAAAAATATGCTTTATTTGATAAAATTTAATCATTCTCTCCTGTAAAAAAAGCACAGATTTGGAACAGTTGATTTGGAATACAAATATTTCTTAAATACATATATAAAAAGTCAGGCCGTTATAGAATTATATTCTTCAAGTATAGAAAATAAAATTTTGTTTCAAATTTTATATATTGTATTGCCTCTCTAGATTATTATGTTATTCCTGATTGGCACATGTGCATCAGATGACAGGTATAATAACACAAGAGTAGTGTAATGGTTTATTTTAATGAAGAAGAACTCAAAAGAAAAAGTAATCTTCATAGGTATTGATGGCAATTTAAAATTTTGTAATAATATAAAAATGGTTATTAATTAAAACATAAGACAAATGCGAGAACAAACCTTGGCAACTTTCACAGGAAAATACCACATCAATGTAAATATCTGTGTTGTGTGTTTTAACGTAAGGAAAACTGAATAGTCCAGAAGAATGGGCTTAATATTTGTAACAGAACAGGTGGTGTAGAAAAGAGCTTATGGGAAATTATATAAAAAGAAGTCACAAATCCAGCTAAGGCTTAGGGATAAGGCCAAATGTAGACTGACAATCAAAATGAAGATGAAAAGTAAAACATAATAGTTGATTGCAGGTGGGGAAATGGGATTCTGTATGTCTAAGTGTAGGCATCCTTTGTTCCTGTGCTATAAAGCAAGGGAAGCGAGTGTGGACATATATAAAGGACACAGAGAAAAGTTTAAAGAGGTTTCTATCTGGAAAAGCCCATCATAAAATGAAGCTGATTGTAAAATATTAAAGAAATACAGATTCATAACTAAAAGGTAATGACACAAAATGGAGAAAAAGTAAACAATCAGTGTCTAATTTCCCACAGCTGAAGATGATCCCTGCACAGTCTTTTCATGCTAGAAAACTAGAATTGAAAGTTTCACAATAAGTGCACTTGGAAGATGTGAAAAACTGCCAAATATTTAAAGAATAAACAACATTCTACTAGCTACTGCAGGGGTATGAGATAAATTTAAAGACCACATTAGACAAAACAAAACTTGAGCTGGATAAAATTGAAACACATCATACAAAATTTATGTAACTTCAGGTAGTGCAGTGCTTAAGACAAGACTCAAAATATTATATGGCAAAACTTAGGAGAAAATTCCTAAGGAAAAAATATACAGATTCTCATATCAAAAAATAAAAAGAGAAGTCTGAACAAAGCTTCAAAAACGAGCAAAGTAGGCAAAGTAAAAGATAGAAAGATAAAAGTAAAAATTAAATAAGAAAAGCAAAACTGAAAGCAAATAAAAGCCAATCCCCTGAAAGTACCTGTAAAATTGACAGTTTCCCATTCAAATTAGCCAAAAGGGTAACATAGCTACTAATATTAAAAAGTGAGAGAAGTTCTGCATTAAAATTTTACAGATATTAAAAGAATAATAGAACAAAGCTTAGCATCTTGTAAAAAATTTAAATCATCCCATAAATTTGGCAAAGCAGATGAAAGTGGGATAATTCCTTGAATGACAGAAATCACCAAAGCTCACTGAGGAAGACAAGAAGCAGATTAACTTCCCAGCTACTAACTAAATTAAATATGTAGCAAGTAAAACACCCCCGAAATAAAATTCCATGTCCAGTAGTTTCACTAACAAATATTTCTAAGGAAATATTTTAACAGCCTATGCAAGTTCTTCCAGATAATAGAACATGAATGCATAATACTTATTTTCTGAAAGTCATGGACATTTTTGCTAAATTTTATTTGTTATTTGCAGTCATTTTAAGACTAAATGGTAGTGAAAAAGGATAATGAAAAACCAAACATATTAGAAATAGGACTAATTTATTAGTAAACCAAATTTTATATCTTATTTTTCTGATATGGAAAATACATGTCATTAAAATATCAAGTTCCATGCTTGAGTGCATTATGCAGTGATTAGAGCTCATGCTCAGTATGTGTGCGATGCCAGTTTGATCCCCCAGCACTACATACTAGCTGGGTGTGGTGGCACAAGCCTGTAATCCAGGGACTAAGTTGGCCAAGGCAGAAGATTGCCATGAGTTTGAGGTTGGTCTGGGCTACAGAGTGAGTTCAGGACTAGCCTGAATGACAGAGTGAAAACTTGTCTCAAAACAAATAGCTAACAAATGAATAAATAAATAAAAAGAATAATGCTTCACCAATTGCTATCGCACTTGAGCCTAGAGCATAAATGTCTTATCTGTTCTATCTCTAGATTCCAAGGGCCATATTTTCCCTCTTGTATTTCTAATAGGCCATTTATTATCATTACCTTGGGTTCTTTCTGTACTAAGAGAGAACACAGCACTCTTGGACACTTATTGGCTCATAATTTTGCTGAAGAGGATGATTTTCATTTATCTCATTATTGCTGTGCACTTTCATTTTTGATTTAGTTATGCTAGGCTCTTTTTATATTATTTATTTCCTTCCAATCCTTTTTATATACACACCAGCCTGAAACATTTGTGTGCTAACTATATACCATCAAGGCATTAGATAAACATCACAAAAGAGGAGTGGATACTATTGTCTATACTTTTAGCAAAATGGACAGTTAGATATTTATCTCATATGACTATAAGATAAAATCTTCTTTGTTGAATAATATCTTGAATGAAAGTTTAATATTATTTTCTTCCTTCTGACATGTCAATCACTCAGTTATTAATCTATATTTTTAGTATCAAGTTAATATTACCTCTTTTTTCCTAGAGTAATAATTTCTATTTCTGCTTTGATGAAAATAATGTCCCTGATAAAATTTACTAAGGGGCTAGTGGAATAGCACAGACGTTAGAGCACCTGTCTAGCAAGCACAAGGCAATGGGTTTGATTCCTTAGCACCATAAACGCGGGGCCAGGTGATGAACACCTGCAATCTTAATACTAAGGAGGCTGAGAATCGTGAAGATTGCTGAGCGTCCCAGGCCAGCCAGAAGCTACATAGTGAATTCAGGGCCAGCCAAAAAAATTACGAAGGCTCCTCTGAATCCAACTACTTTGTACCAATTGTTTTCTTCTCTAAGAACTTTATTTTAAGCAAGAATCTATAATTGATCAGTTCATCTCAAGTCTGCCAACCTCTTGCCACAGTATCTGATGATCTTTAACATCTGATCAAGTTCCTCATTTACCACCACGCCCTAAATAATATCTGATCACCCACTGTATCTTCAGCAACTGTTTAGTTCCACATACCAATTATCTCACCTTCTTATTCATCTTCTATTCACTAATTTACCTTTTGATCCTTATCTATAAATTTATACATTTTCTTGTTGTATTAAATGTCGAGCTCACTTTCTCTTCTTTACAGAGAAACTCCATTGCAGTCTCTTATAGTCACCTGAATGTAGTTTACCTTACCATAGAGAAGTTCATGATGAGTGTCATGAATAATTCATTATATAAAAGTTTTGGTGCTCTGATTAAGACACGATAAGATTTTTCATTGGAACCCCAAAAACTCTTATCTAGGACACCAAGTATAAATCGTTAAATATGTTACCTTTATTCTTGGCTGATTGATGGTGGATCCATTGATGATTTCAATTTTTGAGCCAGTGCTGCAAATGATAGTCTGTAAAGGCAGAGTAAGGACAGATTGTGAATCCTAAAATTCTGAGTACACTGCAAGCTGAGTTAGAATTTTTGATAAACTCAAGTGGATTTAGACTCCTTTGTTTCTGTGTCTAAGTAGTTGGGTTATAGTTCTAGTATTCGATGTTAGAAAGTATTTACTGGCTAAAAAATCTACCTTTCTTTGATCTGAGAGTTTACTTCTTCATTCCCTGATCTAGAACACTCCCTGGCTCTACGAGCTCTCTCTTCTCCTGAACGGATTCATTATTAGATTCCAGAGTTCTCTTCCAGGGCCACAAGGTAAAGTCGTTTTATTTTATGTTTTCACACCTACTTTTCCCTATGGTTATAATTCAAACAAAATTCCTTATCAACCCTCCACCTCATCATGTTTACTTGAAGACAAAATGGAACTTAGTGGCCTTCTAGTGGAAACTACCCCCGTAAACAAAGTCCTACAAGATCCTAAGATCTCACTCTGCTGTGTCACGTGAGCTTCCTCCATTCAGCCACAGCCGTCTTTCCTCCATCTCTCTGGAATCATTCAGTGTTCATTCCTTCAAACTCCTCTCTTCTATGTCCCTGTTCTGCCACAATGTTTCCTTCCCACTCCAGACCTGCAGTCACTTGAACTTTAGAACCTTAATTCCAATGTGACTTCCAGGAGAATAAGGGCCCCCTAAAAACAAGAGTCAAAAATGAAATATAAAAAATTTAAAAAACACAATTGAAAGTAGGATAAATATTTTACCTACATGCAGTCACATCCTCCCAAAAAATACATATTGGAGCAAAAGAAAAAATTGAAAAGTCGCTTTTAGCAAATATTGCCAAAGAGCTTTAGCCTTCATGTTGGAGTATTAACCTCAAATACACTTCTTCCAGCTGTTGAAAAAAATTTTTGAACAAAAGTAAAACATGGAAAAAATAAGAGATATTACAATTCATGGTTCATGGTTCATGGACAAAATTTTAGAATAAAAGTTATAAAACCTCTGTATCAGTCTAGCTATATGTGTTACACACATAATATTTTGAAATATGTGAGTAGTATTATCAAATTACTCTTTAAAATCCCTTAAGAATGTTCTTTTCTCTTGATAAACAAGCATTTGGCCTATAGATAAATAAGAAATTTCCTGAGCTCAGTATGCCTAGAACTCTCAAAAATATAGAAACTTACTAGGATGTTTTTCAGGTTAAATGACTGAACTACATCTTTGGAAATAAAGTTTAATGGTTTTGGATTAATGAAGCCCCATGCATGTTGAGTTACCAGCATTCAGCTTAAAATGAGCATTTATTTTTATCCTCTTGAGTTTTTAAGTTGAATAATATAATAGAATCATAGATTGAATAATGAAATACTCTGTCTACATGTAGATTACAAAATTATAAATGCGACCTTACGATATTGTAAAAATTAAATATACTATGTTAGCATAAGTGTACAAAAAAGTTGCAGTCAAAAATCACTCAAGATCAGATACTTTAAGTAGAGCAAGAAGCAGAGATAAAGCCAAATCCCAACTCACAATCAAAGGTGTTTGCTTTGTTAGCTTTTTTTTTTTTTTTTTTTTTTTTTTTTTTTTTTTTTTTGGTTTGGGATGCTTTCCTAAAACACAGGTACTTTAAAAATAAGTAATAAGGAAAGAACTTGATATGATAGGCTAGCTCTTTTGCAGCTACAATCCATCTACTGAAATACAGATTGAAAAATATAATTTAAAATATTAATATTCTGCTAGGTTAAATTAAGTAATAGATATTTATTAAATGCCTGTCATTCCTAAGTAAGATGGATCAGTGGAAAATACATTGCTAAGTTTAGATAATTTTGACTTCTTATTATTGCAGACAGAATATGAATAATGAGGTCTATTAATAAACATGTTCTTTTGTCACATGAAAATTATAATATGAGAAAAGGTGTGATCTGTAAGAGAGTGTTAGATCACATATTCATATAATGTACTAGTCACATATAGAATGCTCCTATGTGATTTATGATTCACAATTATCTACTTTGAATTTTTTATGTCAAAATAAAAATTACTAATGTCTAAAATTATTTGCAACTGATATAATGAAACTACTAGAAGTGAGAAACACAGTGGTAAAACATTTTATGAATGTTTTATGAACGCAACATTTTAGGAATTTTATGAATGCATGGAACTTAAGGACATAAGAACTGAAGAATATATATTATCTAAGAGAGAAAGTTTTTTTTTTAAGTAAAATGATCAGTGGTTCTAGAGTTAGTTAGAGAGAAGAAACTTAATAAAAGCAAAGTGGATATAAAAAGTTGTACGTGGGTTGCAATATAAAAATTCATAAATGGCCATACTGGCAATATTAAGTTTACTAGGATGTTTTATAGTTTCTTTAAGGGGTCCAATTACTCTACAAATGCAAAATTGGAATTTTTTCCATGATAAAAAGAAAATGTTCTAGTCCTCTCTTCCATAAAAGACTATGAAGGTTTTAGGACACCAACATTGTGAGTCTCTCAGAACAGTTTGTTGTGCCTTGTGTTACATTTTATCATGCCCTTGATACTTAAATAAATAAAAAACTGACAGCTTTTGCTTATAAAGTACTGTTTTTATACTTTTAATAATTTTTCCATCTCTGTATAAAGTCCTAAAATATATATATATATATATATATATATATATATATATATATATATATATGTATGTATGTATGTATGTATATATATATATATAACTGGTCTTCAGATTTCACTGAAGACTGATAAAATTTTCAGGGAATTTACTTTTTACCTTATAGAAAGAAATGTTAAAAATGATTTGGTTTAATTGAGTAGTTGCATTACACGAATAAACATTGTCAAATTTTATAAGCGGAGGTGCCCTAACTTTTCCTATTATATCTGTACGGGTAAAAGTTGCTGTGTATGATTCCAAGTAATTTGTTAATACCTTTGCTGTCTGTGAAATATATTGTAGTAGTATCAGTCATTGTTATTATTTAAAATAGTCTATATCTTTATACAATAAATTTGATAACCACTGTCTCCTAACCAATTATAGCATTTGTTTCAAAGTACTGTTTCAACTGTATAATTTTTACAATAAAATCTCATCAAACCTTTGATCATGGACTTTGTCATTCATAGATTGTTTTGCTTTATTTCTACTCAAAAACATTTTCAATCAACTACAGGCCACACTGATTCATAAAGGCATTGGCTAGTTAACGTTGAGATCATACCACTGAATAAAGATTTCTGAAACACAGGCCAAGATGCTAATTGTTTTATGAATTTTCAAACTGGTCAAGTAGCCAAAGCTTATTTATTTGGAACTGAGTGAATTAACTCAGGATGACAATTTTTTTTTTTTTTTTTTTTTTTTTTTTTGCTTTTGAAATGTTACTGGCCCTATAATGTAAATTCTGGTTTTAAGGAATCTCTTTTCTCTCAACTTATCTATATTTATAACAATTGCTCTGTAATTTTATAAATATAAATGAAACATTTATAAAACTATAGACTATGTTTATAAAATGGGATGGTATCAAAGTTCAGTAACGAATGCCTTTATGAAATGTGGCCTGCAGTTGATTGAAAATGTTTCTGAGTAGAAATAAAATAAAACAATCTATGAATGACAAATGAGCCAATTTGCCCCCAAACCCTATTTCTTTGTCTACTTTCTGTCTGTTTACATGTATGTCTACACCCACATTTACATCTGTGGCTGTACTTGTAATTTTATCTACATATCTGTTTACACCTATCTATAAATTCTATCTTCTATTGGCTATCAGTTTGGAGAGCCCAAAGAACTGTTCTAGAGAAACAAACTATGAAGGATGAGTTTTTATAATTGATTTTTGTGTTTTGTAATTACGTATCTAATCTTATTAACTTTCAATGCATCAAGTGCTCTATTTCCAACATAAAAAAGGGTACTGATAGTCCATAACAGAACTGTGTGCATATACATGCAAAATACTTGCACTGGATACTCAGTCAATCATTTTCAGGAGGCAAAGGATGCATTGACTGTCTTTAAGATACTTATACATATTTGTGAGAAAGTAATAATTATGGTTTTCTTAATGTCATTGAACAAAACGATGAAAGAAAAGAGTGAGATAGGGGATTCAAATTCTCAGATACAGCTAAGCCTAAGTAGACTAAAGCTTCCTGAAAAGTCATATTCTCTACTGTAATCACAAGGTTCAAAACCAAACACAAATTGTCTAAGTTCCTTTTTGTTGTTATTGTTACTGTTGCTGGGACAGAACATGCAACATCCACAAATTTAGGGAGGGAAGGTTTATTTTAATTCACAGTTTTAGAAGGTCATAGTCCATTCATTGATGGGTGATTGGGAAATGGTGAAATCCCATGGCAGGGCTGGGGCTAGAGCCAAAGCGGACACTCCTCATTCCATAGAAGAATAGAAACAAGTCAAAGCATAGAAGTGAAATGAGCACACACCCCTCCAGGTCAAGACCCAAGAGTCTGTTCCTTTCAGCCAGGCCCCACATTCCAACTGCACACATTATCCATAGTTACTGTGGGAGTCACTAGAGATTCAAACAACAGCACAAGCCTTTACCATAGAGCTGACTAAATAAAAGTTGAACCCCCGACCCCGCATGCTACGTACTCTTAGAACGAGAGGAGTGGGTGGGGATGAACATAATCCAGTATGTGGGATAGGGCTGCAAGGGAAAGAATCTAATAATGCCAGAAACACAGTGCACCTGCATCTGATGAGCTTTTTTTTTTTTCAGTAAATGGGGTCTGTCTAGCTCCAGAAACAGGAGCTTTCACCCTCCCACCAGTATTGACCCTTCCATTTCTGTCAAATGTGATTAACACTGTGCTGCCTGCGGAAACAGTAAAGGCTCCTCTGGCTTCATTGGCCAAGCAATGTAGTTTGCTTGACTATCTCAGATTTAACTCTACCACCTTTCTCTTATTCTAAACATATAACAAGATTGAAAAACTGAGATAGAATAAGCTCATGTAGTAATAGTCAAAGACTATTACTTAATCAGGCAAAACAAGTATTAGAAGCAAAAGTAAGAAAATGAGATTAATAACATAATAATCAGAATGTAACTGTTGAATCAAAAATGTGCAGAGATCGTAAATACTAAGATAAATTAAAGAAAGACATCTGAAATACTACTATATAAGGAAATATATGAAGCATACAATAATGCATAAAGTACACTATTGACCATAGAGCTGAGGCAAACACAACAGTAAGACCAACAAAAACAAATAGAGATTACTTACTTATTTTTATAACTTTTTCAAAAAGTTATTTCTCATGTGTGGTAAAATGGATGGGTTTGATTGTGTCAACTTGATTGGTTTCAAAGCCATATAGTCTTTATTTTTGGTTAAGCTTTCACCAGTAATTCCAGAGAATTTGAATAAGAAAGGATTAGAAAAGCAACATTCTGATTGTGTCTAGGTGGGTCCTGAGACGGTGATCTTGGGGACTTAACCTCGCTCATGTTTCCTCCTTTTTGGTGTTATTCTCTGTTCTGCTTATCTCCCATGAATTGGCCTCTTTGCTCTTCCATACCTTCCTGCCTGAATACTGCGCTTGTAGTCAGCCAACTATGGGTTGGTTACTCTTAGACCAGGAGTGAAATTACATCTTTTCCCTTTAAATCGTGGTTGTTAAACAGTGTGTCTTAGCCTCAGGAGAACTGACTGATATTTGCACAGATTCTCACTAAGTGGTGTAAGGAAAGCATAATTAAGTATTCACTTATTTACATGTAATACTTGAATTATAATGCCATATGTTCTATGCACACATGCTCATGGTTATATGTAGGTAAATAAAATTTATTTGCTGAAAATAAGAAAAAGTAAATCAACATGACAGTAATATTTTTCTCACCCCTTATTATTGGTCTTACAGGAACTTTTCTGCTAGATCTACCAAATGACCACTACACAGATATCATCTCCTGTTAATAAATGTTTTTCTCTCCTACTCCTATAAACATTACTCTTTCTACCATTTCATCCAATCTTCTCTTCTTTTCATTCTTACACTTTTTTTAATTATGAGAGGCCTTGTCCTACAATCACTTTTTGAACAAAATTCCAAATTATAGTGTCTTCCAGTAATCCAGAAAGGAATCTTATTCTTAATTTTTGAATGACTGTTCCACCTATATAATCTCCTGTTAAACGCTAAGCCACAATGTATCTAAAGTAGGATGATGGTATTCCTTCCCAGCTTGCCCCTCCTTTCAGATTCTCGTGTTTGGTAGGCTTAGGTTTCTAGGCAAACTATCCCCTGGAACGTGTGAACACTTGCCCTGCCCCAGCCAGCTATGTGTGCAACCTTCTATCTCTCAAACTCCTCATCCACTTCTTGCATCCATAGTTGAAATTCAGGCTAATCCTTCCTTTAACGTTGGCAGTAAGAACAGATATTGACAATATAGCCTTATTTGCTCTTCATTATTTTGTTTTGAAAGCACCTCTAACTGGAAAAGGGAGGCTAGTTTGGGCAGCTCCACTGGTAAAATGGAAGTGAGACGGTAGCCAGCTAAGAGAATTCAGATTGCAAGTGTTGCCTGGGTCTTAGAACTGATGATGCCTGCTTGGTGGGGTGAATAGGAAAACATAATCAGAATGAGGAATATTGCAGTGAACATTGCAGTTGTCAGCCTACATTGTAGTAATCAGTCTCTGCTGTGCCATGGGGTTGAATCAAGAATGCTGATAGAAAATAGACTCAGTTCATACAAACATCAAAGTGACAGTAGTGTAGGAAGGTAAGAGGCTCTACCCGCCCTGCACCCAAGGGTCTGGAACATCAAGGGAGGTAGATAAGAAGGGTGGCTGCCTCCAGGCCCTCATAATCACAACAGCAAAAATCATACAGAAGACAAATACCCTTTTAGTCTTGCTCTGGGAAAGAAGGGGAGTGGAAACTAATGTTACCACAAAACCTTTCCATTTTTCAAGTGCAAGTAGTAGAACTAGCTGCCTTGAATTTGTACTCCGCAATTCATTAGAAGCTGACACTCTGAGAAGATGTCAAGAACATTTGGGTAGGTGGTGGAGAGCCTGAACACCTGTCTGGGAATTCCAAAGGCAATTTCCATACCCTGTGTCATGCTTTCATTTCCCCTGAGACATAATAACCAAAATGGGTAGTGTTCAGCTTTGTGAAAGTTACAGTAATTTTATATGTAGTAATGATAAAAATGTTTTTGTCAAGAAGAAAAAGAGGGAACAGAGAGACAAAAACAAACAAGCAAACAAACAACAACAACAATAACAAAAACAGGATCATAGACCTGGTGGCACCGGTTTATAATCCCAGGATTCTCAGTGGCTGAGGGTAGATGATTGCGAGTTTGAGCCTGACCAAGACAACTTTGTGACTTAGCAAGATCTTTTTTCAAAATCAAAATTAAAAATAAACTATGGATGTAGCAAATGTGAAGACACTTTGTTCCATTCCCAGTACTATAAAAATGAAACAAACAAACAAAATAAATGAGAGCAAAACAACCGAGGAACATTGTAGTGAAAGCTGTAATGTGTTTACAAAAAATTGTCCCTTGCCACTTCCCTTTCAATTGTGTGTTATGATTGCACCAATCAGCTAGACACCCAGGAGTAGCTGGAGGATTAGCTCTGTAGCCTAACATCTCCCTTCTTCATGGCATGAAACACAGAGGCTGGGCATCATTTAGTTGATAGCACTAAAAATTAGAGGTCAAATGACTTTGTCCCAAAGGTATACAAAGGACAGAAGCATGTTGCAAGATAGTGGTCACAGAGAGGCTGAGAGAGTAGCTTTAGCGATTGGTGCCATGAGTTCAGGAAGACAAAAAAAAAAAAAAAAATGGAGCCAAGCCTTGGGTGCTTCATCTAGAAAGTTTCAATATGGTGCTTGGTGGCTCTGAACTGTGAACTCTAAGAGCTTCTCTCTGATGTTAAAAAAAAAGCTTTCTTCTAGAGTCTCACTTGTGTACAGTCTAGTATCTTTTATAAATACAAGGTGAGTGATAAGAAACATAGCTATGGCCAAACTCACTTTATTCCTTTGAAGCTTTGTGAAGTTGACCTTCTCTGTGTTTTGGATGCAGCTGGCTGTCAGAGTCCATAAGCACAAATTTCACAGCAGGAACTGTGTTCTTTCCCCATACATGTCGCCCCTGAGTTACTATCACTTCATAATGAGAATCAGTGGAAAGATAGGCCACATTTCTAGAGAACCTAGATTACATAGTCAGGTATTAAATGTACTTGGTTGATAGAAAGATGAGGTGGGAGGAGGAGGAGAGAGAAAAGAAGAAGAGAAAAGGAAGAAGAAGAGGAGGAGGAGGAGGAGGAAGAGAGAGAGAGAAAGGAAGAAAGAAAGAAAGAAAGAAAGAAAGAAAGAAAGAAAGAAAGAAAAAGAAGACAATGGCAATTGAGCCCATGAGCACAACTTAGAAATAATTATGCTTTCAGGCACGGGGTTGAAAAGTCATAAGGAGGTGCTATTCACAAATCTAAATGCAAAATGTACTCTCAGGTGGGACTGTTTTTTTTTCAAAGAAACAAATAGCTGTGCAGCTTTTGTGACTCTTTATCATTAAAGTATTATATTCTTGTGTCATGGTGTGCCAAGATTTAAGTCATCTACCCTGAGAGATTTCAGAACTAGAAGATTTGCAAATAACCAGGTTGGATGACAGAAGAAATTAATGAGACTTCTGGTTAGGACCAGACTTGAGCTAAAAAAAAAAAAAAAAAAAACTAATGTTATCCAAAGCCTGGATTGTTCCAAGGGAGCTGTGCAGTTTCATCATCTCCATGCTGGGAGGGCCCTACCAGAATATGCAGCAGCTGTCCAAGACAGCTTGCTGGACCCTCCTTCTGAACTCCATATTGAGTAGCATCAACAGTGTGTGTTACAGGTAAAGCCAAGTAACATGGAGGCGAAAGCCAACCTGAGCACCCGTTCTGCAATCCCCCTTAAGGTTAGAGAACATAGGCCTAAATAGCTCAGAAATATACAAACTAGGGATACTTTTGGTGCAATTAAGTTTTTATTTTCAAGTATTACCAATAAATTATACAGAATACAAATAATATGTTACTGTACAATTCGTTTCCCCTTTCAGGCGTTACACTCTGTGCATAAGCTTAAAAATTACTATTCATATTCATCTCATTATAATTTTCATGAGCCTGCTTTTATTACTCACTTCCTTATTTTAAAAATTAACCTATATGCAACTAATATGTTACATTGTAACTGAATATTTCTCTGAAATTCAATTATAAGAAGAATTTTTTTTGCACATTTTTGCACTCTTACATATTTGCTGCACTTTTTTTGGGTCCTTAACATTTATAATACTGACAACTATATGACTCACTTTCTTTTGAATCCTAAATTCTTTAAATGTATAGCATTTAAAAAAATTTTATCATATTACAAAATATCTAATAGAGTGCTTTAAAAAATAGTAGAAAAGAACCCATTCGATTTGAATATGTATGTTTATGCAACTGTAAATTTGGACTTGGCCTGCAGGGAAAACATCAGCCCAGGAAATAAATATTTCTTTCCTAGAGCACAATATTCTTAGATGTTGGTTTAAGAGCTTCTTATCCAATACTCAAACCTACTGTGCAATTTTTGGTCCTGAAAATTGAAAAGATGCAAGTGAGCCTGTGATGCTTACCTTCATCCTACAGCAAAGCATCACAGACTCAGCTTTGTTTGTAGTTTAAATGAGAAGTGGGATATTTGTTATTTTATTGAATTGCAGATTGAAATATTTTTATAACTACTACAAATCAAAAACTTTAAGATATCTAAGAAATGCAGAAGAAAAAATCAACATAGACACTGTGCTGCAGTAGAAAAATCAGGTAATTAGATTATGCAAGCCTCAGATGTGGAATCTGATCCTTTAATATTAGATTCCCGAAAAGGGACAGTTTTAGAAGCCACCCAATTTGGGAATAGACATTATCTGCATCAATTGAATCATTTGATTATCTCCATGACCTTGTACATACACATATATGCTTAGAGGTATTCTTCCTGTAACTGAACACTATGTGTATTTATTCTTTACCTCAAGTCCTTGTTCATAGAGGCAAATAAAGGATTAGTTGTACAAACTTTATTACATTTTCTCTTGGGAGGACACTACGTTGGAATTTGTGGCCTAGTTTTCATCAACTTGTGAAAAGTGTTCATTTATTTAGAAATTGAAGTTGATATGAAGTGACAAAGGAATTATCACATGGAACTGTTTGCTTGAATACATATGCCTGTGCATGTTTTCACAGATCTTTGTGTTTCTAGAATGTTAAATGGGCTACATGATCCAAATTGCCAAGTGTTAATAAGCCCCGTTATTTCTCTCCAGTTCTTTCAGATAAAAATCATGCTACTCTCAGTAGACATTATTATATAGCCTTACAAGTTCATTGAAAAATAATTCTACTCACATAAATTAATGTTGGCAGCATTATCCTACCTTAAGGCATTAACCTGTAACTTTTATTTGTTAGTCTACTTTAAAATTAACAGTTTGGATAAAAAACAAATTACATCGCCTAAATTACTTGGGCCTGTATCCAACACTTAACCTCAGAACAAGGAAAACACGGAAGAACCATTGCAGTGAACTCTTCATCAGTCTGACATGTGCCACTGAGCGAATGCGACTTGCTTGGATTGCTTTTTCTAATGCTTGCCCAATTTGTTTTTCTACTTTGCTTTGTGGAGGCTGAACATACCCTAAGGGCAGTGTTCAATACTTTTTGATGAATAGAAAGAATGTTGCTGACATAGCAAAGCTTCAGAGAGGCTTTTCAAAACATGATAATCATTATATTTTTACAAAAGACTCGTATATTGATAGGAGCAAATGTAACTATTTTTCCATTTTAGATTTTTTTAATGTTCCCAAGTCGTAGTGTCCATTTGTGCCCATAAGTGATATTGAAGTTAAAATGTATGGCAGCAAGACTATTCCACAGGGTTAGAAAAATGCCTAGCAAGATTTATTTTCTGGTTCACAATAAGCTGCAATATGTGTAGAAGATGCGTAGCTTTGGCAGGATGAGAGCTGCCTCCTTATCGACCATAAAAATAGTAAGATGTGAGAAGAGATTGGAAATGGCAACCTTTTTCAATATTGATGCTAACTAAGAAAAGAAAGGTTATATATTATTTACCAACTCTTCTTTTAGAATGTGATTCCTTTATAGATTTCCAGGAATTACCAGTGAGTTGAAAAATGCTAGAGTGGAGCCATAGTAAAAAACATTGACTATGTTTGTGAAAATACAGATACTATGCTAAGGAACATAATGTGAGTAAATGCTGTTTTAACTTGCGCTGAGGAAAAAGGAAACAATGCTGATGCTGCTGATGGTGATAACTATTTCAATAGAATATAAACATTCTTCACTGAACTCTGCAAAAAAATCCTCATCAATATATAAGGATTTATCATTCAGCTTTTTGTTGCTATGGCAAAATTCCTAAGACTGCATACTTTATAAATAAAACACGTTTATTTAGTCTTAAAGACTGAAAAAAAAAAACAACATGAAATTCAAGGAGGTCCATCTGTTTGGTCCATGGTGAGGCCATCTTGGTGAGAGCATGAACACGGGAGGTGGGAAGGGGCCACACAGGAAATCAGAGACGAGTTCAAAGGCCAAGTCTGGTCTTTTATGACTGTTCATTCTCAAGAGAACTAACCCATTACACAAAACTTGAATTGATCCTTCCTAAAGCTAATGTTGTCTATAAACCTAAATTTCTCTCCTGGTACTCCACATCTAAAAAGTTCCAGCACCTCTAAACACTATGCTGCAAAGTTTCCAACACATACCTCTCATTAGGACAAAATATAGCCAAACACAGCAATGTTTGTAGTTATTGTGTCACTGTGATAAGGAAACTGAAATTCAGATAGGTTCAGGAGATGGCCACGTGGCAGCACCAATGCTCTGTCGGACACAAGTGGCAATTAGGTTTTCAAAGCAGGTTTTCCAGTATCTTTTTGTTTTTAAATCTTTTTAGGTTTTCCAGTATCTTTTTTCTTCTCCATCATAGTCTTCAAACAGTTTATCAAAGATACATAAAAATTTATGGCTTCGAAATCAAGGTAAACCAGATGAAATCAATACTATTGAAGACCATTATTAATCATGTTTCTTCCCTTAATATAAAGATAATATACAAGATCACTTTTCCCAAAAGATGGTACAGTTTTATATAGTGTAGAAGGCAATAATATATTGTCTCAATAATATCTCTACACACTTCTGTATGGTTGTAGTTCAGGTAAAATTGAATTAGTACCAAAGAAAAAGTCTGAATAGAGACGATGCACATCTAAATATATTTCCATGTTTAAATAACACAATTACTGATAATAATAAATAAAGAAAATTAGACAGGAAGTACAAACAATGAGGTCTAGTGTCTTAGTGACTTTTCTGTCACTGGGACCAATTGCTTGACAATCACAATTTAAAGGGGGAGAGGTTTATTTTGGTTCACAGTTTTTAGATAAATCAATCCAAACTTGTTCAGCTTTGAGGCAGGAAGCACATCAGTCTGGCAGAGGAAAGCTGCTCAACCTGTGACATCCAGAAGTCAGAGAGGAAAGGGAGAAGGTAGGGACAGAATGCACCCTTCCAGGCCACCAGGGCACATACTCACTGGTTCATCTCCAACCAGCCCACACAGTCTAATGTTTTATTCACTTTTTTAAATCACCGATGATGGTTACACTGCTGAGTATAGCATTTTCATGACTAAATTATTTGCCAAGCACATAAAATTCTGGTGGCAGGGGGTGGGGGGTTGGGGGGTGGGTAGCATTTTAGCTCTGAACCATTGTCTTCCATTCCTGACCCTCCAGGAAGCTATGTTTATCTCATCATACTAAATACTTTTATCCTATCCCTAAATTGTAACTAATTTTTCCAGCATTGCTGAGAAATCCAAGGATCAAGTCTCCTCTGAAACTCAAGGCAAACTCTTAGCTGTGTGTTGCTGTAATAACCCACAAGAAAGTTACACACTTCCAACACATAATGGCACTGGTTAAACATCTCATTCCCAAAGGCAAAGATAGGGAGATAGAAAGCAATGGAATGAAAGGAAGAAAGTAAGAAAACCAGTAGGGCAACTATTCAACCCTGTAGATTTGTGTCCAGCAATGAAGTCAGGCTATGGTAAGATGGGAACCCCAAATTGCTTGGGTGGCTAGCATGGGTTTTTCTTTGGGCTGGCTCACTCATAGCCTACAATTTTCTTCCGTAAATGAATCCCATCCCTGGCATCTAAAACTTGAAGAGTCCCCGGTATCTTGACTGCCACTCTCCCAGTTCTATGGGTTGCTCTTTGATGGGCTTCTGGTAGGGACTGTCATGCCGTTACATATTTTTGCCTGATTTCTTAAGGCTTTTTTAAAAATCTGTTTGACTCTGAGCAGTACCTAGGCTCCCATATACTATGGGTATAGGGGCCTTTGAGGGCTTAGATGCCTGAAAGCTTTGGAGATTCACCTTTCTAGATGGTCCTAGGTGTCTGTTTGTCTCTTCTCAAAGCAAAGGTTTAAACTTTTGTGTCTTCAAGCCTTTAAAAGTTAGGCCTTTGCTGCTTCTCATAAGGCAACTTTCCTGTTGTTCATATATAAAATACTTGATCGCTTTTAAAAACTAATCTTTTCAACAACAGAACTCTCTATGGCCCCAATTTTACAGTCACTTTCTTTTTGTTGAAATTGGAAAACTTTTACATCCTGTCTTAGTTACTTTTTCTGTTGCTGTGACTCAATTCCCAACATTCATAATTTGGGGAAGGAAAGATTTATTTAGCTCAAAGTCTCAGAAGGTCTCAGGTCATTTACCAGCAGCTGGGAATGAGGGACGCACATACTAGTGACCTAGCTGGAGGAAGTTGTTCACAGAAGAGCAGACAGGAAGCCAAATAAGGGAGGGAGGGGGAACCGGTATGCACCTTGCCAGGTCCTTTCTCAGTTATGCATCCCTTCTGAGTCAAGCTGCAGTGTCCTGCCTCTCTAGGTTAAGCCCCAGTGACCTGTCCCTTGCACATCACACACCTAGTAATGTACCACATGCTCACAATCTACTATACACCTCGAATCCGTCTCATGTCTATAACCACCCCCCAACCTAGCAGGCCTCGCTTCGTACTAGCACATGCTATTCATAAGTAACATCCAAATACATTAGGCTTTTGGAGAACATTTCATATTGAAAACATAACACATGCTTTGCTGTTGATATTTGCCCCTGTTTTTAATTATAGATCTAAGTAAAAGCAGCCACCATTGTCCATGCCACAACATGACATTGAGGTTGCCTTGAAATTTTCTTCACTTAGCTATTGAGTCTTGCACCATTAATCTCAGCCTTCAGCTAAGTCTCCGAATGTGGGCAGAGTTCAGGCACACTTTTTACCAAAATACAACGCACATAGTTTTTAGTCCAATTGCCAATATAGTTCTCCTTCTCATTTAAACCCCCCTGAGCCTGAACTTTGTTATCTGTATTTCTATTGGCATTCTGAATTTCTAGGCTCTGACCAGAATCTCCCATCAAACTCTGCTTACAGCATTCTAAAGCTTCTATAGGTGGCACCTTTTTAACCTTTACATACTTTTTTTTTTCTTTCACAAACCAGTTTCAAAGATTTATATATCACAGGGTCAGGTACAGTCATAGCATTGACCCCGTTTCTCTGGCACTTCTTTACCACTGGACAAAAATACCTGACACCTGCAATTTAAAGAAGAGAGGTTTACTTAAAAATATCTGTGACCCAGAACTTTAAGGAGGATACGTTTGTTTTGACTCAGAGTTTTTAAAGGATTCAGCCCATATTTGGTTGGCTCCTTGTATAAAGCACATGATAAAACTAACTGCCCGAGGAAGCTACTTGTCCCATGGCAGTCAGAAAGCAGAGAGAAAAGGGAGGACTAGGGGACAAGAGGACAACCTCTGGGCCCTTGCACCGGTTTGCGCAACTTCTAGTAGCACATTTTGCCATGGAATTCATCAATAGATGAAATCACTGATGGAGATTAAACACATATGTTCCACTTGCCTTCTACATACATGGAATCTTGTGGTTGTATTTTATATTTTATCCTAATATGTCATTTAAAATTAGTATCTTCTATGTTCTTAAAATCTTATATCTATTAAAATACATACAGTACAAACTAGTAAGCTACAAGGATCATGCAAAATAGCCTGGTTTCAGACTTTTCCTTTATTCTACTATTACTAAAAAGGAATATAATGAGAAAATATCTTGAAATTTTGAAAGAAATTTGCCCTATAACTGTAGTTTTTCAAAAATTTGCTTTAATGGGGGAGGAATAGCAGAGTGGTTAGAGCCCTTGCCTAGCAAGCACAAGACACTGATTTCAATTCGTAAGCACCACACAAGCTGGTTGTGATAGTGCACATATATCATCTCAGCACTTGAGAGACTGAGGCAGGAGGATCATCCTGAGTTTGAGAGACCAAGTTGGAGTATATAGCAAATTCCCTTTAATAGTGTGTAGCTCAAAAATAGTATATGGCATGTTCTTTTTCTTTAATTTTTTTTTTCACCAAATTGTTTTAGAGATTAATTAAGACCATGAATGGAGAGATCTGCACTTGATCCTTTACATGGTTTTAACTTAAAAAATTAAAAATAATGAGAATTTGATAGTATGTTGACTTGTGGCTAAATACAGAAGATAAGCTGTACTAAGACTAAATGCACTTCTTCCCTGTCACTGTTAGTTATTTTTTTAATGTTGTGACAAAACACCCGACATCCACAATATACGGAAGGAAAAATTTATTTAGCTCACAGTTTTGGCAGGTATCACCCACACACAGTCCGTTCATGGGGCAACCAGCATCCCTGAGGTTCCCCGGCAGATGCTGGAGAGCTTTCACCCCATTGAAGACAGAAGCCAAGTGAAAGCAGGAGACCAGCCAATGTCTGGGGACAGGCAAGGCTAGCGCTTCCCCAGGAAGAAGCTACAACAATGTCCCTTCTTTCTTCCTGTACTTCCTGTATGCCACGAGCTGCCATTGGGCGCTCACCCAACATACAGGGTGGGATCTTCTTCCTCACTTCCTGGCCTACAATCAACAACACGCTTGAAAGCTCTGCCTGATGCCCTTCCTCCACAGTGTCAACAAGTCGACACAATCCTGCCAGCTCAATCCCAAGCATTTGCCACATCCGGCCGAACCCTACTTCCCCATAGCACAGGACTCCACAGTTACCCCACTAAATCCAAACACAAGAGGCTTTTGGAGGACACATCAGAACCAAAATGTAGCAGGAAATATCATTTTAATTAAAGAAAACGGTCTTATAACTATGCTCCCAGTATCACAGAGCATGAAAAAGAAACACTTTTAGTTTGTCTAGAGGTGGTAATTCAAATATAAGTAAATATATATATATATAAATAAAATCACAACTATTCCAGTATTTGTTTTCAGCAAAATTGAAACAGTTATTTCCATAACTAACGGATACAATAAGAAATCATAAGCATCTGTTGCCTAGAGATATTTGTAGTAATCAGGAAAATCAGAAATCTTAACATTTTCTAACATATAGTTCAAGTCTCTCTCTATCTCTCTCTCTCTCTCTCTCTCTCTCTCTCTCTCTCTCTCTCTCTCTCTCTCTCTCCAATTTACAATCTTAACTTCAAGATTAAGCCAGACATATGACATTCTTGATACATTTAGTTTTAGTTTAGTCTCAGTTAGAAAAAGAATTAAGACTTCATCTCTTCTACCTAGTCATACTTTTCTTAAGTACGATATCAAGTGCTTTCTAATAAAGAAATATAAGTCTTCAAATTGATGTATTAGCCTAGATTTATTACAATTCTTTAAATATAATTTCATATCAAACTTCAGTCTTTCTTGTTCATCTCCCTCTGGTATGAATTACTTCATTGATTAGGCAGCTACGGTCTGAGGGCATAATAACAATCTGTAATAAAAAAACTCATTTTAGAAATAAATTAATATTTTCGACAGTGAAAACCAATTTTCCTATGTTCATTTTATAATCTATTTTGCATTATTTCCCATGTGTAACCAAACTATCCCTGATTTGTGACATTAAGTAGATAATCAATTAAAAATGAAGAATCACATAAAATACATGTCTCCAAGGATAATCTCTAGGGCTCTCACACAACAATACTTACATTGTTTCATTCAGCAGCTAAATTTATCATTAGAGAATTAAACAGTTTTGCAACTATGCCCAGTGTTGAGATATTTATAGCACAGAATTTCCCTGTTTTTTGAGAATTGTGTAATATATGACAAAATAGTCAATAAATGAAAAATTATAAAATTGCACAAAAAATCTAAATTGCATAAAAACTATTTAAATGTATTATATTATAGGACTTTCTAATACATTATACATTTTAATCTTCTTAGGTATTTGGTAAGTGATTTTTTTCATCTTTTTTATTAAGAAAAAACAAAACATTAAGTGTAGTTTGTCAAGCTTTTCCAGAGTTTCATAGCTTTTGTTATTCAAATCAAGGACTTACTTGACTCTAAAAATTCTTATATTAACTATTATTCTGTGCTTCTGTTCTTGGAGGAAAATGAATTTATCATCAACTAAATGTTAATGCTAAGGCTTTTGCATATACATACATACATATGTCTTATGTATATATAAATCAGGAAATCATATGTTTATCAGATATAAGCTTATGTAATATATCCATTGAATAGTTTTAAAGTGAGAAAAATGCTGCTAATAATACCTATTGTCTACATTACTAGTGTTATAATTTTAAGATTTTGCTAACATAAGAGTAAACTCAGATTCTGTAATAAATAGAATGCCCAAGTGATTAGAACAAACTAGGAATCATCATACTTTTATTTTAATTGTATTAGCTAGCTAATCATTATGAAAAAGTAAAAACAGTGAATCTCTCTCTCTCCTTCTATTCCTAAAGTTCCTACTACAGATTGTCATTTCTAACATAATTTAAAATTTCAGAATCTATTCCCTCAATTTTCATACACACACAAACAATTGTGCACATGTAGCAACCAAATGCCTTTAAATAAGACACACAAATTTAAACCATATTCAGTCTTTTGGTCTTTTGATACATATGATAGCTTTTCATGTCAGTATAAATTATGCAACATAAGTAACACATCTTTAAACCATGAACTAGTCTAGTAGAACTACTTGTTTAACTCTTTCCCTATAAATATATGTGTTAATTTGTTCCAGATATTCTTTATTAAAATTTTATAGCTAAAATGATTATGACTATAATATTCAATTGTGTCTATTTTACATAATTATATAAATAAAATGTGGTGCTATTGTATGATAGATATGGCCAATATTTTTAAATTTTCTACTATGTCCTTGTATGTTAATTGTGATGTTAGTACAAATGGTTGAGTGTTTATCATCAGCATCTTAAGTTGATCTCTCTCCCAATAAATTTAAGTATCCAGAACCATTACTAATAGGGGTGCTTCCTAATTAACATAGGAACAGTGAAGCATTTGTTTATAATGTCAGTTACCCAGGTAGTCTTCCTAGAAACATGCATGCTTTTGTTTGTCTCAAATTTGGCTTCTAAATTTATTATTAATAAGTTCTCATTATTTTATAAATAAGCTCACAGGCTTATAAAAATAATAATGAAACAAAGTTGCAATGAACCACTATTAAAAATTTTTTCAGGAAATAAAGCTTTTTTGAGTTTTCCACTACACATCACTTTATATGCAAACTGAACGTATAGCTTCATAAATACACAAAAAAATGACCGTACAGTGATTTATAAACAACATGAGAATTTCACTAGTTATTGGCTCTTCTGAGAACCATTAAAATTTTTCCTGCATTTCATGCATTGTCAAGAACAATGGCCAGTGATAAAGTTGAAATATCTCATCAAGCAATATTATCTAAAGAAAATTAAAAATTTTCATAATTTTAAATGAGTTTATTGCATTTTTATATTTAATATTTTTGTTACTTTTTTGCCAGGACACAGTCTGCAAAGCCCACAACTTAGGTTTAAAAAGTTTTATTTTATATTAATTCATATCATGTACTTCTAATATTTATGGCTTGGGAGATGCAATACAAAATTATTTTAAAATATTTAAAATACGATTTTCCTGAAATTTATATTATAAAAATTTTTGAGAGGGTATGTGTCATGATACACATTTATACTAAATATATTTAGTTAAAAACTGTGATTTGTGTGAAAATATTTGTTTTATCAGTGTCAGAATTTATATAACTACATGTAGCACAAAACTGTATTGAACGTACTTTAAGATTGTATGATCCAGGGTTTAGAATCTTTCAATGTTCCAAGGCTATTATCATTTCTTATTATAATATTCCAAAAATGTGAGTAATTCTAAAATTTGCTTCACTCTTTCAAACTCATCTTTTACATGACAGAGATTAATAGAATGTTTCATTTTTTTCAAAAATATTCTATATGTGCAATAATTATTTCTTGTCAACATGAAGTTATTATTAATAGTTAGAGTTTGCAATCACCTAGTATTTGATTTTATTCATTTTTTATTTTTCCAGATTTACCAAGCTAGTGTATCCAGTCAAGAAAGTATTAAACACATGCAATTTGTCCCTCATATTTTTAACACTGTCTTGGACTCACTTCCTTAAATATCCCCCCTGATACACAATGGAATCATTGAAGGCAAATACATAGCATTATGTGCAACCCCGAGTTATTTTTTAGCATCTTCAGTACATATTTATTTGATAAATTCTACACTTGAAGAAACAGGCAAAAGCATCTTTACAATTAAATTTTGCCTGTGTATCTCTTCAAGGAAAATGTTTCTGACTATACCACAATATCATATTTACTATGTTGTTTCAAAGTTTAAGAGTTCGATCATGAAGATTTTAGAGTTGGAGAGAATGATAATTTCGTTAAAACAAAAGCTTTGTGAACAAAAAGAGAAATTCCATACTATAATTAGAATTGCCTTAGTTCAGTGATTTCATATTAGCATTTGTGTAGACATCTGCGTGTAATTATTGTGATATTATATTTTACTATTTTGTTTTTCAGATGTGATACCAATGACAGTATCTTTTATTTTCTAATGATTATCTGTATTATATAACATTGTGATGGTCATAGATTAACATTTACAAGAGACATTAACACATAACTAATTAAAAGGAAGAGGTAGTACAATTTTGATGCTGTTTATTGGACGATGATGCAAACATCCTAATCATATTACTTCCAGTGTTATCCATAACTAGCTCATGGAACTTTCAGTATATACCAAACCCTGTTAAAAGTGTACATGATATAATTTAATTAATTCTCAGAGCAAATTTGTGATGGGAGTCATTATCATTGCCATTTTACATGTGTAAAAATAATATTATTGAGATTGAATTATTTTCTTAAAGATTTCTGAATTCTAAGCAATAAAGGCAGGCTTTAATCACTTGCAGCTGTTTTCAACGCTCATTCACTTAATTAGTGCATGATGATCCTTCTTGAGCCAGTGTGAAATTATTAATAAATTAGTTCCTAAATGTAGAATCATGGGGAAATCTCTCTCAGTAAAAGCTTAACAATTTGTTGGAAAGGAACAACCATTTTACATACAAATATGCCTTTTATAATAGTAATGTATCAAAAGAAAGCAAGATCTATTAGTTATGGAATATTATTTCAATGAGGATAGCTATGATTCTATAGAAGCTTCATCACAAAGTTGTATCAGTTGAATGAAGAAACCAATTTAGAGTTGAAATTGGAAGAATTTTTTTTTCATTTTTAAACACCTTGCTAAAGACTGAACAATGCAAATCATTAGCATATTATTTTGCTCTACATGGACACATTTTCCTTTAAATGCAACAGTATCTGTTATATAGTATTAAAACTTTGAAATTACTGCTCTCAGTTTTTGTAATTTGATTTGAAAATGGTCTTTGTTATATACATAGGAGGTCTAAAAATGTAAGACCTTGTCACATGCTGTGTTCAGTTTTTTCCAAAGTAATCAAGTTTAATTTTAGAAATGACTTGGATACACAGAATTTAGCAGGACTGGTAGACCAAGCTTGTTATCACAGCTCCCTGGGAGCCTGGGAAAAGAGAACTGGAAGTTTGAGCCAAGCCTAGGTGACTTGCTGACCTAATTAGACCCTATCTCAAAATCAGTAAATCTAAAAATGGGTTGGGAATGAACGGAAAAGTCTTAGTTTCTAAGCCCAGAAACGCAAATAACAAATCATAGAATTTAGTATTTATTTTCAGATAGGATTATATAAAGAATTGCAATAAGGTGTTTTTACTGTATATTTTACAATTTACCACATTTTGTTTTTTCTTCATTTTAACTTATTTTTCATAAAGGATAAGCCATAGGAACACAAATATGAATATATGAATACACTATCCTCCCACCCGGGGCATCAACTGTATAACTGATGAGCTTTCCCAAAACTAATTAAATACCAGATGACATTCTGCTTAATAATTATGTTTATCAGAGACATAATAGGAGAGGATGATTAATACTGCTTCTACCCTAAAGAAACTAACTATAACCCGCACATTAGCCAAGCAATACAATGTTTGTTGTTTATTTTTGTCTGAAATTTGATATAGTCAAATAAAAGTAAATACAGGAAGCTAAAGAAAGCTAAAGAAAAATTTTATCAAAATCTTTCAGCAAGTTGGTCATGAAGTTACAGTTAAGATATTCTATTCACTATACATATGCTATATTCCACAATAAAGCCCATAACCACTTCAGTATCCACGAACTTCCTGTCGAAGCTGGAATTTACGATTGTACACATACCCTGTGCCAAAATGTTTCTGTATAGAATTAATGGACACTAATTTAAGGAGACCATTATATCTACCTGGAAGGACAGATGTCTGAAACTCAGTATGTTCTAAACCAAGTTCATACTCTACTGCAACTCTACATACATGCATTTTTCAATCTGCTTTCTTACTTAAATTAATGACAGTATCACATTGTGTCTGCATTAGTTTCTAACTTAGAAACATCAGCACCATTCTTACCTCTGTCTCTGTCATCCTTGTTCATAACACCCAACATCTCACAAGGCAGCACATCAATTCTGTTTCAGAAATATCTCTGGCATTTCATATTAGTCATTGCTACCATTGTTTTCAGGAATATGAGTCCCTAAAAATATATATATTTATATAATACCCCCTGCTTTAATATTTCTGCTTCCCAGAAGAGTTCCCAAAACATAGTAAGACTTTAGCAAATATTGGCTAAATTAATTCATTGATTTTGTTTCCAACATAATATAAAAACAGCAACTAATAGTTTGGAAGTCTCACTGTTAGCCAAACACTGGGTCAAGTGCTTTGAAAAATCTTGCTTTTAAAAGAATTTCATAATAGTATGGTTCAATAATATTGGTCAGATTCAAAGTCCATGTTTTTGACTAAAATACGTTTTCTCAGATTAGATCCTCTGTACTACTGTTGTTGCTCCAGGGTATTAGCTGACTGCCATAGCAAAAACATCTCATGGTGTCAGCATAACTTTCATCATTTCACACTGTTATTAGCGCTGTCTTTGTAAAAATCTGATCTACTCTAATTATATTAACTACAGGAAACCTCTCAGTGACCTAGTTTCTTGTCATTTTGTATTAGGGGTTTTACCATGTGGCGTCGACCTGTATTTTCAGTCCAGTTGGTGGAGATTCCTACTCATAACTTGATTATGTAGCCATGAAGACAACATCCTCACTCCCTGAATCATGGCATTAGCTGCGTCATGTGCTTTTGCTTTCATTGTCTTGAAATTTCTTTATTTCCAACTACTCATTAACTCCTATTTATCTTTAACAGACTTAACTCCAAATATCATCTTATTTCAGAATCTGTATTTGAAAGATAATGTGGAACACAGGTAGATCTGGATGTGCATTTTGAAGTTTTCATTAACCAACTGTAAAAGTTTTAGAATGGTTCTAGTCATCAATTGATTTTTTTTTGAGTTTTAAAGTTGCCACGTTAATACCTGAATTTAAGGCTTATTTCTTTGATTAAGTGTGATAAAGCAACTCGAGCTTGGTAGATACAAGAAAGTACATCTCCATTCAATTCTTTATTCTCTCTTCAGCTGATTAAACTGTTCCTATTTAAAGTTTCTACTTCACTGTATAAAAATTCATGCACTTTTAAAATTTCAGAATTTAGACACATGACAATCAAGTAGATTTAATCAAATTGGGAAAAATAATTCGTAACTATATGTGATAAAGTATGCTATACTTTATCTTTAATCTGTGTGAATTTTTTTCTATTATCCTTAGTCAGAAAGTTCAATGAAGTTGTGTTTACATAAACTTCCTACTTCTATTACTTTAATAACAGTCCACAGTTCTGATTTGTCCAGTATTAGAGTCAATCAATTAACTAGAATGACTTGATGGATTGTAAAACTTTTCTAGCCTTGTTAGCATTTGCTATACTTTAGGGCACATGCATATGTCAATATCAAGTCACCAGAGATAGCTTTGGAACAGAAAAACAAAACCAAAAAATGAATTCCCGGCCAATTCAAGTGTGGGACTAAGTCTGCTGCCACTGATGGAACTGGCCGTGAGAGAAAGGCCAAGGGCACAGTGTTGGCTTCAGGGTACTTTGTGCATACCTATCAAATAGAGGCAAAGTGTTTGCGAGCTACTTCACCAGAGATCTGACCCAACAAACCCCAGCAGAGCAAGATCTCCTAACTGTGAGAGAATACATACTGCCCCTTCTGCTTGTGGCCACCGAGATTTCCTGCCTTAAGATGTATTAGAAATTCTATTGCCAAAAAGTAGGAGGGCAAAACATTTTATATATTTCTTTAAAATTACAAATTACCTTCTTCAGAATTATTTTCTTAGTGAGGAAGAAGTTGCTGCTCTAAGTCAATATGGCTATTGGTGATATTATTGATAACATTTTATTTATTCCTCATGGAAAACTCTGTTGGAGAGATGTACAGCAATTAGATTCTTGCCTGGGGCTGTCTATTTATTGATGTCTACACTCATTGACATTATAAAGAACTATGAAAGTGTAGTGATTGCATAGAGGAGTGTCTGGAGTTTGCTTTTAATTACATGTGAATATATTTAGATAGCACAGAAACAGCCTTTTAACTTTAATCACAAAATTTCTTAATTGTATAGAGCCATGGGGGTTGCAGTTAAAGCACTTGCTTAGCAAGCTAAGTCTAGATCTAAGTACCTGACTTTGATGTCCCAGCTCCACATAATCTGGGAGTGGTGGCACTGCATGTGATCCCTGTACGTGTTTGGCTGAGACAGGAGTATTGTCATGAGTCTAAAGTTACTCTGGGCTGGGCTCCATACTGAGTTCAGGACCAGCCTGGGCTACAGAGCGAGGCCCTGTCTGAAAAAAAAAAAAAATCCATACAGGAGAATTGACTTGTGCATTTTTTTAAAAAGAAAAGAACATAAAAAACAAGTAAAAATAACACCACACTTATTTTCTTTCCTGCATCACAAATGTATTACATAACACTGACGTGTAAGGGAAGAAAGGCAGGGGATAGCCAGTGTGTAAGTCCTGTACTCTTTCACAGAAAACACAATGGATGATCAAAAACTTAAAGAAATTGTTTACATGCATACAAATATTACATAACAATTTATTAAAAATTTACATTAATTTGCACAACTTAAAATCTCATCCTAGCTAATAAGAAGAATAATTACTTGTAACTTGCATAATACCTGTGTTTAAAAAGATTAATATTTAATTGAAATCAATCTGTGGGAAAAAAGGTGGTCATATATGCCAGAGATCTGCCTTTTATTATTCTTCTGTGATATAAAGCTTACAATATGTTATAATACTATTGTGCCTGACTTCCTGTACTAATTTAACTACACAGGCTCAGAAAACTAGGTCAAATATTTCCCTAATATCAAAAATCAAAAATGAAAAATATTGTAAAATATCAGTAATGTCAATCAGTAATGAAAAACACTTTAGGTACCTAACATTGGGTTGATAATTTTTAAATGGACATCATGAGCTGGAAGGATATTTTAGTGGTAGGGCATGTAGCTTGCAATAGGTTTGAGTTTGGTCACTAAAGTCACATAAATATGTATGTACATACATACATATATACATGAATACACAAGTGATGGGTTGACAGATAGAGTATAGACAGATTGTAGATAGGCAAGATAGATAAAATAAGACATTAAAGAGAGAAGAAAGCAGATTTATTACATCCAATACATATGCAATGCTTTCAATAGACTACAATAGAGGCATCAATGACTCAGTGACTCAACTATACTTGGTTACTTATTGAATCATAAAAAGATCTAAAGCAAAAGTGCTTATCACAGTATTCAGACTGGGAACAAAAGTGAAGGTCATTATTTCAGCCACACTTTATGTCAAGAGAAAAAATTTAGCTCCAGAAAATTTGAGTGACTGGTTCAGCTTGTTAACAATAGGACAAAAACGATCTAAGATTTCCTGACATTTAATGCAGTGAATTTGAAAGGATTCAAATCTTAGAATCTAAGATCAAAGTGTTTCATGTAATCATTAAGTTCAGTAACTAACAAAAGCATAGAACATGTATAATCAAATAGGGGAGACGAAGCACATTCAGGCCACAATTAAGATAGTGTTTCACATCTGAATCCATCATAGTAACTGTCTCTTTCCCCTTATAAACTATTCTGTGTTTTTGGCTTGGTGCCAAATGTAATTAATTTAGCATTCAGCATCATGAACAAAATGCACGCAGCACAAGCACCAGAATCGCCTGAACTGTGATAAGATGTTTACATCTGGAATCCCTAACAATGGAGGCAATAGAAAACTCACAACTTTTTCATCTTTAGGCGCACGGTGGAGTATGACAAGAGAAATAGTGCAAAACCTAATCAGCATGCAAATTCCATTTTTCCTATATCTCTCCCACTCTCTCTCTAATTTTCTGAATCATATTTACTCGATTGCAATGTGCTAGATTAAGTTATTTTTGCATCTTAACACATGCCAAAAATACTTCCATTTTGAAACAGGAAGAGAAAGAGAACCCAAGAAGGGAAGAAGAGGGACAGGATAGTTTATTAATATGTGTCATTGTGTTTACCTCAAATGATTTCCGATGTATCAATGTATCAGCTGGGAAAGAGCTAATGGTAGTAATTTTACGACATCTGCAATGTCCAAAGGCTGTAGGTTTCATTGAAGTATCTACCTGAAGGAGAATCTAAGTTTTAAGAGAAATTTTCTGGTCCATAAAGTTTTGAAAAGGACGAATCAGACAACTACCTGGATTCGAGTGAATGTGTAGTAAGAATGATTGTTTTTCACTTCCAAATTTTAGTCATCGGCAGGACCTACATAATAGCTAATTTTATGCTTATGAGAAAGGTTTGTTCCTGTTGACTCCAATCCTGCCTCTTTAATATTTGTTGACATTTCACACTGAAATGATCTCTGATTTTCTTAGTCTTTATGATTCTAATTTTTCTAATGCGGCATCTGATCAAGAGAAAAAGGTATCACAAGCTGTCATATTTTCTATGGTTCTTTCCTTAGTGGTACTGTGGTCTCTGAGATGGAGAGAGGTACAGTGCAATTTAATGACCTCCTTAAGCACTTTCTATTCTGTTAGAATAGGAAAAAGAGATAAAGCATCATGTGATAAAGTTCTTTTTAGCTTAAACTCATTTGATCTCTATTTACCTGACCTCCAATTGTTTATAGTGTAAAAATAACCTGGTAATTTCTATTGACTGCTTAGAAGGAAAAATGTGCTTAAAATATAATATTTGTATCTATCTGGTCTTGAACATTGAATTCGGGGTTTTGTGTGCTTAGTATCACTGGAGGATAGTAATAGGTTTGCCAGGTATGCCTATATGTGTATTCAACTAAAGTAATATTTATATTTCTTATTGGAGATTAAGGAAATAGCAAAGTTTCCATCCCTTTGAAGATTGCATGGAGTTTATCTAGTGTGAGCTTCGATCACTAGTCTGGTTATATCTGAAGTTCTAGCTATCAAGGATCATTTCCAAGGGTCAATATGTTTTGAATATTAGCACTAAATATGTCTACAGTAGCTTTGCTATCACTGATATTTACAAACTATAGAAGAAGAAGTTTGATTTGGCTGATAGTTTCAGAGGTTTCAGTCTGCACTTGAGTGGCTCCAAGGCACCAACATGGCAGCTGAAGGGTGTGCATCACACGGTGGCCAGGAGGCAAAGCAAGGAAACCGTGCGGAGAAAGGGAGGACAAGGCGCCGGATACACTCCAAGGTCACTCCTCTGTGACCTACCCAGATCACCGGAAGTGTGTTTCACCAATCTCTTGAGCCTATCCTGAGAAAAGGCAGCTGAAAATTAAACTTCAACTCCAACTTTCATTTCAATTTTTCCCTTTTATACTGCGAAGATAGAACAGTTGAAGATAAGGCAAAGCAGAAAATAAAAATACTGTGTGTTCATCTTGAAAAACTAAGATGTCATAGCAGATCAACTAATGAAATGTCCTGTATTGTTTTTGCCTCTTTGTTTGGCTACATTGCACGACTTACAGAGGCACACTGATTACCAAAACCTCGTGGTTCTTATGTGATACAGAAATTGGAATTCACGTATTTACAAAAAAAAAAAAAGGTTAAATTTTATGTCATGTGATGTTTTTAACCACAATAAAATTTAAAAAAATAAAAATTATGAAATTAAGATAAAAGATGAAGCCAGCTTCTCACACGTGAGTTTAGCTTGACTTTTATTTTGGGCAAAATATGGAAGTAAAATACATTTGAATGTTTTCAATTAAAGGCTAAAACTCAAAAGTTCTTTGACACTTCAATTCTCCTTCCTGGAGCGTGCTCTTGCTGCAATGGGAACAGATCCATTCCTGGTTGCTAAAGGTAAAAAACATCATGGGAAATGAAACCTCATTCATTTCAATAAGATCCATTCTAGAAGTACCAGCCTCTAGACAAAAAGGAGGGCAGCTTTTCTCTGCCAATGGCCATTTGGATAACTCTGATACCATTCACAAGCCATGCATAATTGTTGACTTAAAAATTAACCGGCTACATTTAGTAAAACATATACATAAGTCACTCCAATATAATGACTGAAACTGCTTTTCTTTAATGAGAGGTTGGAGAGACTAAACCAGATAATTTTTCAAGCCTCTCATGATCTTGGGGCTGGGGACATTCTCTTTTCTTGCTCTACACAATTTAATGCTGACTTAAAACACTGAACTAGCCAAGTGAAGTCAATCAAGCACATTCCAGACTGGCTAATGTGACTCATACAGTCATGGAAAGGCAATATTTTATGTTATGAAATTAGCAGTCTTCAAATGATGGTTTGAGATCTTCTGGGGATTCCAAAAAACAATATGAAAAAATATTTTATAAAAATATTTAGGCACAAAGTGTCTTCCACTTCTCATCTTGCAGAGTACGTAGTAGTGTTCTAAAAGATATATGACATTTGACGTCATGTGAGTGAACATAGAAGTAGATATAAGACTTCAGCAATCATGAGTCATGTATTGGTTCAGATACAAAAGAAATCAGGAAAAAAAAATGAAAAATAATTATTTCTTTCTTATTGAATTTTATTTAGAAGCTGCTGTTCTTTTTCATAAAAATATACTGTGTGTGGAAAGGTAAACTGCTTGCACTAGTTGTCAATTGCTCATATTACAGAAAATGATAAAAACCTAGCATTCTTCACATTTCTAATACAGTAAAAATCATACAAACAAAGAGAAACTCGTAAGTGTTACACTTCTTTGGTACCTTTTTTCATTTTGAGTATAGAAATTGTTTCTAAAGAAAACCACAATGCCTCGTTCCTCACGATGTAACTTTTCTAGCACCCTATGAAGGTCAAAAGCTTGGAATTCATAGACCATGAATGTACTTTCTTTTCTTAAAGAGTGTCATATCATTTCCAAGCTTATTTTGTAACTGAAAAATGGGGCTCATTTTTAATACATATGAAGAAAAATTCATTAATATTAATTCATCAAATCTGTAAGGAAATGCCTGCCAACTTAATACAATGCCCTAATTTTTATGGAATATCAAATTGTGAAAACTGAGAACTGCAAAGGGGTATTCACTGGAGGGTTTGCCCAACTTGGAATGGAAGGTGCAGAGCTTCACTGTGCTGCAGTAATGATATAATTGGGGAATTTATTATAATTGATTCTTGAGGTTATCATATTTATTTCAAAACTAAGACACGTCAAGCTGAACATGGCTCCCTACCTTATTTAATGTAAAAAAGGAATAAAAAGAGAATGACTTCAATTCCTAAAGAGTCCATCTTTATCAAAATTTGCAAAAAGATGGTAGAAGCAACTTATTTGCTATACTACAGTAATTGCAAAGAGTAATTAACTTATTCAATCTTAATTTAATATAAATTGTTTTTGATACAGGGTCTTGCTCCGTATTCCAGACTGGTCCTGAATTCTCTCTATGGAGCTTCGACTGACCTCAAATTACTGGTGCTGGGATTACAAGCATGCACCACTACGTCCCGTTCATGAGCTGCTGGAGAGACAACCCAGGGTCTTGAGCTTGCCAGCAGGTACTTCAATCACTGAGCTATCCCTTCAGCCCAAATTTGTATCTTCTATTAGCTATGAACTCTTTGGCTGAGCCTAAGTGAGCTGGAGTAGTGACAACAAGGAAAGTAGAAAACGTAAATAAATTTCTAAATTTCCCATATCTGACATAGCAAAAATGAAAATGAATCACATATACTAGAAACATTTAGAAAGGTACAGATTATCGTGAATTCTAATTGTAAGTGGTTATTGCCGGGAAAAAATAAAAAAAAAATTAAAAGTGAGTTCATGGATTTGAATTTCAAGAGTGGAATATTTTTATTATGACATTTTATATAATGTATTTTGAAAAACATAAAAGTAAAAATAGAATATGTAGAAGTATTTAGGACAAAAAAGTGTTGCACTAAAGAACATGGTATATGTACATGATATTTTTTTTTTCAAAAATACAGGCTGATTTACACCATTGTAAAGAAGCCTGTCACCAAATTTTTAAGTACTTATGTCATGAGATGGCAAAACAGCAGATAGATAGATAGATAGATATGTGGTAAAGAGAAGTGAAGTCTTATATACAAATTTAATCAACTTTAGCTACTCTTTTCATGTATCTTATGGGAAATTTTATATTAAAAAACCTAAAAGTATTCTGGGAATTGTCTACTTATCTAAACAATGTAAATTACTGACAATTATAAGAACTTTGAAGACAACACACTAATATTGTTTATTTGTAGAGTCTACAATGTTAGAGGAGAAACATAATATATTATCTTCAAAGGCAGAGATCACACCCACTTTTTCTAATGTCATGGCTTCATTGTTTGTTAAGGTTAGTTCAGTAAAAGTCCATCTTCCAGGAGAAGAAATAATAAAGTCATAGAACCATACCAGAGTTATGAACAGAAAAGATTGAAAACTTTAAGAAGCAGCAGATTGCTTTGAAATAAAGTTTTAGAGAAGTTTATTACAGTTGACTCAAAGAAATAATTCCACTGTTACACTATCTTTATAATGCAAACTGTCACATGTTACAGGTTAGCATCTGTATGAACCCAAACCACATGGTTGCTCATTTCAAGGTCATGTACTGGATCTGTATAGGCCATGAATATATAATGGAAAAAGCAAGCATCATGAAAATAAAACCACACACACACACACCTTTATAAGGATCTTCAATCAAAAATCTGCAAAAATGAAAAATCAGAATACAGTACGAATCTAGAGGGTAAATAATCATCGTTGCCTGGTTCAGCACAAGAATCTCTATCCTTTGAACACTTGGCTTTCCATTTTAACTGCCTTTTGAAGAGCAACAGGCAAGCAATAAACCCCAGGGGAATGAGTGTTAGAAGAATCTTAAAATTATATATAAACCACTTAAGAAAAAGGACCTGAGAGAACATATACTGTTTATTTTCTAGTAAGTTTTGGAGAAACCACCAACAAAACTAAGAATTTTTAAAAAATAGGAGGAAGCTTATTTCATATGTGAAAGCTGAATAAATTTATTCTGTTTGCTTGGTCTAAAACAAAAAGCAAAGCCTTTATTTAAATGGGGTCTTTTGTAGAATGTGTGTGGGTAATTGGTAGAAAGAAATTCTTTAAGAGGAGAATTTGAAGTCTTTCCTCAAAGAATTCTTACAGATAACATTTAAAATGTATGAAATCCTAACTAAAGCAAGCAAACAAAATATAAGACTACATACAGGGAGAAAAGATTTCATGAGTGTCACCAAGTAGGGACAGAGTTCGGACTCAAAAACACAAATAAATCAGATTCTTGAATTACACATACAAACAAGAAGAAGAGACCACTGGGTTTGTGAAAAACTCAAATAGAATTTTTAACTTGAAAATAATAAAACTTAAGAGTAGCAAAAGGATCAGTTTTTTTAAAAAGGCACATGCAGATCGAATCATCAAGCTGAAAAAGGATCCAATGATAAAGAAAGAATGAAATGAAGGAAGTAGTGAGAGATATGGAAGACTGACCCACGCACAAGAAGACACCTTAGGAAAAGTGAGGGCTGAACAGTTTCCAAATATTAGATTCTAGAACTCCAATAACCTGAAGTGAAATACATACAAGCTCACCTACTTTTAACTAGTTTAGAACATCAGAGATAACAAAGCATGGGGTGAAATTCTGTTGTGTGTAGTGATGTGGATAGACCTGAAGGTAATAATTTAGATAACATTTATCAGGTAGAGAAAAACAGATAGCTCATGATTTCACATTTGGAATCTAAAAATGCTGAGATCACAGCCACCAGAGAGTTGAAAACAGTCAAAAACAAATGGTCAAAAAAAGCACATGTACAACAACTCTACAGGCAGTTGGTGTTTTATTACTCCCTGGAAGTTGAAAACCATAGTATAAAGTCTTCAATCACAAGAAATAAATTGAAAACTTAGACTCACAATCTAAGAAAACTATTTTTCAAGAATGACATAAAAACATAAATACCCTCAAAAACCCCTAAGAAATCCCCAATATAGGAAATAACATACAATATACTTTTAACAGATAAAGTTGAAGATCTAAAAGAACAAATAGTAGATTAAAATGACAAATGTGTAAATGAATATAATGTAATTAATTGAAAATATGATAACTTCTCACTCTTGTAATAAGAAAGAAGACAAAAACACTCAACATTAAATCAAGTAGAGTCTTTAGGTCTCATGAGATTTAAATCAGTCTAATGTGTGTATATTTCAGAGTGTAGAATTTTTGAAGACAAGGGGAGATATATTAATTATATACATGCATTAATAAATTGTATTTTTGGTTCTCTAAATAGTTTTTTCTTCTATAGCATATAATTTTTGAGTTTCAACAAAATTATCGTGTCATATAATCAGTACTCAGAAACGTTCAAGAGAGATTCTCTCAAGCTTATTGTAAAGTGGTGCGTGAGGGACAAAAAAATAATTATATATGTTATACTGATGCCCTTAAATTCACACCAAGACAATTCTACTTGCAGAATATTTTTGGTAATGTATAAATATTCATAGCCCCTCCAGAATATCAATGTGAATAACATCTAATCTCACCTTAAGAAAAAAGTTGTCATAATCTGTCCCATGTGAATCTGCTGATATTCTGGAGGAAAAAAAAAAAGCAGACCAGTATTAACAATAAAACTCATTGGCTCATTATTGATAAAAATACATGATATGCTAGATTAGTATTTTCTCATAACTGTATGCTTATTCCTTTTTTCTAAATTTATCTAACCACAGAATAGACAATTTAACATATTCGTAAATGAGTATCACGGAACATTCCTTTTATTGAGTAAAATTATGATATCAAGATAGTTAAATGAAAGTTTTGAATTGCATATTGTAATTGCATATTATAAAAGACATATACATATAATCACATTTTGACATTATCTTTTTATGTACTAGCAAATAAATTTGACATTTTTTCATAATGTTCTACTTATGCACAGTATTGTTTGCTTCTGTCCATGTTGCTGGACTTCCCTTTACCTAAAAAAGGGTATTTTGGCTACCTTGTTAGATATTTATCTAAGTAATTGATTTTTCAATCCATATAAAGTTTTCAGCATTGAAGAAATGAAAAAATCGTTCCTGCTAAAACACTGTGAATTCATTGCTTGGAACGCATTTTGCTATTGAATGTCTGCCAGATTATGTTAACAAGAGTTTCCAGAAGAAAGCTGTGCAGTTTCAATGCACTGCATATATGAAGAAAATTCTTTCCAAATAAAATGCCTTTGAAGTCATGTGCATTTTCCTTAAGTAAGGGTAGTTTACTTAGGTGTTATTATTTTGCTTTATGTCTTTCTCAAATGTGTATTATTTATATTTTAAAAATTCAATTCTGCTATGGGCTATTGATGTATCTCTGAGGACCAGTAATGCTATGTTTTGGAATTTGATGTTGTGTAAATATTTATTCATTTGGACAGCAGTCAATTGTGAAAATGACTATACTCAGAAGGCACAGATTTCTCTACATTTCCTGACATCTCTGCCTCTCTCATCTCTACATAAACATGTTGTGATGTTTATTTCAAATAAACTTATTTTTATTATGGCATTATTTTCCTTACAGCTAAGATGAAAGATTTTAAGAGACCTAGCTTTAATTCCAAGAAATTTAGTATGCAAAGGACGAAAGAAGCAATGAATGAATTCCAAGAAAGTATTTGGTGTTTGGCCACGAAAGGACATTTGAGTTAGGGAGTGCTTGTTATCAGTCTTATGCATTGAACACAAACATACATGTGAAAAAGTCCAGTTATAGGGAGTGGCTCTCAGGAGTTCAAAATTATACTTATTTTGAGAGTACAAAGATCCATGAATACCAGATACCTTATAATTAGCCTGTACTTCAGGATTAATTCCATTTAGCAATAATATTATTTTAAGATATGTTTTTACCAGCTCTGATTATTTTATAGTAGCCCATGAAGTTTTAAAGAATCTGATTAACAAAATGAAATCTGCTGATTTATCCTTCTTTGAACATCACCAACCAGACACTTGAGCATATTGCAGACAAAAGAGCATGGAAACACTTTAAGGACATGTGAAGATTTTGCTTTCGTGATAGTTTCTTATGTAATAAAAATATATATAACAGAGGTATACCTGAGAAAAGAAAAATACTCATTTAAATAAATGCTAATCAAGCAAAGATCCTTTCCTCAGTTCAAATCAAATATTTTTGATTAATAGTTTGATGTGAAAAATTGCCAGACCTAGGGGCACAGATCTGTAATCTCACCTCAATCAGAGACTGAAGCAGGATAATCAGTTACCAGCTCATTCTGAACACTTAGCAACTTGGGCAGACCCTTTCTTGAAAACAAAAACTAGAAATTGGTGTGGAGATTTAGGTCAGTATGAATATCCAGAGAAGGCTCCATCCCCAGAACCACCAAAAGCAAAATATGATATAAAAATGTTATAATAATTCTCCCTATTTACTTGCAATAATAAACAGCATACATTGAAACAGATTAGTTGCTTTTTCTGATTAATAGCTAGAAAAGTATAAAGTATTTTCAATGAAACTTATAATGAAACCATGATTAATTGTTTATGCTTTTATTTTTTGCAACTGTCTTCTTCTGAAGTGTCATCATGAAAAGAAATAGCTTTATACATTTCTAGCATTTAGCATTATTAAGATATGTTTAATATTTTTGACCAATAATAATTGCACATTTATGGGATACTGCATTATATGCCAATATAGGTATATCAGCCTTTCAAATATGTATCACTTTTTATATACTGAGAACAAACTCACTAAGTATTTTGGAACTAGTAGTCAGGTGTTGTCATCTACAGCTATGCCACTACATTATAGAATACAGAGATATCAAGGAAAACATTGAAACATATTAATACTCAACATATTAAAAATTATTTTTCCATTAGACATGTTAAAATTATTCTTTGTTCTCGAGTGCGCCCTATATGACCTAACCATTGTCTCTCCATCATCCACTTCCTTCCCAGCCTGTGGTATAAACTATTTTAATCTGATATAGTATGAGATTAATTTTATTTGTCTTTATGCACCAAATTTATTTTATTTAACCAGACTTTATCCAGTTTCATGTCACTTTATGTACATTTCCTTTCCTTTAGATAGACATCGTGTAGTCAAATTGTTTGATTCTACGGACTTTCATTAACTGTGAAGGCATCCTCCTACTGCGCCGTGTAACGACTTTGAGCTGTTACATCTTCTGTTTCTCTGTGCCCTCATCAGTATTTGTTCCTTTGTATATTAACTATACAAAATGGTTTGATTTTTATATTTTTGATGATGGGTAAGGTTGGTAATAATATCAATATATTTGCTAAAATGCATATATCTACTTTTGAAAAATGTCTATTAAAATTACTTGTCCATTTTAAAATTTTTGATTATTTGTGCGTTTTCTGGTGAGTCGTTCAACCTTGGAGTGTGATGTTAGCTGTGGGCTTGTCATCACTGGCCTTCAATTGTGTTCATTTGTTTTTGCTATACCTAACGCATTAAGGTTATTTTCTAATCAGGAAAGGAAGTTGCATTTTCTCATACATGTTTTCTGTACTTGTTCATGTACTTTTGGCCCACATTCTGCTGCTGTGGCCCCTTATATTTATTGATTTGCTTCCGGTGAAATATTTTCCCATTGCTGGGATAAAGACAATTTGATCACAGCATTCAATTTTATTTGCTGTGTTGTCAGATGTAGTGTGTTAGTAGCATTCTGGAAACCCTTATATTCATTCATCAGTCCTAGTGGTGTATAATATTTACCTTTCTTTTAGTTTTCTCCATCTTCTTTCTTCTCTGCCTCCATCTCTCCCTCCCACTCTATTATTTTTTTAATTTAATGGTTATTATTATTATTATTATTTTTTGGTCTGGTTTTGGTATCAAGGCAATGCATGCCTCACAAAACGAGTTGAAAAAATTACCTCCATTTTAATGTTTTAGAATAGTTTTTATTCATGGTTCAATTTTACATGATTTATATGTGTTGAAAAATATATATTTCTTAAGTTTTTCCATTATTGGAATATGATGGGTAGAGGTCACCAATAACGTTTTACACTTCTGTGGCATCGTTTACCCTAACTTCTCTTTCAGTTTTCATTTTACTTATTTGAATTATTTTCTCATCTAAAATTTGATTTTATTTTTTAATCCAGTTTCTTTGTTCTGTTTCGTAGTTTTTGTGCATTTTTAAAAGTTCTCAATTTCCATGGTTCCTCTGGATCTAATTTCTAATTTTATTTTATTTTAGTCAAAAAGGTGGCAATATAATTTCAATTTTTTGAAGTGCGTCAAAAATTCTTTTGTTACCAACAGAATGACACAGAGAATAAAGTCCTGGTGAGAAGAAGATGTAGTATGCCACGACTGGGTTCTTTAAATGACTGGTAGGTTCTTTTGATATGTAGTGAAAGTCAACTCCTATTTATCTGTGTTGAGTTTCTGTGAGTCATCCATCCTTTAATGGGAGTCAGGTGTTTAGTTCTACAACTATTGTTGTACTTCCTCCTGATCTGTCTGCTATCCCTCTCTCTCTCTCTCTCTCTCTCTCTCTCTCTCTCTCTATCCATCCACCCACCTAACTACCTATATCCCAATAGCAGTTACATGTATTTTTATGACTTTTGCGTATTCTCTCTGAATTGATCCTTTCTCATGGTATAACAACTTACATCATCACTTTCCATAATTACTAGCATTTTCTTTTTTGTCTAGTAAAGTGTAGGCCCTCTACTGGTTTTTGGTTTTCATTTGTGTGAAATGATTTTACAATTTCATTTCCAGTCTATTTGTGTCTTTACTGATGAAACAAGTTTACTGAAGACAGGATATGACTGTGTTGTGCTTTTCAGCCATTCACTCTGAATCTGTCATTATAGTTGAAGAATTTAATCCTTTCACATTCAAGTTAACAAGATATATTAACAATTTTTAAGTTATTTAAGAATATATTTTGTGTACCTTTTATTCCTTTATTCTTCTCTTATTATTAGCCTGTGTATTTGGTAGGTTTCTGAATCAATGCAATTTTTTTCTTTCCTGTTTATGAAGGTACTCTATCAATATGCACTATTCTTGCCTGCTTTTATGATGATAATTATTATCTTTCCTCTTTTAAATGAAGGATTTTGTGGAGCATCCCACTTAAGTCCAGCTTAGAGATAAAAATCCCTTTAATTTTTACTCATAAGAGAGAAACTTTATATCTCCTTTATTTCTAAACTATAGCTTTGTGATTGTAGTATTCAGATTTGTGCATGTATGTCTCCAGCACTCTGGATATATTACTGTACTGACACTTTACCTGTAAATATTTTGCTGAGAAATCTGCTGTTATTCTAATCAAGATTTTCTTGGAAGTGACTTATAGTTTTCTTTTCTTGCTTTTAAAAATCTATCTTTGACTTTTGACAGCTTGATTATAAATTTTTTTATGAGAGCTCTTTAGGTTAAATTTAATTCAAATTATTTCAGATTCACAGACCTCAAATACGTGTTTTCTAAGCTTTACAAGTCTTGAGTTATTATTTTGTTCAACAGACTTCTTATGCCTTTCACAATCTTTTCCCTTCCTGCCACTCTCTTAATAAAAATACTTATTCATTTAGTAAAATCCATCAGGTCCCATAAGCTTTCTGCACTGTTTATTCTTTGTTTTTTTCCCCCGTGCTATCTGAGTTAACTCAAAATGTCTGTCCTTAATTTCAGAAATTCTTCCATCTGCTTCATTTTGTTGTTTGGACTATTAGTTATAAATCCTGTTGTACTGAATTTTTCAGCTGAGAGATTTTTTGTAAATTCTTTGTTGAATTTATCATTCATATTATGAATTTTTACTGATTTACTGAATTGTTCATATCTTTCTGCATTTTATCAAGCTTATTTAAGATTATTTTATGAATTCCTTTTCAAAAATGTTATACGTGTCCTGGAGTTCTGTTCGTGCAAATGTAGTTCACACCTTTGTCATGTATCCTTGCTTTTTAAATATAACTTCCCTAGCTTTATGAAACTTTTTCCCCGGAATGCGGAGAGACGATTTTCCCTTGCACAGATATGAGGATCCATGGTGGCTTTGACTCTGAGTGGACCCAATGCTGTGGTCTCTGTGCAGCTTTTGTGATCCTTGTTAGCAGAGCCCATAGTTCTGTCATTTGCCTAAGAGGCAATTGTTTCCAGTTGTGATGGTGAAGAATACTTTTTGAGGGGCGGGGTGGAACAAGGTTACCCACTGCCTTGTCAGTGTTAAGGCTTCTGCAGCTCACCATGTGGTAGGTGATCTTGTCTGCTTGTAACAATGAGCTTGCCAGGACGGAAGAGCTGGCATAAGAGTGACTGTTGGCCGACATGTTGACATGCATGATTGCTATCTATGTGTTAGCTCTATTCTGCCCTGACAGGAGGGCACCATGTGGCTTTGGAAGCTCTTTTCTTGGAATTCCTGCTGGTCCTTGGCTCTGAGCAGGTGGAGTCATGATGTTGTAGCCATTATGTGAGTATGGTAGAATGCCAGCTGAGTCTGAAGAGTGAAAATACTCTGGTAACTAGACCCCAGCATGAGCCACTCTCTAACAGTGTGGCCAGTTCCAAGATTGCATTGCATCATAGACACTCAGGTTGGAGAGGGTGATGGATCTAATAAAGTCTCATATTCTGTGATAATGCAGGCACAATAACTCTGAAGTCATTTGTTGTGCTGTGATCATTTGGATCTTCATCTACTTTGGAGCTTCATCTACTTTGCTGCTGAATAATACTGACGTGCTGTTAAGAGGTGGCTTCTGGCCAGAGGTGGCAGAACACTTGGGCTCGGCCCAGAAGGGGCAGGTCACTGGGCAAGGCCTGGAAGCGCAGCTCAGCCCTTCCTCCCTCACTTGGCCTTCTGTCTGCCATGCCATCAAGAACTGTGTCTGGCAGCTACAGCTCAGCGTGTGCTTCTGCCACTGCCAGCCATCCATGTCTGGGCTGAGACCCCGCAACTGTAGTCTAAAAATTAAATCTTTCCTCCCTTAAATTATGGAGGTCAAGCATTCTGTCCCAGCAAGAAGAAAATAACAAAGATGAGTGGTCCTTTAGCGGGGACTAACCTAGTTTATAACCTTCATGAAAAAAGAAAAGAAGAGAAATGAAAAGAAAGGAAAAAAGAAACCCATCTGTGCTCTGAGCAGACATAGGTAAGAGAGCATATATGAGAGGCAGCCGGTTCCATTGTCCTCTCTAGCCTGAGAGAGGGCATCCTTGTGCTCCTCAGGGATCTTGCCATTTCCTGATCACCTCTGAAGTACTTCCTTTGTCATTCCAGGAAGTGCATAGTTGTTCACTTTCTGTCGTGGTCCCTTATGTGAGAGGGGTAAAGCTGCAAAACATTCTATTTGGCTCCCTTACTAACATCACTCATCCTTAATGAAATGACTAGATTAGCATAGACTATTTTTTGATTTTTTAAGTCAAAACATATATATTGTAAATTTTATATATATTTCTAATAACTTTATTTATTTAGTTTACTTACTTGTTTATCTAAAAAAATAAGGCTACATGACAAAGGGGTTAAATACTTTTTCACTAACAGGACTCATTGTGGAGTCCAGTCTGGCTTTGAAAACCTGAAGGTCCTCTTTCTTCATCCTCCCACGTGATAGGATACAGACATGCACCGCCCCTCCCAGCTATTTTGAGGTGCTGCAAGATTAAATCTGGGTCGTCACGCTTTCTAAGCAAGTGCTCTACATGGAGCAACATTCCCAATACCCATTTTTTTCTATATCTGATAGTTAAAGGAAAAAGAAAATTTTCAATATATTGTTCAGAATCTGTTGAAAGTTCACATTTTTTATTTGATTGTTTTGTTTCTTTCCTAGCAGGATGATATGAAGATGTTAAGCAAAGTATTTGGCTATTTTCTATAGAAAAAAATCCCCTGAACTGAGTGATCCACTCATCTTAGTTTTCTAAGTGCCGGGATTAGAGCTAGGCACAAATACATCTGCTTATATTTATAGGGTACTGGGGATTCTAACCCAGGGTCTTGTACATGCTAGGCAAGCACTATGACCTCAATTTATTGTATTACTTAATAAATTTTCATGTTCTGATGTATTATAGATACTCAGTATATACCAATTAAACGTATGTTTTAAGATGCATATACTTTGATAGAATATAATAAAATAATTTAGGATTTCTATAATTTTGTATGTTTTATTCATATAAAATTTATTTCTGTATGAACCGAAAAGTTGAAAAAAATTAGGCTAAGGTTGACTAAACCAAAAAGCCCAGAGATAGAGTAATGGAAAGACATTATAAATTGGAATGGTTATGAAGTCATTTGCAAATAACCAAAACATAACAAGTGAAAGTGAAGTCCTTAGTTAACATTATACACATTTGAATACAGATCGATTGTCCCTAATTTGAAGGAACATGAATTGCTATAATCCCATGAATATTACCTATTTGCATATTGCACATTAAATTAAACAATAAGCAGTGCATACTTCCTTCATCCTTCCCAGACAATTTTCTTTACAACCACATAAATGGCTTCAAGAATCAAATCAACAGCACTACATCACTCAGCAAAATTTATGGCAGATAAGGAACACAAAACATGAAAGAAAATGAAAGACAGAAAGATTACCTTTCTCAAAAATCTATGCTCGTCTGAATCTTAAATCATGTATTCTTTTCCCTTCGTATCATTCCTGTTGTGAATCTCACAGAGGGAAAAAAAATGGTTTAAACTGACTGTGCCTTGCTGTCAAGAGAAACCTATGGTCAGGGATATATCTAATTCCCAGAGCTTTCATCATTAATATTTTATGAGTCTCCCTGATCTGTCCCATCTAGAAGAAAAATTTATCTTTCATTTGTGCAAGCAGTGCCTGCACAGTAATAGATTTCATCTCTGTAAGCTGAGTGGTGAGATGCGAATGGCAGCCCAGGTACGAGGGGGCAAAGGACTCACTTTATTTCTTTTTACTGAGCCTAGATCTACTTTACTGCAGTTGCAACGTCAGCCAAGCAAAATGAAGGATCTTTGAGGCACTCTGAACAGCCTCAGTTCCCTGTTATCTTACTTTGGCCAACACAGGTGAATGCATAGATTTTGCTTAATTTGGCTTTTAAATGAGACAATTAGCTGCGATGACTTTTTTCCCTTAAAAATTGCAGAGCATTGGTTACTAGAATATTACCATATTACCTTTGGTAACTGAAATCATTACCTCAATTCTAAAAATGTTTTTCATTATGAGAGACATGACAAAAAATAAAGCAATGACCTGCAAATATGTCTAATTCAAAAGACAGGATGAGCCACTTCTTGGTTGAGCACAGTGTGATTTGCTTTAATTGCAATAAGGATTCAATACAGGCTCAGTTAAGCATTGGATATGAATTTTCCCTGGACAGTATTCATCCATAAAGAAGTAAAATATGTACAGTGTAGGACCCTATACCAAAGCCAAGAGCAGAGGTGAGGGGGGGAACTCCACAATTTCGGTCTTGGTAATGATTTGTATAAGATTCGAATGGCATAGGTAACAAATGCAAAAAAATAGGGAGATGGGACTACATCAAATTTAAAAAATTCTGCACAAGTGACACAACCAAAAATTTATAAAGAAAACTATTGGAGGCCAAAAATGAAAATAGAGAAAGAATTAAATCTTAAGTATATAAGAAACTTACTAGGCAAAATGCACTCATGATTGAGTAAAGAATCTGTAAAGAAAATATAGAAGAAGCCAACAGGTTCATGAGTAAGAGCGCAACACCGCTAATCATCAGGGAAACACCAGTTCTAATCACCATGTGCTGTCACCTCACATTCAATCGAATGGCTCTGCCTTCAAAAAGATGAAACACAAGTGTTAGGATATAGAGCAAAGGAAACATCTGAATACCATCAGTCCAGCTACTTGGCTGCGTTACAAAAAAAAGTAAAACGTTTTTTAAAAACAATAGAAGTCTCATGTGATCCAGCAATCTCATTACTAAGTGTTTTTCCCAAGTAAATGAGGTCAGTGAGTTAGGGGCTTTGACGATGCCATATTTAAAGCAATGTTCTTCACAATCTCCATGATGTGGAGTCAAACTAAGTTTCCAGTAGGTGAATGGAAGTATAAACACAAATAAGTATAAATATTATGCATATAAGCTTTAATATTCAGCTTGTGAAAAGAACATTTTGTCATTTGCAATGAGCTGGGAGAACTTAGGAGACAGTATCTTAGTAAAATTACTCAGGAACATAAGACAGATATCATGACCTCACTTATACATCAAATTTAAAAATAATGAATTGAAGCACAGAATAAAATTGTGGCTATTATTGTCTGGAGTATAGCTGAGGGTTTGAGATATTCATCAAAAGACAGAAAATGTCACTTGGAAAGAATAAGTTGCAGAGATGTATTTTACAGCATCCCCACTATAGTTAATAATTTATTATATATGTGAAAATTGCTGAAAGAGTAAAATGATAAGCAGGTGAGGCAATACAAATGTTAATTATGTGGATTTATTCATTCCACAGTGTATACATATTTCAAAGCACTATGTTGTACATGACAAATATATGGAATTTTGTGTATCAGCTTGAAATTAAATACAACACAAATGAAATAAAGAACTAGCAATAATGATAGCTTTGACGGCACAATACAAGTCACACTGGGCTGTAACTCTAGGTCTACCTAGTCCATACAATCAACTGGCATTGTTGAAAGCTGTATAAAATTCCCCCAGGTAACTACAAAGAAAATATATGGAAAAATACATAATTGTATTGTTTATTTTTTACAAAAATAATATGGAATAGGCAGACAGAAAGAAATATAAGTATCGATATAAATATATTGACATGGATTTACTAGGATAGCTTACAAACTCAGAAGAGAAAGTTCAAAATGGCTGTCTGCATACACAAGAAAAGGAGGATCCTTGGCAAAGATGGAAGACCACTAGCATGTGATCAAAAATCAAGAAGTTCATTGTAGAACAGTCAGTGAGAGTCTGCCTTGTAGATCAACAACCGGAGGTTCCTGCCAAGACCTAAAAACCTATGCAAACCTGCGCTGGAGATCAGTGTCTAGAAGAAACAAGAAAGACAGAAGCAATTTTGTCCTGGAGATCCATGTCTAGAGGCAATGACAAAGGCTAAAACATCCCCAGAAGAAGAAGCCATGAAGCCTTTCTTCTTTCTTCCTATTGTGATTTGGGTCTTGAATGACCCTTTCAAAGCTTCCTGTTTGAAAGATGTTTCAGTCATGGATATTGGTCTATTATTTTCCTGGGCTGTTAAGATGTGGTGTTTGGTTAGTGTGGGTGGACCGCTGGAACATGGCCCAAGGATCCGCACTAGCTCTGCCCTAACCAGATCAATCATCTGTCTCTGCAGTCCATGAATAGCCACTTTCAGACTAGACACTCACCAAGCCACTCCATAACTGCCAGTTACCCATGAATGGAATGAAATTGTTTCAAACAGTGAGCTAAAATTAACCTATTCCTTTTTAAAGTTGTAGTTATTGAATATTATATATTGTATCCAACCAATAAAAAGGTGACTAAGACATTTCCCTTTTAATGCTGCTTGAGCTGATATTCTACTTGATGGAGAAGCCACATTCAGGATTGGTCTATCTTTCCCCTTTTGCTGGTTCCCTTTTCAGTTATCCATTGCAAAGCATGGCCCTGCAGCCCAGGTGGGCATTTTTCAGTCCATTTGCCACAATATGATAAATGATCATAGAAGAATTGGAAGAATTGCTTCTGAAGAAACATTTTCTCTCAGTGAAGAACTTTGAATTCATGACTATATCAAACTGTTTCTTTTGTTCAGGACCCATATCTCAATTTTTAATTATATATACTTATTTACCATATTTCTGATCTCATAGAGCATATATAGAAATCTGTGCATTTTGGGTCAAAACTGTATTCTCAGAGCCTTATACACTGTTGACAGGTAGTTTGTGTTCGGTAAGCTTTTTTCAGAATATTTACTTTTTGCTATTTTTATTTTCATCAGTGCTTACCAAACTGCTCTGACATACTAATTTCCAGTAATACTTAGGGTTAGAGTGATAATTTGTTCAACCTAGGGCTATTGATTTTTTTTTATTTATATAAACTATTATTTTTGAAATTGACCAATACTACTTTATCTAAAATTAACTTCTAAGCCTCAGAGAATTAACCATATAGTTGGAGAAATAAGACATATGCATAAAATAATATGAAATATGAAAAATTAAAAGAATGTATTAACTGCAATTATAGCTAGGCACTATACCTAAAAAAGAAGAAAGAATATTCAAAAGACTATAAACCTCAAGCATATTAGTAATGTTGAGATTGACACCACTGAAAATAACTGAAGAGACAACTTACCCTACCTGTAAAATCTAAATCTGGCTCCCTCGAAGATTTTTCTACTTAATTTTGGACCAGAAATACACATAGTTCTTGTGAGTAGAAAGGATCAGCATTCATTATTCATGCTAATAGGATATTACTAGAAGTGTGAGAATGTTTCTTTGCTGATACAAGTTGGCAGCTGGGTGCTTCCAATATGTTAAATCTTTGAAGACATAAAATAAAAGAGTAGAATGAGATTGCAATCTTTACCTGTAATTTAAGTATTGTTTAACATCCTTTTTCTCTCTTCCCTAAAGTCAGTCTTTACTATTCCCCTAATATGCAAACTTTTTTTCCAAATACTTATTATCCTCACGCAGTTTCCAAAAATGGGAGTTGAGCAATCATTTGTCAGAGTATAGTACACATTCCCCAATGCTCTTTAGCTAAGTACAATGGACACCAGTTGTTACTCATTGCCTCTGTCATTTTCTTATTGCTGGAACATCATACTCAACCCAACTTAAGAGAACAAAGGTTGATTTTAGCTCATATGTCAGAAGTTTCAGTCTGTTCACGGTAGGCTGACAATGGTGGCATGGGGGAAGGGCCTGAGAGAGAACAGTGGTTTACTGCGTTGTCAGAAGAAGGAACCAGGGTGAGTAGAAGCCGGGGCAGCTCGATATCCTTCTCGGCCACACCCTCAGTAATCCACCACCTCCTCAGTGATCTGCCCCACCACCAGCTTTACACCAGTCCTGACCACGACTCAACTCCTAACAGTGCACGAAAATTCACTGATCATTCATAACACCTAAATGCATATGGCTTTTGGGAGACATTCTAGATCTAAATCATAACATTCTTCTGCTAGCCTTCACCTCTACCCCCTAATGCAATAATGTGCTTATTCTATCTCTAAGATTTATCAAAATCTTAACAGTTCTAGGCCTGCTGGAAAAAAAAAAAAGAATAATCTGGTCTGAAGTCTCCTTTGAGACTTACACATTTAGCTGTGAGCTCCTGTGAAAATGAAAGAAAAGTTACACATTTCTGACACGTGACTGCCAAAGGCCTTTCATGACCTCCTGTGGCGTTCCCTCTAGCAACAGCCTGCACACCTTCTCTTTTGGTCTGACTCTTCTTACCGCCTGCGGCCTTCCTCAGCAGATAATCCATGTTCCCACCCGACATCTCCAAATGTTCAAAGACTTCCAAGCTACATTGGAAGGTATACCTTCAAGTTCTATGTAGCAGTGCATTGTTTTGCATTGTTTTGTAGTTGTTCAGAGGAAAGGAGAGGATTATATAATTATAAATTGGTAATAAAAATAAAAAGGGAAATCATGTTTGTGAATGTGCATATGTTTTAATGTCTTTTCCATATGTATGGAATATATATATATATATCTGTGTGTGTGTGTGTGTGTGTACACATACATATATAAGATCTACCCAGAGAAGCCAGTTCTTTCCAGTGTTTTTCACCTCAGAGTTTATTTGAGCAATAAAGCTACTGGTGGATGAAAGAGTATTGGATGTATGGGTAGATAGATGTGTTGTTAGACCATGCAGGTAAATCACTATATCAACAGGAAGAAAGCGAGAGTTTTCCACATTAAATAAAAGTAATAAACTAGAAAGATTTGGTGTGTCAATAGCCTTAAACACTTGCTTCCTTGAGACAATGGATTTGTGAGAATTTCCTGTTTTTTTAGCTATGATACAGGTAGTTATTTTCTTTGAAGAAGAAAAGTGTTTGAGATTCTTTATAACAAACTTCTGTATTGCTAATATTTTTTTGTTTTTAGAGCATGTAAAAGAATCAAGTGTTATATTTTCATTCTCTTATGCAATGCACTCTTCAAAACCAGTCACCTGGATGAGAAAAGAGTTATCAGTCATTAATTCAGTGTGTGAGGGCTTGGTAGAGTCATAAGAGCCACAGACAACACTTATACCAAGTAATCTTCCATTCAATCTTCAGCACTAATTTAGTTGATCCTCATAAAATATGAATTATTTTACAACCTGTAGCAAGTGCTTATTGAATATAACATATTATTAAGTTATCAAGATGGAAGAACAGGTGCTTTCAACAAATATTTCTGTTAATGAAATTCTAAAGGTTTATGCAAGTTATTATAATTGATTAGAAAATATTTTTCTAGAATTCGTTTTAGTGCACCTCCTTAATACAATAGTGTGCATCCTGCTCTCATAATAAAAATGGGTCTCTACTTAAAACTTAATAATTAGTCCATCGCCTTCATTTAAGTTTTATTTTTCTTTTGAAACCAATGAAGAGGAGGGTTTATCCTTGTTATTTCAGTTTCTAATAACACAACTATGTGTCTATTCCACTCTAATTTCCAACTCATGCTCCATGAAAAGGCAAAGCAGATTTCTATCTCTTCGTGGAAACCATCACTTACTTCAGTAAAAGGTGCAAGCAAAGCCTGGCCCACTTCTGTTGCAAGCTTCTGACACAGGCACTCTGAGGGACTGAGATAGACTACGGAAAATTTGAGGCAACAGGGGCAACTTAGTGATTTTTTGAGACTGTCACAAAGTCAAAATTAAAATAGACTTGGAATGAAGCTCATTGTGTAACCATCAGGCTTGATCCCCAGAACCAAACACGTGCGCACACACACACACACACACACACACACACACACACACACACACACAGAGTAATAATAATAATAAAATGAAAACATAGGTAAAAGTTAAGGTAAGAAACTTAGCTACTTTGACTTTTATGTTTAATCTGATACCTGTTTTTAATATGACTCTCTTTATTAATGTAATAAGAACATTTTAGATAAGGATATCAAATTAGTTCCCTATTTTTCTTCTGCAGGCTGAAGAACATCTAATGGAAGCCGCAGGGGTTATTAACCACGTGCAGACCTTGGCCTGGTCACTCTGCTTATTACTTTCTTCACATTGGCTCTACCAAACACCTTGTGGCAAAAGAGAATTTATAACTTCACCAGATCACCAAAAGCTGCCTTCCTCAAAATCATCTCTCAATTAACATGAAGACAACCAATGAAACTATTTAAGGACACTAATTCTCAAAAATTTTTCCATTCCAATATTCATGAAAGGTAGCAGGTGATTCCAATAATAATAGGAAAACCTAGATTTTTCTAAAAGATGAAAAGCAGAAAGATGAGTTTTATGAAACTCTTGAATATCTGTCATGCATGTTTTTCTTAGTTTATTATTACCTCCAATAACAGAAAGTTATTTTTGAAATGCAAGCAAATACAGGAGCTCATTAGATTTGTACTTTGATTAAATTTATTTTCTAAATTAGCCTTAGACAAGAGAGGCGAGTGCAGATGAGGCATCACAGATGAGATGGAACAAGATTAAAGAAAATATGGGGTAGTATTGTTTCTTTTCTGAAAAGAAGAAATTAATGTTAATGAATTAATATGAAAGGTGAAACACCCTACTTCATAGTAATATTTGTATATTTGGTATCAAGTCAAATAGTGGCATACAATGGTAGACTAAGTTGAAATTTATTGATTCACTCAAGGAAATAAAACAGTACAGAATATTACCATAGTGTCTTCTGTTGCTGTAAAGTATTCAGTGAATATTACCACAACTGCCCCACATAAGATTTTGACACAAGTACACCAAGGGGGCATGAAAAAATTCTAGTTGATTTGTTGATAGTTTAAGTGATGACATCAGATTTTGGACTGTGAAAACCAATGAGCAAAGTCAAACCAGAATTTAAAAAGAATACCTTCAGAAATCTTTCTTTTTAAATATCCTAGGAATTTAAAGTTCAACACTATGTATCACAATATTTTACATGGAAATGAGGATTGGAATATTATAACCCTTTCCAACTAGAAAAAATTGAAATTGCACTGGAAAATCTTCTAGAAAACATAGTTAATATACTCTAAAACTACAGTATAAATGGTTCAAGCATTACAATGATTTAAGGAATAGTATGTATGCATAAAACGATTAAAACATGCACCTGTACAGATATTATACATATTTGATGTATGCAAAAGTAGCTATAAATGTTCACAATAGTCATAGTCATATTTCTGTATCTTTAAGCACAGACATGTTTAAGAAGAGAACAAAATGAAGTGAAATCCAGTGAAAAGAGTTTTGCACCTTTTCGTATCTCTACTCCTTTGTTCTCAGTGAAGAGCGGCTAACTCAAAAACTCTCAATCTCTGTTTTTCTCTCCGCCTGTCTCTTTCCCTTTGTCTCTGTCCCTTTTCTGTTCTTATCATTTTTTTTTTCTTTTTAGGTGATCCACTACACAACTTCCACCTATTATAAATGGGCAAAGAAATTCTTTCTTCCCGTTGTATTATTTGTCTTCAACTGTGTGACCCTATCTAACAGCGTTTCCTGAATCTCAGATATGTGACTTTTTCTGCATTTTTCCAGAAAATCTACCATGAGAGTCAAGTGCTGCGCTCTCGGTGCCAAGACTATGCTGCCACATCACCACTTGAGTTCTATTATAGTGAGTGCTAGTGATGAGCATTGCTTATCAGATCAGACTGTAGGATCTATTTTTCCTTTCTATATTCTCTTCTCTTTTGAATTTGTTTCCCTTCTCATCCTTCCCTTTGTTCTCATTTCTTTGTTGTTTAGTCATTTTACCCCTAGCTTTATCTAAATCTTCTGTCATCTATGTGACTGCTTTGTCTGATCTAATCCAACCAATTAATTTTCCTTAGCTTAAAAAACAATTATACCTAGTGCTCTATATGACTTACTTAGGTTCATTTAATTCCTAGTAGGCAATTCTACCTCTTATCACATGCAGACATTTTTCATTGCTTTGCATAGTATTACTTTTTTAATATTTTAAATTACTATATAAACAGTGACACACTTTTACATAGGAATTATTAGGATAGAAAACACTTGGCAATATGTGAAGCACTACTATAACAGCAAAAAGGGTTTAAAGCATCATACCATCTGTTTGTGCTTGTATTCAGTGGTAATTTTATATCAGACAAAGCACACACAGACACACACATAGCACACGTGCACACACACACACACACACAAACACATAAATTTGATAGCCATCAAGTTATTGCAAACAGAATTCTTATGATTGCTGTAACAATGGCAGGTGGTTGAATTTATATATTCTACTCAAAATTAGCATATATATATATATATATATATATATATATATATATGGAGAGAGAGAGAGAGAGAGAGAGAGAGAGAGAGAGAGAGAGTTCATTAATTGGGGAGAGGACATACTCAAATTAATATGTTGCCTCTTAAAACTTATTTCCCACTATGAGTATGATTAGAAACACAATTATGGCTTTCCATTACTATAAAATATTTTTGAGTAGATAATTAAAGTATTTAATTTTTAGAACAGGCTTCTGTTCTCAGCATGAAATTTTGAGGAAATTATATCTAAATCAAAGTCATAAATAACATTTTTTTCTAAGCATCCAGCTTAAGAGAAATTATACTACATGAATTTTATGTAATTGTTATGCATAGAAGCCATCACTTCTCTGTGATTCAAAGGATTATGTACGTGGAGTATGTGCATACTCACGTAACATAGTTTAGCATTCCACATCTTAAAACACACAGATAGCTACTGTGAGAAAATAAAACAGTAACAAAATATAAACAAAAGACATTGGAAAAGTTTTCGGAAAATAATGTACCAAAAATGCCTCCTAACAACGTATAGAACTTAAGGACATCTAATTAATTCATTTTATTGTCACTGTTGGGTTGCTATGGAGATTTTTTGAAACAAAGAGAGTCAGCACAATCCAATTGATTTTAGTTCAAGAGGCTGTAATCTAATGCAGAAGCAAATGTTCACATGTGGAAACTAGAGATCTCATTTTACTCTCCTATGAAATCTCTTTATTATAAATGTACGTATTTTGACAATTTTGATTTAGTCCTCAGAAATTGACAAATGCACCATGCATCCTTTCTGAAATATTCAAGCGATTGTGTTCATCTAGGACAACTCATAACACCAGGGAGCAATGCATGGTTATATTTTTGACTCACAGCTTAGGGACGATTTGTTAAAAGATCTGAATGAAATCTGAGGGTGACACTTCTGACATTTTGTACATTTGCTGTGCATGCGGAGACTCCACTGAAGCCCTGTTCGGCTACTCAGCTATAGGAGAGCCTGAAGAGATCACACTGATATCTAACAAATAAAAGAAATAGTCTGGCCTCAACAAACAAGGCCTTCTATCTAGGAACACTGCCCCACTGTTCTGAAGCATGACCTTGCTGAGTGGAACTGCAAGGTTAGGTAGTACATGATTACGTATCTCCTGGGATGTGGTACAGAATGCAGACAGCAAAAGGTTTGCTAAAAATCTGTGTTACAAAAAAAAAAAAAAAAAAGTCCGCATTGTGAAGCCTCCATGTCACTAGAAAATGTGGACATTATATAGCTCGTTACCATTGGCACAGTGTACTGTCTAAGCACCCCCGTCCAGCGGGAGCTCTTATTTGCAGAATCCTTGGTAAACAATCATCTGTAAAAAAAGTGTTTCTGTAGGAAACACTTTGCTTCATGCCCAGACAATGTATGAGAAACCTCTTCAGAGGTGTAGCAAGGTGGGCCGCCACAGAATACAACATCAAAACAAAAAATGTACAGGACTGAAAACCAGAAGATTTTTTTTAATTATTATTATTCTGGAAATGCACGAAGCTAGCTGGCCAGCCTGCGTTGCTAGTTTCTTCATTTGCAATCTGAAGGCTTTGGACTAAAACTCTCTCTGTGGTATTTTCACCTCAAAAATCCTATAATTCTCTCGGCATTGCTATATGTCCTTGTTTTCCCAGAGGGACCATTCCTTTGACTAGCTGGAAATAAAATAAAAGTTTATACTGAAAAAGAAATTGGTAGGCAACAACTCATCTGTCTTACTGTATTTCTTCAGAGACAATCTGAAGCTTATCTTTTTGTCAAATGTGAAATTTTCTGAAAAGAGATTTAGCACTAACACATATCAACCTCAGTGTAGGCGTCTTCGGGGAAAACAGAAAATAAACTCAGTGCAGTAGTAAATAGTAAATGGTGAATTGTAAGTTTCAGAGCTAAATTATCAAGTGGAATGTCTAACCTATGTATCAAGCTGTCACAATGATATGAAATATATTTAGAACTTGATAGAATCACTTTCTTATTGGGATTCACTCATTAGAAAATTAAAGGTGTGGAGGAAAATGAAAAGGGTTTTGAGAAACCTAAAATTTAATTTAGATATTTCAATAGCAAAACAACTTTAATATGTTTTATTGGTTTATAGTTTTCTGTTGTCTGCATTCTAAAATTGTCCAAATGAATAATTTTTATTTAGATTGCAAATGCCACCAGAAAATATCAAGATGAGTATTTTTGAAAAGCATCTGATATTAGTATTTCTATAATCACAAATAGAAATTCTATACCAACTTCTTTCAAAGATACCTCAATGCTGGCCTGCCCAAGAATGAATTCAAATTCTTCCCTATTGCTTTCTTCCTTCACCGTTCTTCAGTCACATGATCCTCTTGCCATGACTCGAGCTAGAAGCTGCATGCCATCATAAAGTCTTGTTTTTGCATTCTTGTTACTGAAGGAATAGTGGATTTCAATCTGTAGTAACACTGAAAACTCAAAATAAATTCAGTTTCCCTTGGATGCACCCTCTATCCTTATTTAGCATAGTCATTTTACAATTTGGCTTAAAAGTGTCCAGTGAGCTCCAGGATAAGATTCTATTTCATGTTATTGTATGGAGATTTCTTTGTGATAAGGATCTTGCTGGCACTTTCCCTCCTGTTGTCTCCTCACTTTCGGCTAATTTAGAAGTATAACATCAGTAATAAAAAGCCTGGTGCAGTGGTCTGCAGTTGCAGATACTTGGAAGGCTGAGGCAGAAGGATTTCTTAAGTTCAAGATCTCAGTCTAGGCAACATAAGGTGATATTGCCTCAAAAAAAAAGAAGAAAAAGAAAAAGAAAACAAAAAAGAAAGAAAGAAAAAACCCTACAAAACCTATCACACTGATAAATTGAATATGTGATGCTAAGTTAGTAAAGACAATTAATGGTTAGAAAAGAAAAAGAATCTCATATGCGAAATGAATTACACTTGTGCTACATTTATTCAGTAGATCTTGGCCTCTAACATCGATGTTCTCTGTCAATTCTTCTTACTTAGCTACACACTTGTCTCATTATCTGATTCCTCTCTTACTTTACTATTTTTTGATTCCTCACTTATTTGAAGGTTTAAAATACTTCATAAGCAATACACACTCATTTGGAGACTAATATCATCAGCCTTCAGAATGAGGATAAATATTCTCATGCCTGTCCAGGATCTGCCTTCCTAGAGTCTTTGAAAAGTGTCTTCTGTCTTTAGAACAAATGTTGATGAGAGGCACATCTTAACAATGGACTCAAAATACAGGAGTGTGAACAGAAAGGTCTCAAATATATAGATGCTTGGAACTCTTGTGTACCCCTGATTGTATTTCATCCAAATTCTTTTTTATGGTGGTATATGAAATATTAACCTAGGAATCAAAGACAAGGAAACCTTTGTGTTCAAGAAGCTTCTATAATGGGGAATAGAAATACTGCCATCTGGTTAAAAAAATGCATTTTTTTCAGGTAGCTCTGGGGTTGATCGCCAGTAATAGAGTAAATAAACAAGTAAACAAACAAATACATTTTTTGTTGAGGGAGACAAATACACTAAAATGGATTATGTAATATAAAGTTAAATTAATATTCAGTAGAAGAATAATGTGCCACAAAGAAGAAAGGTGATTAGAAACTGTCACTGAGTGAATGAAATTGGACTTAATCTATAAAAGACGTCAGGGAGTGTTATGGATGGCTTTGCATCAGGACAAAAATTAAATGTATGTTCCTAAGGCAGAATAAATCTTGGAGTGATTGAAGGATAGCTATAGGCTAGAGTGACTTGAACAATATGAGTTGGAGCAAAGTGGATTATAGAAGAGATTGCTAGAAGCTATGTCATATTGGGTCTTTCATAAAGATCTTGGCTAAGATTTTCAAATTGGGAAAGTGTAAGTGACCTTTCAAAAATATTTAAGCAAGGAAAAAAGATATTGAGTTTATCAAAAATATCATCCTGGCTATTTTGACCAGCATGGATTAAGCAATTTTTTGAATTACATTCAATATTCATAGGTCATGTCTGTGTCTCAATGTTTCTTCAGAGTATACACAGTATTCACAGTATTCAACATGAAATTGAATATATCTGATCAAAGACAATGAAATAGGAGCAAGATTTACCATCAACTCTCAACTAATCAGCTGTATTTATTTCTATGTTAATTGGTAAGACCTGATATTTTGAAAACCGTGTTTACACACTAGTAATTAATATTTTTACTATAATGTAAAGTGCTTTGACCAGAATATTTTAGTTTATTTAGAACATGTACATGCTATTTGAATCTTTCCAGCCATTCATGATTATTTTAAATATTTATCTTGATTATTCTATTTTCAGATTTTACTGTTTTCAATATTCTAAAATAGTTTTATTTATTTGTACTTCATGTATTTCAATACTTATCCTATTTTTACTATTGGATTAATTTTTATATACATGTAGCAGCATTAAGTCTGCAAGGAATGATAAATTTGTTTCTTCTCTATTACAATCTATCATTTGATTTTTTTTTACTTTTATAACTTAAACATACAAATTAGTACCACAATTACATCAATTGCGGAAATCACTGTCTCCTCCACTTTACCAATAAGCATTTACTTTAAATTTCAGCCAGCTAATACAGTGTTTTCTCATGATTCCTGATAAATAACTTTGTTTATTGAAAGGTCATTTTAAATATTCAGTACTCACATATATGAACCAAAGCTAGACATCTTCTGAGATAACAGAATATAAACCCAACATAGTTGTAAATGGTAAATTATAAGTTCTGTGCTAAATTCACTAACAGAAAGCTGACTGAAAGTATCACACAATTAAAAATTTTGTGAAATGCATTTCAATGTTTTTCTTTCCTTCTAGCAAAATATAAATGATTTGTTGCTTGCTGTTGATTTTTTTTTTTTTTTTTTTTTGGATGGAGAGCATTTTTCTCTTAGATCTTAATCTAAATATAATCTAAAATATTCTTTTTTCTTTTCTTGGTTGGAATATTATGGTTGGAATTCTTACCAGTTTATTTAATTTTCTACAATATCAGGCCTATTTCAAGGCTATTGAGTTCTGTATGATCTTATTTGTATCTAAACATAACAATCTACTGATACACTAAATTTTCTAAAAACCCAAAGTCACAGATGTGCTTAGTGTTTCCTTTATAAACATTAATTAGATCATGCCTACTGTTACTTTTGAAGTAGGTGAGCAGGAGAGGAAATAATGCACCTACTTTGGGGCTGTACTTATAAATTGTTTCTAAACTACATTTCTTAATTCTAAATAGCTAAAAATGATTGGTTAATTCACCACCGAATAAGAAAATTACAGAGAAAAATAAAATCCAACTGACTTATGTGATACAATGATTTATTTGAAAAACTAGAGTTATCTTTTATCCTTTTTCCTATATAAGGTCACGCGAGTACAAACAAATAATAAAAAAGGTGTTTAAAATGAAAACAATTTAATATAAGTAATGTGTCCTACCAGGAAAATTTCAACTATTGGTGCTTCAGGAAAAATATGTTATAAGGAAAAAAAGGTTGTCCTAGAATTTTTTAAAACCTATTTATTAGAAAACAAAGAATAAAGCAATAACCTTGAGTAAGAACTACTCCTGAGAAGTGAGTAAATGAGGTAAGAACACACATCTTCATACACAAGTGTTGAAATTTCTTAACACAGTTATTGTGATGGGTTATTAGCCATTCCCCCCCCTACACACACCAGTGGTTCCAAAAACTAATAATACCTTGAGAATCCTCAGGATGTTTTTGTTTTATGTAAAGCACAAACGTATTGTGATATCACTAGCCAAATGCAAAAGAAAGCACAGCCTAACATGGCTAATCAGGCAGGAGGAATTTAAGAATAAACGACAGTATTTGGAGACTTCGATTTTTGTCTGACAGTGGCTGAAAGTCTTAGGCAAACAATAAATAGTGCACTCAAAGAAACATTGAGAGATTGAAGCTCACAGCTTTATAACACCGTTTTTATTTTATGATAGACCACTGAAAAGTGATATAAATATAGAATTGCAGGAGAAAATAAAATGCTATTTCTTGACACAAAGGTATGCTTCTGTGTGTCTCTTAACTCGATGGAGAACCCTTGAAGTAGATCATAAGATCTCTGGCTACCACATAAGTTTCACATAACCTGCAAGTATCTGCCTCTGGCATCCACCAGACACATAAAGACATCATGAGAGAGGAGCTAGCCTTTCCTTTATCTAATAATAGCTCCCCAGAGAGGACCCAAAGTCACCAAGCCATGTTCAGTAGCATCTCAGGATGAGTTAGAAGTTGCCTTTCTATTTCTTTTCAAAACTCTATCCTCTGAAGTGAGAATTAAGTACAGCTTCTTCTGTCATTCCAAAGTAACCCTCACCCTCTCTGATATAGGGTAGGATGAAAAAAAAAAATAAACTAAGAAAAAGATAAAGTAACCTTTATGCTGTTTTTATTGGAGATCCTATTTATCTGAAGCAACCACAGAAACATCTCACATCCCAACAAAAAGAAAGGAAGATATATTATTATTTTTAAAAAAAATGAAAACTGCCAGTCAAGAGGCTGAAGCAAACCACACCACCACATTATTACACCCTACATGTTCACCATTTTTATTACGTAAGAATATTTGTAAGAATCTACGAAAAGAATCGGAATTGTCATTACCTTATTTTTTTACTAATAGGAAGCATATTTGACTTAATTTCCTAAGATCACCATCAAAATTAGAGAACACAATTATTAAAAATATTAATATATTATTAACACTGAATATTTGTATAAACATGTGTCCAAGAAGTTTTAGTGTTACTTTATAAAAAGTTTTGACTTACTTTAAGTTCTCATTTAACTTCATTTTTCATTTAGTTTGAAATTTGCACCAGTAAACCTTTCTTTTCAAGTGGATTGGCCTAAGAGACACCTGAGAGAGGAGCAAATCACACTTCCACGTGTGTCTGGCGATTGGGGAGAGCCTTGACCTTAGGGACGATTTCCGGTCCCTGCCCCTCCTTTCTGGCACCCTCCTTTTGTCCTTTCCCAAGAAAGGCACGTCTTCACTCTGAATGGCCTCCTTCCACGATATTTTGTCTGGGAGCCACCTGGATAGAAATTGAAACTTCCAAGTCCTTAACTCAAAACAAAACTCCCCTATTTCAGACATCAAAAATTTTGTCTCTGCAGTAAGTAAGCTGACCAACACAACTTCTAAGATTATGGTTTATCTACCTTTAACTGTATTACCTTTAATCATTATTCTCCAAGAACTGGACTAACTTTTGTTGATCCTTGCATTTAGCTTAAAAGAATTTTAAATTCCCATCCAGGGTAAGTATCTAAAGTTATGATGAGAACACACAATATAGGAGGCATATATTTGTTCCTTTAATTCAAGCTAAGATTATCTCTCCAATTATCCTGTTAACCTAAACAAAACTTTGTCTCTATCTACGTTTTTTTACGTATTAACATAAAAAAGAAAGAAATGTGTTCAAAGCTCACCACGGGCTCTCTCCATTTTGATGAACTTTTAACACTATCCTATTACCTCTTCTTTCATATTTTATCCAAATGTCCCTTTCAACTAATTTTGTTATTGTACTCTTACGTTTTTTCCAACTTTTCATCTGACTTTCCTGATTCTGTATTAGCAGGGCTTGGTCTTCAGCCAAGATCCTACTTTCCCATGGCACATTTCCACATCCCACTCTTTTTGTGTCTGACTTCCCAAGTTGCCTAGTGACAATCTTTTCTCAGTACCTATGTACTTCTCTTAAATGCCTTCATTACCGTTGACCACATGCAATGCCCCCCCCCCCCAAAAAAAAAACCCAAAACCAAAAAAAAAGTAAGTTTAAAAATCTCATGATAACTTTTTGATTATTTGGACTCTATTATATAAATAAGTTTCTTTGTGCTATAAATTATATATAATCTTTCTCTATAGATATACTGTAAATAATTTCTGGTTTATCAAAATCCCTCAGCAATGAGTAGAGGTACCTGTTTCCACCTATCCTTTCCCTAAAAAGGAGAGTAAACATTTTGATCTCGTAAGATCTGACTTACAAAATGTCATTTAAAAAGTGATTATAAAATTACTGTCAACATTAATTTCTATTAGGTCTCATCATTTTCTCTCAATCGATGTTTTTCTTTTCTAATTTCATTTTTAAAATAAATGTACTTTTAGCTGGTCAATTAAAATGAAATTATATGTAGCAGTGGGAAAATATAATGTTTTGATGCACTGTTTAATGCTTTAATTAGATGAAACACAACTATCCCTTCAAATATTTGTCATTTTTATGGTAAAAAAAGGTTTGAAAATCCTTCTCATACCTCTGTGAAATACACATTTCTGTTATCTGCAGTTACTGGGCTGTACAGTAGAGTAGACTGTTGCCTGGTTTCAGGTGAAGAGTCTATGTTGACATGCAAAATACTTTCCAATTGGTTCCTTAATCCTTTTTAGTTCTATCACTTTTGGTGGCCTTCTGTAAACAATATTCTAGTTATAATCTTCTCCAAATGTACATCACCTTTTCATGAAATTTTATGTTTGTCTTTTTGTTTTCTCTCTCTATAAAATGGCCTTTTCATTATATCCAGAATGTATCTCTTGTTTTCTTAATTCACTAATACACCAGCTTCTTAAATGTACTGTTCTCTTCCCTACACAAAGTTGATTCAATTTCAGTGCTCATCCAACAGGCTGTGAATTTTACACTTCTGTACTCCCCTTTAGTTATCAATTTCCTGTTGCTTCTTAACTGACACATATTAAAGTTTCTATGTGTGCAACATGCTTCTTAACTTCACATTGTGGGTTGCATAAGATAATGTCAACTTTAAGAAAGAACAGACAAATTGTGCAAACTGATGTGGAAAAACAGAGATAAGAAGAGACATTGTAAAACTAATATTCACCAACAAATAGAAATATATTCACTGTATCTCATTTTTTGTTTATATATTTGTTTGTGTGTTTTCCAGAAAAGAGACAGGTGAGATCTGAACATAATGGTGACAGGAGGTACTATAGACAGGGGTAGAAGGGTCTCCAAGCAATGGGTAATTAAATGAAAAGTAAATCAGTGGGGACGCTGCAGGAATTGCAGCTGGTAGATACTTGTGACAGCTCACAGACAGTAATTCTGTACAATAATTGCAAAGACAAAAGAGTGTAAGATCTTAAGAGTGGTGGACCTCAGAAGTGGCTCAGGAGTGGGAGACCTCCGCATCTCCTTAGCAACCAGCCCTAACAACCGAAGTGCCTAGTGTGAGACAACATTTTTATCCAGATCATCTATAAAAGTCCCTGGACACTGAGCCACGTGGCAATCCACATTTCTTGGTCCACTTCTGATTGGTGGAAGATTTTATTCCCTTTCTTTTCCTTTCCCCAGTTAAGTGCCTGCTCCACACCTTTCCTCACTTCTCCACAGCCTTATTTATCCACATCATGAAACAGGAATCCCTGACGGACTGCAGCTGAGGCAGCCTGCTTACATAAATTATCCTTAAGTGTTCTCAAGTGAGTAGAAGGATAAATTAGTATGCAACACAAGTTACGCTCAACTGAAAGGAAATAATTCAGCTATATGTAAATACTGAGTATACAGTAAATTGATAAAGGAAACACGTACATGTCTTACACATTGCTAAATGATTAAATATTAATTTTGAATAGAAAAATGTAAAATGCATTATACCATTAAAGGGAGAATTTTTGCTTAGTGCATTTGTTAATTATGTTTTTATGATAATTTTATTGAAAACTAAAAGAAATATAGATAGATAGATAGATAGATAGATAGATAGATAGATAGATAGATGCATGATCTGAGGCTCGATCAAACATTCTATCCTCCTGTCTCCACTTTACAGACCTAGGATTACAAGTGTGTGCCACTAGGCCTGGGATTGACTGTGATTTTTTTCCTTATAAATGTGTTTTCCTCCTTTCTTTTCTCCCGTATGAGTAGGAGGCATTGACATTTTAGGCATTTGAACCCTGGGCAGAGTGACAGGGACTTACTTTATTTTTTTTTTTTTTTGAAGACTCACCTAGCTCGTTACCCCTGAATCCTTCTAAAATTTTATGCTAACCTATAGATTTAAGAATTATAGCACTGTTTTTAGCTCTGAACGAGACAAGAGAACTTAGAACTTATTCCTCAAAAATAGTGATGGAAAATGTTAGCTATGTTTGCAACAATTCCAAGGTCAGTTGCCTTTTTTTAGTTGTAAGAATTCCAATTGGAAGAAGGGATGGGCTTGTGTCCAATAAGAATAGTACATCTTCCACATTTTAATACAGGTGGAAATAACATATATTTAAGCTCTTACTAGTGAGATATAAAGGGGAATTGTTGGAAATACTTTGTGAAAATTTTTCTTAAAGAGACATGGTAGCTAAGATACATTCTTTGGAATAATGCCTGGATTTCCAGCAAAATAAGTGACATACAAAGAAAAATGTTTTACCTTATAGAAGTTGAAACAATGTTAACCCTGATGAAAACAGTGAAATTAGTATTTCCAAATTATTTGAAATAGTTTTTTTTCTAATGGATCTAAACAAGTATATTAAATTATTTCTCTTGTGATACATATTAAAACAATGTACCCCCTTCACATTTTACAAAAAATGCAGGGTTTCACAATCTTAGCTGAAATTATCATCATCTCAACCTTTGTTTTCCCTTCTAGAAAATTAATTTTAGAAATTTACATTTTTAATTTAGAAATTTCCATTTTTATGTTGAAATAGAGTCTGGTCTAAAATTTACCTATACACAAATGCTATTATAGATACTTCAGTTTTCTATTTATAAGAGAAGGATACTTGCTTGCATTTTTCCTCCTAAATTCTAGGTACTAACTTTGTGGCTGGTTCTCAGAGCTCACGGGACACTTCGAATAGCTAGTTTTTCTTACATCCAAAGCTTTCTATTTATTTTTGTAGTATTTTTAACTTAAGCTATTTAACTTGTTTACATACTATATATATATATATATATATATATATATATATGTGTGTGTGTGTGTGTGTGTGTGTGTGTGTGTGTGTTTGTGTGTGTGCCTATATATATATATAGAGAGAGAGAGAGAGAGAGATTACATATTCATTTATTTTTAGAATTATATCCAAGAGGCATATACCCACGTATCAGTCCGTATAAAACCACTGTGGAATTTCAACCATGTTTAAGTATATGGCATTATTCCCATTTTGAAATAGTAACATAACATCTTGCTTTAGACCCTCATATTCTGAGGTGTTATGTCAACATAGAAGCCTCAATTTAAGATTCCTTTTATAATTGATATTGCAGTTTATTATAGGAACATCCTATTTAAAATTTATATTTAAAGGTTGGAAGTAGAAGTAAATGTCAGAAATAAGAACACCCATTTTTTTTTTTTTTTTTTTTTTTTAAGGCACAGTCTCACTCTGTAGTCCAGACTGGTCCTGAACTCACCATGTAGCTCAAACTCAATCTCCTCTTGAACTCGCTTCAATCCTCCTATCTCTGACTCTGAAGTGCTGAGATTACCTATGCATGCCACTTTGTCCTTCTTATGTGGTGGTGGGGAATTGGCCTTGAGCTTGCTAGGAAGCGCTTTGATCAGTGAGCCGTGACCCCAGTCAAAGAATAAGTGAAATAATTTTACAAAAAAGTTGACTTGAATTGACCCTTTATTTGCAAGAAAAATGTTAACTTTAGAATAGGGATGAAAAGAACTAATTACTGCTATAAGACTGATACTCAGGCAAAATTTAATTATATAATACACCCATATTCTTTCCATATCTTCCTTTTTTCAATGTGCTAGAGAACATACTTTTATTATACCTTAGTTTCCTTGACAGAAATAATTATGATGTGGAAATACTGCATTTACAGATGCTTGACATTTTTACAGAAATACATGCAAAAAGATATTACGAGAATAGAAACTATACTTGACATGGCTGAAGAAACTTGGTTTTATTTCAGCAATTTATACATCAGAGATATTTAATATTTAGCAAAGAAATTGGATAGATATATTTGGGGATTTTAATTCATTGGGAATTATTGTTTTCATTATTAACTATAATTTTCTGTGACATTCATTCAAAGTAATCTACAAAAATAGAAAAACCTAGGTATATATTAATAAAGAAATAACCTCTACTTTGAACTGCTCATAGTTTATATTCCATTGCTGTATTTTCTCTTGAAAAGACCTTTTTGTTCTTCAGTTAATATGTCATTTCCAGGCAAATGCCAAGAGGAACTGTGATAAGGCGCAAGGCATTGACTTGTCATTTGGTTAAAATACCTGCTTGCATTACACATACTCTCTAATAACAAGCCATATCTGTACATTTCTCAATCATTTCTGTGTTTAGAAAAACATTTTTTTTTGTATTCAAGTTATATTATATGTAAAACACATGATTAAATACTGAGAGATAAAACATATTTTTATGAAAAGATTAAACATGAATGGCAAAAATTCAGGTGACCATTTTTGTCTGACCCTTCATTTTTATTTTCTTTTCTAAATCATGATATTGAGACCTTACGATTGTGATAGGGTAGTTTCAAATCAATTCATAACTTTGTCTTTTTCCTGCCGTCATTAGGGGTCTTTCTCAAATAATTTAATCACACTGTGTAGGAAAAGTTTTGAGGTGACTACCTAGAAATTGATATTAAGTAGTGAGCCTTGAAACTGGTGTGATAGGATGCCAGTGGGGCACGCATCGGCACACTCAGAAATTTTGTCTTCATTTCGTGAATAGTTTCATTCAGATTGTTTTTTTGCTTCCATGCTGGGCAGATGGCAGGAATCTCGACACTTGGAACCAGTGGCCTTTTGTAATCCTACTATTCCTACTGTGTTTGTAGGTGGTGTTTTCAGTCCTTAGTCCTTCCCTTCCTGTCCTTGACCAGCAATTTCTTCACAACTAAGATAGGTCTTTTCAAGTATAAGATTTTACTGTGTGTGTGTTTGTGTGCATATATGTGTACGTATATATACACATATGCATATTTCTGTTTCACCACTGAAATATATTTCATTTTTTAAATGAATGAGAGTTATTTCACAGACACAGACTCACACACATATGTGCCTATGTATGGAGACTTTTTCAAACTGTATTGAAATAATTCATAAAAAAATGGTACAGAAAAAAATAAGTACTGTTAAAGTAATTGAGTTGAAATGACTTAAATTCAATAAAAGATAAATTTTCTTAAAATTATCTATAGAAGAGTTTAGCATTTATTACAATTATTTTAATAAAGTTAATTTATGTTATGAGAATTCATGTATGATTTTTTATTTTAAAGTTATACCTATATAGATATATGTATGATATATGTATACATATGTGTGTGTATACACACACACATATATATATATATATATATATATATATATATATATATATACACATATATATGTGTGTCGAAACTTACTTATTTCTAACATAGTCTATGTTGCAAAATATTTTGTGGGTAAAGACTAAAAGCAAACTAATTCAACTTGCCATATCCTCAAGAAACTAATACTTTGCCACTTTAAGATCATTTTTATATTTAAGTAAAAATCAATTTGTCAACTTTATCTCATTTTTGTTCTTAATTTTTCATGTTCATTTTTCTTCTGGGAAATATTCTTAACTATTTCATAATTTGTTTGAAAAACTTGATTGTCTTACTGGAAACTTTGCTGTCACTGATTTTTAAGACATTATTACCTTGATTTTTAATTTTTTTAATTCAAGCTAAAATGTTTGTTTAGCAGAAACATTTCCTTGATGTACAATGTGTAAACATCTGTGGAATTTGTGATTGTAAGCTCGATACCAAACTTTTTGCAGCATTTGCACTGATTGCAAATGCTTAGAAAGCCTTGTTTTCTTTTCACAATCATAATATTTTATCAGGAGATCAAATCACAAATATATTTCTGAGAAAGATATTAATAAATAAGAGAAAGAGGCCATGTGGTCACAGAGGTAGAGATTAAAGTTCATCCACAAGTCCAGGAATGCCAATGATTAGCAGAGGGTGGAAGAAGTGAAGACGGGATTCTCCTTTAGATTGGCTTTAAGGAGTATAAAATTGATAATGTTATGATTTTAAGCTCTTGTACTCCAGAACTGTATCAGCTTCATAGATCCTAATCAAACACTTGGAGCAATCGACTTTATAAGGAGGTCTGTTTGGCTCATAATTTTGGAGGTTCAAGTCTTATAGTGGGCAGCTTCAACACTTTGGCCTCTGGTGATGGTAGCACATTTTGGTAGAAGTATGTGTAGGACCAAGGCAGTGACCTCTGAGCCAGAGCAAAAGAAGGAGAGAGGGGGAGAGAGAGAGAGAGATAGAAAGAGAGAGAGAGAAAGACAGAATTCATAGATGAGCACGACACAATGCCATAGAAAGCAAACCTTCAGTAACATAAGTACCAGGCAAGTCTCCAATGACCTAAGATCTGTCACCAAGCCACACATCTAAAAGTGCCGTAGTATCTCTAATCATTGTCACGTGGAGAACAAGCCTTTACATCAAGACTTTTGGGACACCTCACCTAAATGACTACAGGTGTAAGAAAATTCATCTCTATTGTTTTAAGCCACTCAATTTATGGCAATGTTACAGAATCCATACAAAATTACTTCAAATTCTGCATTTTGTGTAAATTTACACCATTACTCCCTATCACTATGTAACATAGATAGGCTTCAAACTTAAGGCACCCTCCTGTCTCAGCCTCCCGAGGACTAAAACTAATGGCATACAATTACATAGTCTTTTAACCACAAAAGTTTTTGGCATTTTAGGAAGACTAGTGCTTTTCTGTTACATATTTGAAGAAGTATTGTTGCCACATTATGCAAGAAACTTTATTATACACGTATAAAATTATAAGTGATTTGGTAAAATTTAACAATATAAGAAAGCCGGACAAAAATTTTTGTAAACCATATCAAACATTTTTCAAGATTCTCTAAAAAATGAGAAATGCTTCTTTGTGGTTGTAAAAAGGAAATCGAATTAGCTGTCTTGTGTATTCATGTTGTCTCTATGAATGCAATGCAAGAGAGCAGAGCAGACGTTTGTTTCCTTACATTTAAACTTATATAAAGTTAAATTTAACTTCCAGTTTTCCAAATAAATAATAAGCACATTTAACTGACTTCTATTTAATTATTCTAGGTAAAAGAATTTCACTTATTTTAAACAAAGGAACTAGAAATTTCTTCTCTCTCTGTGTGTGAGTGTGTGAGTGTGTGGTTGTGTGTGTGTTTGTTTCCTGTTAGGATTAGTGTAGGTTTAGTGTGGATGTTAAAGAAAGCCTAAAACCTAAGCCTCTATTTCAAACCTTTTCTAAAAGCACTTTTTGAAAGCTTAACTAGAGTGGCTACATGTATTTCTCTGACACTTATATGCAAACAGTTCCAAGGGGACTGTACTTACTTTAAAAACCTAAAATCAAAGGAACATGTTACATTAACTAAGTTCAATAAAAGACAACCACAAATGGAATGCAAAATCTCCCTTCAATCTTTCTGTAATCACTTCTAAATGGGATAGAGAGCCACCTGGGGCTGCAAGTGTATCACCAGTCATTTCAGTAATGTAATGAGTTGAAAAATGTAACTACTGGGAAATGCTACAGGCATATAATTCCCAATATATGTGGATATATATATATTAAGATTACACATGTGTATATGTAGAATCTACACTCTTTAATAAGTGAACTGATAAGTATTGTCTAAATGCAACAGTAAAGATTAAAATGATGTCCTATAGTCTATTATGTATATTATTCATGCATGGAAAATATTACAATCAAGGATAACAGTTATCAAAGTGAGCTCAGGTTTATGGCAACATTTAGCTCAGGAGCTAAAATCCCCATCACCTTGAGAGGGTGGATGACATTTCAGTATTCCCTGAGTGGCGCTATGTAATTTTCCTCTCTTGTCTCTCTTCACTTCCAGTATTATTTTAAAGTTAGTTTAATGCTCTCCATGTACTTAGTGTCCTTGTAGGGCTCATCTTTTCTAAAGAAACTGTTGGAAAGTGCCATGGGCATCTTGGGAGGCATCAGCAAATAGAGCATATCAATTAACCCTTTTCCTATCCACATTTTAAAGGATATCTGATTAACCTTTTTTATTAAGTTATTTATTATAGATATATTTTGTGCCTTCTACTTTCATTGAGGACACAAAAAATAAAAATCTTTCCTAAATGGAATAACCAATACTATTTATTTGTACCGAGTGAATAGCATGAGGTAAAGGCAAACAGAATAACCTGGATGGTAAAGATAGTAGACATCGGATGCCTGATGATGTGGAAAGGGAATTAAGCCGATACAAAAGACAGCCTTTTGTTACAAAGGGTATATTGGGGAGCATCCTCTGATGGGAAAAGCGGAAAACAGCTGGGGAAGGAATTGTTGTGTCAAAGCTTTAAACTCAGAGGTGTTTGGAAGTAAAGAGGGAGACACAGATCCTTATGGAGTCGTGGTATACATTAAATAATGCCTTAAATCATTCATTGAAGAATGTAAGAGAAAACATATGGCAAGAAAGAGGCTAGAAACAAACAAACAAAAAAAGATCAGGGGACGATTGTGATTACCTGGGCACGATGTGGTGATATCTTGGCATTGGCAAAATCAAGGTCACTTGAGAAAGTAAGAAATAAATTGCCCTTCATTTAACTGCTAATAACCTTTCTAAATTACAAATTTATCACTAAGGGAAAAAAGTAGTTTTACATGACATATACATGATAAAATAAGTCCATAGTGGACTTAAAGAGAATCCAATATTGGTGAATGACTTAACCAATGCTGATGTGGTGACAATATGATTACCATCTATATGTTGCACACCATTTGCATTGTTGCTTAAATTAATTAATAGTCACAAATAAACAAAGGAAGCTTTTCCTTGGTCCCAAAGAAATTTGTAGGAAAATTTTCTGAGTCATAATTTATAGCCAAGAATGAGAGCTCTTTAGATAAGATGAAGCAATATTACAGAATGACATTTAAGTGGTTAAAAAAGAGGGGAGTAGGGTGGGGGAGGAGGGAGAGGTGGGTAGGAGGAGGGCCAAAAGGAGAGTGGGAAAGTCCTTGTCACCTTGATAAGATACCTATGTGCACAAAATGCTCAACTCCATTGTAAACCTTGAATTTTGCATGTATACATATCCATAAAATGTGGGAAAAAGAAAACAAGAGAGTCTTTACCTACATCTATATCTTTTAATTTTTTTCTTATTTCGCCTTCCCAGAGATTCAATGTTTCAGTTTTAATACCTAGGTCTTTGAGGCTGGGAGAAAGTGCTTTCCTAGCATGCACGAAGTCTAGTGCTAAGTACCCAAGTTCAATTCCCAGCACCACATAAACGGGGCGGCACAGGCCTGAAATCCCAGAACTTGAGAGGCTGAGGCAAAATTGCCATGATTGTAAGTTTATGGCAGCCTGGACTCCATGTGAGTTCAGGACCAGCCTGGACTACAGAGCAAGATCCTGTTTCAATATATATATATAACTTTGGTGCATGCTGACCAGTGTGTCTAGATTTGTTTTTCTGCATGTGGATATCAAATTTTCCAGCATCATCTGTTGAAATGGCTACTGTTTTTTCCCAGTGGATGCTTTTGGCTCCTTTATCACAGATCAGAGAACTGAGGGTACTTGAGTTTGTCTCTTCATCTTCAGTTTTGTTTCACTGGTCAAATTGTTTGATTTTGTTCCAGTACCATATCATTTTAATAACTATTGCTTTGCAATAGAACTGGCTGTCTGGAATCATAATGTACCCTGCCTATGTCATATTACTCAGGACTGCTGTGGCGATTCTGGGTCTCCTTTGGTTTGGTACAGATTTAAGGGTTGTCTTTTCAAGTTCTGTGAAAGAAGTTGTTGATATTTGCATAGGATTTGCATTGAATTTGTATATAAGTTTAAGCAACATATTCATTTTGACTATATAAATTCTGCCTAGCAAAGAACGGGAGATGTTTTTCGATTTTCTGATGCCTTCTTTAGCTTCTTTACTTCAGGATGCTATAGTTTCTTTGTGGAGGTCCTTCACTTCTTTGTTTAGACTTACTGCTAGGTATTTAATTGTTTTGATGGGCTATTGAGAATGTAGTTACTCTTCTTAGCTCTTTCTCAGTAAGTTTATTGTTAGTGTAGAGGGATGCAACTGATTTGTTTAGTGTTAATTTTGTAACCTGAAATTTGGACGAATTTAATTATTATTTCAAAGAGTTTCATGGCAGAATTTTTGGGGGTCTTCTATGTTAGATTACCATATAATCTACAAATACAGATAGTTTAACTTCCTTTTTGATGCACATTCCCTTTATTTCACTCTAGTGCCTGATTGCTCTGGCAAGAGATTCGAGGACTGTGTTGAATAGGAGTGGAGAAAGTGGGGAGCCTTATCTTGTTACTGAATTGAGAAGAAATAGTTTCAATTTCTCCTCATTTACTATGATATTTGCAGTAGGGTTGGCATACATGTCTTGTATCAGTTTGAGGTAAGGCCCTTCTTTAGGTATTTTCTTGAGAGTTTTTATTATGAATAGATGTTGAATTTTGTCAATGGACTTTATTAATAAAACACCCAAAGCAAAGAAATAGCCCTCAGAATTAACATATGGGATTATTTTAAATTAAAATATTTCTCCACAACAAAGAAAATTATAAAGAGAGCAAAAAGACAGCTTGCAGATTTGGAATAAACATATTCATCTCTTACACCTCACATAGGAGGCTCGTAACTAGAATATACAAGAAACTGAAGAAAAACAGACCCCTTAAAATCAAGGACCCAGCTGAAAAAATGTACAATGGAAATGAATAGACAGTTCTCAGATGAAGAAGTTCAAATGGTCAATAAACACATAAGAAGATATTCAACATCCCTAGCCATTAGAGAAATGCGACTCAATACCTCACTATGATACCACCTAACCCCAGAGAGAATGGTGCATATTAAGAACACAAATAGCAATCAGTGCTGGCGAGGCTATGAGGAACAAAGAATGCTCTTGCACTGTTGTTACGACTGTAAACTGGTACAATCACTGTGGAAAACAGTTCAGAAGTTCCTCAAAAGACTGGAAATAAATATCCCCTTCTCTTCTGGAAATTTTTCCAAAAGAGTGAAAAGCATCACGTAACAGAGATGCATGTATACTCATGTTCATGCCAGTACAGCTAACAATAGCTATAATGAGGAAGATATGGAATACTCATCAATAGACCAATGGATTCATAAACTGTGGTATTTATACACCATGGAATACGACTTGTCTATAAATACAGATAAGTCTGAGGCTTTTGTAGGCACTTTGAGACCATCATGCTCTGTGAAACGAGTCAGAATCTGAAAAAATACTTAATGTGTTCTCTAATATGAGAAACCGAGAATTCAGTTATTTTTTAGAACTAAATGAGGAGGGTAGTGGTAACTAGTGGGGATGAGAAAAGTGTGGGAGCATCCAAAAAGGGGAAGGTTTTGTAATTTTGAGGTGATAAATTGATGCAGAAAATACTTAAGTTCAGTGTAAACATTATATATTCCATGTATGCACGTCAATAACATGGGGAAAAAAGGAAATAAGGTCATGAACAGGTGAACAAGTTTACTATAAAATTCAATAAACACGTGTTTTTTGTTTTGTTTTGTTTTGTTTTGTTTTGGTCTTTGTTTCTGAAGTTTAGAGGCCTGGATGAAAGAAGGGAAGAATTCGGTGCAGAAATGAGCTGGACTAGTGTAGAAACCAAAGGTAATAAGTACAATAGTCAGAATCATGGGAGGGATTAAATAGTATTAGCTTAGACTGAGCACCACTGAACTTGAAAAGTGGTCAAATTAGATAAGTATTTTTAACTGAAGAATAATGAATAGTTAGTTTTAAATCCAGTTTTAAATGAGAAGATAGAAGAGGTATTCCAGACTGTTATAAAATTTTCAAGGGTACTATTGTAGAAGTTATATAAGAGTAAATCATGTAGGTTTTTAGGAGAATTTCTTCACCTAAAATCATTTAATAGTGCATGAAACTGCTTTATGTGAACAAGTGTTTTTATAAAGGTTAATCAAGATTATGGTTTGAATTAAATCAAATTCTTTACAATAAAGGAACTAAAATATTAATTAAAATATTTCCAGAGGTACAATGTAATTTAGTGGTATGAACTTTTGTAATGTTTTAATTTTCACAAATTATTGACATCAATACTTTGAGAAATATTTTTAAAAGATAAATATTATTAGTGCTATTTAATATTAAATGTTCATAATTTTAGTTTCCAAATGGTTATAATTTTAAATTCCAAATGGTCTACTTTTATTTCCAGAAAATAGTTTCATTAAGTCATTAAGAAATGAATTATGATTGTTTATTGGTAAAGGAAATTACTTGCTTTTTTGAGACAGGGTCTCGCTCTGCGGCCCAGCCTGGTCCTGAACTCACAATGGAGCCCAGGCTGGCCTTGGACTCAGGACAATCCTCCTGCCTCAGCCTCCCAAGTGCTGGGATTGCAGCTGTACACCAACACTCTCAGTTTATGTGGTGCTGGGGAATCGAACTCAGATACTTAGTACTTGACTTAGTGCTTACACAAGCGCTTTAACCGCTGAGCCATTCCTCCAGCTCCTAATTGATTTTTTTTTATTTTTTTTTCCTTTTTGGGGTAATATTAGAAATTAAGTTACTAGTAATGACTCTAACTAATAATCACTACATATTTTCACTGCTCATCTAATTCAAATAATAAATAAAAGTGGTCGAGTTATTGTAAACCTAGAGTAAAATCTTACAGTTTTCTTAGTACATGGAATTCAAGACTGAAAGGGATCACTTGGAAAAAACATAAGGAAATAGAGTATCACAGCCACAGTTGAACTCCTTTACCAAGTATAATAGGAACGTAGGGTATCTAATCACAAAGCTCAAACAGCCTTGGAACAGTTCTGAGGCATAAAGTAATGACCCACAGCTGCCATCTTTGATGCTTTTTTTCTTGCATTTTATATGGTCCATTGAGAGGTCTTTTTGGAACAAAGACTAAGCTAACTAGTATGCATGCACACAACTCAAAGATGAATTTTTGCCTGGATCTCCCTTACTCCACTTCAATCTACCTACCTTCTTTCTTCTCCTCCTTCATATAAATTTTTAAATTTCTAGCCATCAAACACTTGCTTTCCAATGCTGGTTAGTATGGAGATGTCAAACTCAGATTGAGACACAGTGCTTTATGGCTGTAAAGGGGAATTTGGGATTGTAGAACTAGGTTACTCACCAATCAGGCGGGTACAGGAATAACATTGCTGAAGACAAGTCAGTCACTATTAACCTACTGAACAATAGCACCCTGATTACTAGGAAAATTACAAGGATAGAGAGAAACAATCAGCAAGGTGAAGAGACAAGGCACAGAGTGGGAAAAGATATTAGCCAGTAACACTTCAGATGAAGGATTAGTGTCTACAATATACAAGGAATTCAAAAACATAAAACCCCCTAAAATAAATGATACCATCAAGACATGGACAGCTGGAATGAAAAGAAACTTCTCAGAAGTGCAAACGGCCAACAAGCACATGAAAAAGCGTTCTTCATCACTAGCCATCAGAGAAATGCAAATAAAAACTCTGAGAGGTTTCAGCTCACTCCAATTAGAATGGCGTACACCAAGCACTCCAACATAAATTGTTGGTGAAGTTGCTGAGCAAAGGAACTCTACGCTACTGCTGGCCAGAATGGCAAAGTGGTGCAACCATTATGGAAAGCACTCTGGAACTTAAGGATGATTTTGATCACATAGTGCTACCCAAAAATCAGAGGCAAGGAAGCCTTTATCACTATACTGAGTACCATGGCCAGAACTGTGGACAACGTAGTCACAAAATACAGAGATTTGTGGTAACACATGCTAGGGACACCTTGACATGCTATAGTGTTTCCAGAAGTGAGAATAAATGTACAGCAATCTGAAATGATTTTGAATTGCATATCTAGGAAATATCGCAAACTGGCAAGAAGATGACAGACTTTAATCACCAAAAAGAAAATTGCGATTTTTCACCTAGCTTGCAAATGTAAGAAAATACAGATTTCTGGAGTGCGTTGAATGAAACAAAGACTGAAAAATTGTTGTCAATACTCATGAACAATAGAGGTCTCTCTGGTTAAGTCCTAAGAGGACCCAGAACAACATCCTAATGTATCTGCGTAGTGAGATAAGGAATGACACATATATCTTTTAGGGATATTTGGGGGAAAATGGCCTGAAGAATGGGTAAACATGACTTCTGGGAAGTTAGCAATCACTTGTCCTGTTGTTCCAGGTCATACAAGAAACAAAACCAACATATTACAGATAATAACAAAGCATGGAAAGAAATTACAGTTATGGCTCATAGCATATGGATCTTTGTGTAGTAGAGCCCTGTAGGGAACATCTACTCAGTATAGTTGTTTATTAGCTAAGTGGATGAGGTAAAACCTCCTGTAAATGTGAGCCTATCCTTATCATTAAGTAAACGTTGCTTTTGCCATATTGATGAAAAGATAAACCGTAGAAGCAGGAACATGGTAGAGAGGAAGATCACTGGTGTGAGATTATCTTCACAAAGGCTGGTGTTCGTGCCAAGATGTTGCTGATATTGAATGACAAAACTGAGTTCTTTTACAATTAAGGCCCAAAATGATGTATTTATTAATCAATGCTTGTAAACCTTAAGTGAAATGTGTACATATAACAGGTCTTTTAAACAACAGCTTCTACATACTTTCAGAATAAACAAAAATAACTATAAGCTAATAAATGAAATGAAATGAAACCAAATAAGCCACACTCTCATATTTTGATGAAATTACTAAAGCAGTGAATGGCTAGAAAGCAATATAGGCATGCTATAGTCCCGTGGGAAAAGTATTTCCACATTTTCATAATATTTTGTATAGATATGAAGTTGTAACTTACTAGTCTAAATTATACATTTTTAAAAATGAACCACTTTCTGTCATACAATTAGACCGATACGGTCGTACAAACTGGCCACAAAAAGTGGTGATTTTGATATAACAAATCACATTATTAGCAGAAATTAAGAAAATAAGTTTATGTCATGAAAACCAATATGCACAATTTTGCTTTCTTTAAGTGATATGAAAAATGAGAACAAAAGAGAAGTAAAATATTTAAAATTACACGTGAAGTTATAATCATTTTGAAAAGATGTATATGGAAATTGCCTTCATGTTTTCATATCTGTATCACTGAGTCTTATATTAAAAAAAGGATCTTAACACTAAAGGAAATCTACACCTTCAAAAATTTTTTAAAAATTAAAATTATAGGCAGATTTTATGTAATAGAATCTATTTCTAATACAGTTTAGATAGGATTTACTTTAAATCCCTTCCTCTGAGAGGACTGACAAACTCATATTTTCATTAAGCATTCTTTTCAATAAAATATTAAAAGGATAAAAATCTAGGCTACAGGAAATACCAAAAGATAATGTTATTTAAAATATGGAACCAGTTGAAGTTACCTTTGGCTTGCTGTACCTAATGATTCAATCTTTTCATTAAAAACACATAGAAATTGTACACTATATTTAACCTATTTTTATAATAAAAGGCATCAATCCAAAATGACTTGCGCACCTTCAGTCTTAGAATTAAATATGTGTGTCATTATAGCAAAGGACTCAGAAAAAGGCGGGAGAGCAAATGCTTGTTACCAAAAAATAAAATAAAATAAAATAAAATAATAAGAACAGATGACATTTTAACCTCTACTGTTTTAGAACCAATTATTCACATTTAATGAAGCTGTTCATAGCTTTGGAATAGACCTTCCTCCAGAGGTTACACAAATTATTATTTTTTCACAATTTTGATTGTAAGCATTCTGCTCCAAAGCAAATGAAAAATGCATGTAAGAAGCTGACAAAAATGTTCTCCTCTCGAGTTCTTTGTTGGCTAATATTGCTGTAATTGGGCAAAGGAGGTTTAATAAACAGCAATATGGTCATCAGACTGTGGCTGCTACTATAATTGTAAAATGTTGAGGTCCTATGTCTTTTTTAGGAAAATCAATATCATGCTTCCTAAAAGGGTACATGTGCACTGTAATAAATTAAACCTCAGTCCTCAGGTTTATAAAACTCCTTTTAAGAAGAACTATACCTCTGTATTTTAAATGAGTTATTTTTGTTAGCAAAACATCTCTTCTACTGTTTGTTATATACAGAAAGAGAAAATTTAAGAATTCGAAAATACTATAGAAATACATTGACTTATTTATTTCTCTTCAAATCTTGAAACACAAAGTTTAAATGATGGCATTGCTCTTAGTAGTGTTTTTGACACTATAGAGGATTCTATATCCTGCCTTTTCATTTCCTTAGACTCTCAGTACTATCACAGCTATGCAAAAAGTTGTAACTAAAATGTTTAAAATTTATGACACTTTTCTATTAAATAAGTAATTAACCCATAATGTCTCTGCGGTAATGTGCAAACATTTCATGTAAGTTAATTATATAAATTAGCAAAGTAAACATTATTTCAGAGATATATAAATGCAGAAAGTTGATCTTGTCTGATAAAAGTGATTCCATTAAGTTTCAAATTATTCTGCTAGGAGACAGTATGAAGTACATAAAATGGAAATCTACGAAATCATAAATAGGAATAAAGAAAAAATCTGTAAGTTCTTCTAATGTGTGTTAATGTGCACATATGTGGTGTTCGTGTGTACATGTAGATGTATACAAAACAATATTATTCTCGATATGGAACCAAAGGTGGTACAATTTATGTCAATACAGATTCTTTTTATTTTTACATTTTTCAAGCTCATTGTAAATATTTTTCTAATAACTTGATATCTTCATTAAAATATATTTTGGAGTAAAATACAAAGCAGTATCATATTGAGTTTGCTTGCATCTACTGAGATCTAGATAAAGGTCAGATAAAGCTTTTGTTTATTCATGAATGTCACTGTTTAAAGAATTATTATTGTACATTTATTTACTTTTTCTGCAACTTGAGATGACACTCTAATTTCTTCTCTATTGAGTTTCAGGTGTCACTCACAATTAAATTTTAGCTCTGAAGAAATTGTGTATTGCAAATGCATTGGAGGCTGTTTACAGAGACTGTGCTTTTTGTGTTTCATGCTCAACATCTCTAGCCATAGAGAAATGCAAATCAAAACAACGCTAAGATATCATCTCACTCCAGAGAGAATGGCTTATATCAACAAATCAAATAGCAATCAATACTGGTGAGGCTGTGGGGAGAAAGGAACCCTCCTGCACTGCTGGTGGGTGTGTAAATTCATTCCACCACTCTGGAAAGCAGTATGGAGAGCTCTCAAAAGACTAGAAATAAATATCCTCTTTGATCTGGCGACACCCCTCCTGGGAATATATCCAAAAGAGGCCAAAACAACATACAACAGAGATATATGTATACCCATGTTCATAGCAGCACAACTAACAATAGCTAGAATATGGAAGTCACCAAAATACCCATCAACAGACCAGTGGATACACAAACTGTGGTATTTATACACAATGGAATACTATACATCTGTAAGGTCCAACAGCGTGAAGATTTTTACAGGCAAATGGAAGAAACCTGAGAACATCATGCTTAGTGAAGTGAGTCAGAAGCAGAAGGTGAAATATCGGATGGTCTCTCTGATATGAGAGACCCCGACCACAACTATGTCATGGAACTTTAAATGAAAGACAAAGCAAAAGAGGGGGACGGGGGGAAGGAAAGGAAGGGATGCGAGGGCAGGGGGAGCATCAAAAGGAGAGCAAGAAGGCCCTTGTCACTTTGACAAGAAATGTATGTGCACAAAATGCTCAACTCCATTGTAAACCTTAAATTCTGTACTTGTACATATCAAAAATGGGGAAAAAAGAGAATAAGAATGAACAATTAAAATAGAAATAACTTACTAAATGTTTTGCTGGTTCTTCTAGACTTTCATTTTTATGGTAATAGCTTTGAAATGATAGTATTTATTCAAAGCAATGACCCTCAGGTGTCTTTCTGGGAGAGAACGTATGTTTTTTACTTGTTCAATAGTGAGTGGAAAATCACCTATTTTATATATGCTCTAGTGATGTACATTTGTAATACCAGCATTTGGGGAGGCTGAGGCAGGCATACTATACAATTTAGCAATTTAATAAGATCTTGTTTTGCAAATCAAAAATCAAAAATAGACTGGCAGTGTAGCTCACTGTGAGGGCCTAGGTTATCAACCTCTGCAATCACAAACAAAAATAAATTAATTCTCAACATGAGGATGTAACCCATTGGAGTGGCAAAATTTAACATATCATATGTATATATTTCTCCTGAATTCTGTCATGATTCTTGATAGGTTTTAATGCTGGAGATTTTATAACTAGTCTAATAAATATAGGTGTCCTTTGAGTCAAGGCTCTAATTTTACAATCTTCACATTGTCATTTTGCTTTTTAGGTTTACTCTGTATGTTCTCTTTCTGTCTCGTTGTATAACTGTATGAACTTTGTTTTGACGTGTCTTCCAAATCCTCAAGTCTCTCTTCAACATTGTGTAAAGTACTTTTAAAAAGAACCATATGTTTTAATTTTTTAAGTTAGTTATATAAGCTGTTATGTAAAATGCTGGTAAGAATGTTTTTAATCAGTGCTACAAAATATTAGAATGTGGCTTGTATATGCACCTTATTTACTTCATTTGACAAAGAAGATAGATGAAGTGGAAAAAAAAAAAGGTTTATTATTTCTAAATTCTGTATTGAGTCAGCCTTCAATAACCCTATAATAAAATTCTGCGCTACAACACCACAGAAATTGGAGCCAAAAGCAAGTAAAATAATCCACAATAAAGAGTGGGAAGCTCTATCCAATTCCTAGAGATCTGACAGTTACTTAAGAATGTCTCAAAGATAATTTGCCTTAACCACATTTTTCAAACTCTGTGCTAATTTAAAAACATAATCTCTGAATCCTGTGCAATATCACTGTATTGCATGGGCATCACATGCACCTGCTCCTCCCAAAAGCACGTGTTGGGCTTCCCATCTCACTAGCCTACTGTGTGCACTCAAATTTAAAGCTAACATAAAATGTAAAAAAAAAAAAAAAAAATAGTTGCTAGCATGTTTTGATTGCTCACTAGATGCCAAGTTCCCTGCTGATAAGTGCAGAATGCGTTAGGAAACATGGAATGATAGAAAGCAAACAATTATTGGAAATTAGTCAAAGGTAGAGCTCACATTCATGAAAATGTAATGAACATGGGCTAGAAGAAGAAATATTGTGACAAATATAAAGTAATTATCTTTAAATTTCACTTCCAGAAAAGGTGTATCATTGTCAAGAAATAAGTTCCATCTAACTAGGACTATGACAACCATTGTTGGCAATAGCAGCGTTGTGAGGTCTCAGTGGTCCTTACAGCAGGTACAGTGTTCAGAAATCTAAGGGATGTTGTTTTGCACATTAGGATAAAGTCATGGGGGACTTAAGGCTTCTGTATGACAGAAAGGCAGGGTCATAGAACCATGCCAGGCTCCCTAAGCTATAGACCTCTGCTGGATATAGAGAAGACATCTAAAGTTTGAAGCAAACATTTCTTGAGACAAGAAAGTATATCGTTTTGTCTCTCTTCAACTTGTGTTAAGACATCATTATTTTCTTCCATTTTGGGGCTAATGCGCATAGGTCCTAAAAGTAGGGAGAGATGATATACCAACACTCTGTACACACAAAGGGGTGTGAAATACAAGTGAGTTGACCTATGACCAGAATGAGAAATGCTATGCAAAGCATACATAAACAGTCATTGAGCTGTGTTATTTAGAAAACAATGAAAAGAAACTGAAATGTTCACAGGTTCAGTGTAAAGCAAATTTTTCTCTATAGTTTCAATCCATAGCTAAGTCTGTTGACATAGAACCTAAAGATATAAAGTGCTGATGTTACAGTGTTTCTTCAGTAGAAATCGCTCTTTATCATTTCCAGATAAGTGAGTTAAAGATTTTAAGGAATGTTACTGGTTCCGTATCATTATTCACATTTTGATGTTCATTACAAGATTTTTAGTTCTTTAAAGATAACCTACAGGGTAGCAAACATGCGCTAAGGTCCAAAGACATTATTCATGAGAACTGAATTTTTAAGTCTGTACAGCATAACTTTCTGAAAACATCTTCAACTTAATTTTAAAAAATAATCAGTTTAGGCTGTGTATGTGAAAGCTAAATTTCTGGGCATATTGTTGAAGCAGCCATAATTAACAGCTTTCTTTTTATATAAGTGATCCTGTGGCTTGCTGAGTTTAATTAAAAGAATAAAACTGTCTCACATATATTCAAATTAGGATAGACAACACCAAAAGAGTAGGAAGTAGTAAGATAATGAATAGTACAAATTTTTACATTGAATAAAATAATTTCATAATTTCTTCTGATGCTTAGGATATGACATCTCTTTGGACAGCTTTCAACATTTTGGGAGCTACTGTTCTGTCTTAGATTAGGAACTTTTTTATCCTAATGTTAGTGAGCAAAGGTAAAAGAGAAAGAGAAATAGAGGCAGAGAGAAAGACAGAGCGAGCGAGTGAGTGATTGCTTTGTTATAAAACTGCTATCACTGTACTCAAGATTACTCCATACATACTTTCTGACTGGTTGGTGAGAACGAAAGTCCCAGGCTAAACAAACTCCGTGACAGGTCTCAAACCCAGCTTAAAATCAGTAGGCCAGAAATTCTGCTGTCTCAGGATGATCAGGCAGAAACAAAAGAAAGCTCGCATTGCCTAAGAAAGGTTGCTGACATTCCTGAGGTAAGGGTTACTTCCCTGCGGATAGGGAATTGGGTCTGGGGGCCAGAGGCAGTTGCTTAATGTTAGTTCGCCAATTGCCATGTAACAAGTCTGTTCCCCTTTTGTAGTGTACGCTCACCAATCATCCAATCATGCAACCACCAATCTGAAAGCCCACCTCCCTTTGTCTGTAACTAATAAAAGTCTGCTACACAGAGACTCAAGGCTCTCTGACCAGATCCACTATGTTCGTGAAGACTGAGAGACCGAGTGTAAGCCCGAGTGAAGACTCCTCGCCTTTGCATGCGTGATCGGTCTCCTGGCGTCTTTGGGATTTTACGGATCTGGGCATAACAAGCACTTAAAACAAAAACCAAAGTGAAACAGGGGGGTAGGGTGGGGGGAGGAGGGTGGAAGGGAAGGGGTGGGGGAGGGACAGAAAGAGAGTCGAGTCGGAAAGCCCTTGTCACCTAGACAAGATAAATATGTGCACAAAATGCTCAACTCCATTGTAAACCTTAAATTTTGCACAAATACATATCAATAAAATTGGGGAAAAAGAACATCTTTAACAGTTTCTTTATTAATGTCAAATGCAGGATGTTTCTTAATGAGAGACCATGAGCAGCTCCATGCTCAGTGGATTATGAACTTTCTTTTTGTCAATAAAAATTGATTCTAAAATTCAATAATTAGATTTTTTTGGCCTGAATTTTCCTACTGAACTTAGGACCTAGAATAATACTTCCTCTTACTAGTTCTTCCACAATCATGCAATTACCAAGTAGTTGACCTATTTGCAGATTTTTTTTATAAATAAGACACAAATAAAAATTGATGGTACTAAGTGCTATCATTTCTATTCTCAAAGACCCCCAAATTCCTGTATCATATTAAGTTATTGTGCACATTTGCCTCTAAATATGGCATGCTTCATTTATTTTATCTCGATAGAATCAGTACTTATTTTTTGTTACTGAGTGTGTATTTTCTAGGTCATTCTATGGGATTCTGTTTTTACAATATTTCTATAGGAGAAATATATGTCAATTATTTGAAACTTAAGTATCTTTTCAAGGATCTGAAAGAGATACATTGACAACTGTAGTTTTCATAACAATAAAGATATAAAAAGATATAAATTTTGATTTTTTCAATTCTGAATATGACAGACAATCTTTAGAATACCAATTTGAGTTAGATATTTGACATATAAGTTAACACTATATATATATACACACACACTTTTTTTGAGACAGAGTCTCCCTTTGCAGTCTCCCTTGAACTCTGTATGTAGCCCTGGCTGGCCTTGAAAACCTATTGCTCCTGACTCAGTCTCCTGAGTGCTGGGATTACAAGCACACACCACCACTTCCAGCTGTTACATGGTGCTGAGGGTTCAAATCCTGGGGCTTCACACTTCCTAAGCAAGCATTCTAATCACTCAGCAATGCCCTCAGCCCCTATAAAAGGAATGCTGGCAAAATAACCGATACACAACATTATTTAGAGTAAGAAATTTGACTGGAATGTGGAAGAACGTTAATATGAAACTCCCTGGAAGAGAAACCTGAGTGACTAAAATGTATACAAAGTGATGTGTAACTCACACATAACAAAACAACAAAAATAATTTTAAAAACATAATGTGGATCAATCACCAAATTTTAATAGTCCAATACCATGGATTAATCACCTTTAAAAAAAACTATTCAATACTATCAAAATTAGAGAGTATTTGAGATCCGTAACCATCATTAACATCTGGCAGTGCATGTGATGGTATTTTTCTTTTTTATAGAAAATTTGGTGATCTCTAATTAAGTACACAGGTTCCATTATCAATTAAAAATCTATGTTGTCTCCCAATACGTTGAATATTAAGCCCATACTTGGCCTAGTAGTTCAAGCCTGTGTTCCCAACACTCTGTGAAGCTGAGATAAGTGGTTTGTAAGTTCACATCCAACCTGGCATTTAGCAACTCAACAAAACCTCTCCTTATTCCTCCATCCCCTCTCAAAAAAAGAGGCCGAGTATATACCTCAATGAAGGCTCTCTGTCAAACCACAGGTACCTCAAGCCAAAAACAAAAAAGAAAAGAAAAGAAAACAAACGAAAAACCCCCACCAGGATTAGGCCCAGGAAGGAGTGTTTATAGAATATTTTGTGGCATCAGAGGTCTGAATTAATGCTAATATAGGTGTCCATATATTAGGTAACCAAAATTTATTATAAAAGTATACATATTGTTTAACAAATATATTCTTCAAAATATATTGCAGGATTGTTTTATATAAAATTTTCTCCAAAATGTGACTATACATAGATATTAGATTGCTTATGAAGGTTCTCAGTGAAAATGAAAATGAGGAATGATTCTAAAGGAAAACAAAATTTCTTTTAGGGTTGATAAAAATGTTCTAACATTGGACTGGTAAAAGTTACCCAATTCTGTAAATAATTGATACTTCATTGAATTCTACAGGAATAGAAAAGTTGTCAATTAAATTTAAGTAAGCTTGGTAAAACATGGAATTAACAAGATAGAAACTGAGATATCCTAAGGCTACTTTGCTCAGACAAATATATACTAAAACATTATTTTGAAATATCAAAATGTAATATCAACCAACAACCATAAGTAAATTTCTATTAAAAGAAGAAAACGGAGAATTGAATTAGGGCCCTATGCTACAGTATGTATGTGGTGGAAAAAAAATCTAGAAAAGAATAAAGTATTTGTTTTGCAGAGGTTTTAAACAATACAAAGCATGACTCTGATTCCTACCTTTCTACCAGAAAGTGAAGAGGAGCAAGTGTTGATTATTGAATTCAATATATTAACAAGAGCAGGGAGGCTATGTACACAGGGAAGACTTTTTTCTTTTTTTTTTTTTTGTATGAAAACAATTCAGCTTTGGTACTGTATTTAATTCTCTTTTACATTCATGAAAAGAAAGACCCAGAGGTTTCAACTAGTCAAATGGCACATCTTCCCTTTGTGAAGTCGGAGAAAATAACATTAATCAATGAGCCTGATAACAGTCTCAGCTGTTGAAAATATGTTAATATAGAAAACTGATTTAACGCATTTCTACTGAAATATCAAATTTGTATATATTGTGAGTTAACTCATGAGTGTTATGGAAATTATTTTAGACTTCAGGAAAAAAAGCAGATTTTAACACTTAACTACTGATTTAGACATTACATAGGTTCTTTTTTTTTTTTCTACAGAAAGCAATCCAAGTTTTTGCTTAATGTCACCATGTTGTTCTGCTAGAAAACAAAATGAAACAATCACATATATAAAAAAGTGAATCTCCAGTGCAATGCAAGGCAAAGTTCTTTTTTTCTTCAAATGGCATGCTTTACAGATAACAGAGTGGGAGATACGTATCCATAGAAGAGGCTGAGTAATTTACGCTTCTGTTTTTGACTGTATTGATCTTTACTTGTTTCTGAGAGGTTTAAGAGCAAGGAGATTGAAAAACTACATACTTAATTGTAGAAGCATGCTGCCCATCTAAATTAGTTCTTAAACATCTATTCCACCTTATATAGAAATGAAAACATTAATCTCAGTTGCCTTCAAAGCTTTTGGAAACATTTAGAAGTTTATCAATAGGAACTGCAGATAAGATAGCCACTCAATGATATTAACTCATTTGAAATATACTACAGTCAAGAGAAATTATTTTATCATGGAAGTTTTTTATAAGCTCTAAGCATAATCAGAGTTGCTCAAATAGATTAATAAATATAATTAAGTCAGTGCTTATTACCTTGAATATCACACTATAAAGCAGGCCTTTCTTTCAGCATGCTGATTTCTCCTTTGCATATAGAATCATGATCTTCAAACATAAAGATCCAAAATGAGCTACGATTTGAAATCGAAAATAAATTTTCAGTCTTCAGGATTTTTGAATAAATTCTTGAATAAATATTCAGGTAAGTACAATGTTGAACTCTACCTTAAACAATGTTAAAGAAGGTATCAGATATTGTAGTGGATTTTTGGTGATAAATACCTGATTAGAAATAAATTAAATAAAAGGCAATTGATGTAATTGATTGTAATTGATGTTTATAAACTCAATGACCACCTGCTTTTTTAATCATTTTTTTTCTTGTGTCTGGTAGTACTATAGCCACTTTTTTATTTTAGTCTTCATTCTCACTAATGACACTGATAATAGTTTTGGACCATATCACATTTTGTCATGTGGCCACAGCTTGTCCTTTTATAAAAGAAAATTAGAAAACTGCTGAGTGCTATAGATATTAATGGTTGTTAAAAAGGTATAATAAAAAGCTATTTTTCTGGAGCATTGCTAAGCTTTTATGTCATTATTCAGAAATGACTAATGCATTCAAAGGATAAAAGTGCTGATACTCAATGCTGGGAGAGGGATCGGGGAGAGGGACAGAGTGGCAAGAGAAAGCTATTTGTCACATAGGAGTGTGTGATACTAGGTTTTTCTACAATGAGATCTTTCAGCCAGAATTAGAAAATGGAACTTTTTTTTTCTTTTTATCCCACACAGGAGGCAGATATGACATTTTAAGCCACCAAGAAAAGTTCTGCAGGGCACCCATTGGGTAACTGAAGATTTTTCAAGAACATATATGGTCCAAATCTTTAGAAACGATTGGCAAATTAAGTAATGAAATAAATGACATGTAAACAAATTATTTTCAATTTCTTCTACTGGATCATATATACATTTCTGATTTTGTGAACAATAAAAATTATATACACAGGCCCTCTGTGCTGGTTTTTAATTTTTGGATGTAAGCAACAGAAACAAGTTTTAGGATAATAAAAACATGAACTTATAAAAAAGATATAAAATAGCCTCCAGAATCCTAGAAAATATTAAAGGTCAGGAAAGAGAGAATTCAATAATTTTTCCAAAAGTTTGGCAAGAAGAGATGATGGGCTGTCATTAGTAAAAATTACCTCTTCACATTCCTTCTAAGTTTTTTTTTCTGTAAAAAATCAACTTGTAGAGATTGAAAGCCTTTTGCTATTAGGGAAGACTTTTTACAAAATATTATTTGGAAGACTGTAGGCACAAGTTGACTGTTGTAATTATCTAAAAGAATACCAACCTAGCCTAATAAACAAAAGCTTAGGAAGAGGCAAACAAGTTCCAGAAAAAATCAGGTGAAAATTATGATATATTCTGTTTCAGAACATTTTACAGATTTAATTGTTTCTTTTTTCTTTTTTTTTCAACATTCACAAAAGTTTGCTGACAATTTAGAATAGCATCCAAGCTGCATTCCTCACTACAGTACTGATTTAGGATTTTATCCTTCGTGACATCTTTTCTGCTCCAACCCAGGTCCACTTGGTTGCCATGTATAGAAATATATCAAATTAATAGCAGGGTTATGTGATCCGCAACATCTAATCTTGGCATTTCGGGGCTGACAAAGACCTGGGTGGTTATGGTACACAATTTAATAGCTGAGTACAAATTAATGGCACAAACTAATGGCTGTAATCTACAGTGTGACTTGCTTGGTTTGGGGATAGAGATTAACCATGAAAGATAACACAAGAAAGTAAATTTCTTTGCTGGAAGAAAAACTGTCCTCCTGCCTTCTTTTAAATAGTGCAAAAGCCTGTGTGGTGAATGGTGAGTCAGTTTGGTTTTGTTTTCTCGTAGATTGGTAATACACAGAGGGAACTAAGTTCTCCAAACAGTATTACTTTAAGTGAAAATGAGCCCATTAAGTAAACATCATGCATCTTTATTCAGTATGTCTTTTTGATCATTTATTTAAGAAGTACTAAATCTCTCCCTTTTTTTGTTCCAAGAATTATTCTAAAGACAGAGGCTATATTTTGTGAGAAAAATAAAAGAAAATGAAAGAACACTCTGTTTTAATAGAACACGCAGTTCACTGGAGAAAACACAATATAAATATACTTTTGTACATGTCAGTCAGTAGCATGTGCTATAGCGGAATATATCTGCGGGGATAGAGTGCAACGAGATGAAGGAGAGTATAGATGTTTTAAACTGATATGGAAGCCCACTCTGTGCTGCTGGAACAGAAATGAGAATAGCAAGATCAGACGAGCAGTTTAATTACAAAGGTAGTATCCAATGTGAAAACTCCGAGTGATATCCTGTACGCGCTCTGTTATTTTTGAATGTTTTGCTATCTCATGCTGGATCATAGTTTTCTTTCTCTTTCTTACCTAACATTACTTTTCCTGCATCCTACATTCTCTTTTTCATTCATGTTATTTTACTAGGACATGTATGTTAAAATAATAAAGCACACATTGTTTGAAATCTTACTGTCCTTTCCGAAGTTCACACCTTATAAATCCAGATGTCTGAACAGATGCCAAAAGGAACGGGAAAGAGACACCTGGTGGCGGTGTGCTCTAGTTCAAAGTTGAAATAAGTTATCTGCACCATCCTTTCCTTTCTTCCACATATGTATATATCTTGTGTGACATTAGAATCCCTTCCTCTCCCTCTTTTTGGCCTTCCTGTCCCCTACCCGCATCTCCCCCCAACGACCACGATCACACTCATTTGATTCCATACAACGTCTGTTTTCTGGCTTTCTCATATTAGAGAAATCACGTGATATTTAACCTTCTGTGTTTGACTCGCTTAATAAGAATGAGTACCACATAATCCTTTCTATTTTCCTCTATGTCTGTAATTATTATCTAATTTTCTAAATGTAAACATCTGTTTAGCCCTTCTTGACAACTTTTGAAAGAAATTATAAACTATTTTGCTTTCTGAATATTTATTAAATGAAAAATTATGTGTATTCTCCCTCGTTTTTATTATTTATCTCATTTTTATTGTTATTTACTTATTTTTTTGCAACCGTCTCTCTCTGTAGCCCAGGCTGGTCCTGAACTCTCACTCTATGTAGCCCAGACTAGCCTTTGTTGGACTCATGACAATCATTGCCTTAGTCTCTTGAGGTGCTGGGATTACAAGCTTGTGCCACCATGCCTGGTTGTATATGATACTGAGGAATTGAACCCATCAAGTGCCATCAAGGCAAGTGCTTTAACCACTGTGCCATTGACTACTATGCCATTCCTCCAGCCCCTTTTGTAATTTCTTGATTCAGCTTCTGTAATAGCTTCCATAACGACTTCTTAGGTTTCAGGCACATTTCTTTGTCTGTCGATGTACTGGCTTCATTGAGATACTTGTTTATAGGATTCGGTCAATTTCCTTCGGAAAATAGGTCATCGATTTCTTACTGCCCAAAAGATAAAATCAAAGTTCCTTATAAAATGTCACTTGTCATAAAACAAGTCCTAACTCTGATAAAGTTTTCTGATTAATAAATTCTTATTTTGTCCTTACTCACCTCAAGCACTCAAAAATGTACTTAGCGAAACTACCATGTATGTGTAGAAAGTTTTTCTAGATTCTGTGTCTTCATGGTTATTATATTTAGAAACTCCTGGGTGCTCTGGAGAGATGTTTCCTAATCCCGATTTTTGGCTTCTACACCTGTCTCCCTCCCTTCCATAACCCCCACTGTCTCACAATTAAACTTTGAAATCCTTCTGCAGTTGCCAGAAGGCAGATAACAGAAAGTGTCTGCAGTACAGTAAACACATGGTGCAGATTTTGGTAAATCCTCTATGGGACTTTAAAACTCCAATTCCTTGATTTGTCAGAGAAATTTTTGAGGAAATCTTCAGGCTTCGGCCCCTGTCTAAGGAACCAGGGTATGGCTACGTCTTTGTCAGAATGACATGCCTGCCCAGCTCCCTTTGATTTCCTAGTTTCTCACCAGTTTCTCCAGGAATGCAACCCTAATAAGTCACTAGAGTACGAGTCATTATCTCAAGAGTCAGCTTCTGATGGTGTGAGCAAACACGTTACCTCCTCCATATTCCTCATGCGTCTCCCCACCTCTCCAGGACTTCTCCTTGCCAACTTCCCCTTTTCCATTGAACACGTAAATGCTTGGGTTTCTCTGCTCTTGGTCTCAGATCTTTTTCTCTTTGCAACTTGTATTATCTCCCTAGACAATTTCATCTAACCTTGTGTCTAACGATCTCAGTGCTATTTCTTTTCACTAGTTTGGATTTTCCTCTTAAATTTAGACAATGTACCTGCTTTCTTAGGATTCCCAACTTGGATATAAGAAAATTTAAACAACATTCACGTCAAAATGAAGACAAATAGAACTCAACTCCAAATCTGTATATGGCGCACCACCTAATGAGGATGTCTGTATTTATCTGCCTTTACTCCACTTCTTTAACCTTGGATGACTTGCTTCTTTCCTTTGCTTCATCTTGGAATAATTGGTTAAATATTCTCTATATTATAACACAAAATTCAAAAGTCATGTCTTTGAGTTCACTGACTTGTGTACAGTCTTGTGTAGTAATGACAGACATCATAAAAGGGTTGTGAATGTGTAAGTCAAAACTACTGAACTATCCATCAGCTAGCTTACGAAATTCCTCCTGATCTCATTGTCTTTTTTTTTTTTTTTTCCACACTGAGATATGGCCACTCTCTTAACATTTAGGGCTTTCTTTTGAAATTCTCCTTCATTACTGGAAAATTATGATTTGAAAAATGTCGAACATGAAAGAGGGAGCAATAACTTAAACACATCCAAATCAAAAATTATACCATAATCAATAAATTCAAATGGATTTCTAATTTTAATACATTGAGAGTTACATAATTCAGGAATTTAAAAATTGCATTATGTATTCAATTTTAGCTATCTTTTTGCCTAATTATATATGTATTGTTGTTGTTGCTGTTGTTTATGCATCAATTCCAAATTCTATATAACACATGAGAGACACTGGGTTTGGGGAATCAGTGAGCATCTGTGATAGCCTCCTTTTTAGAGATTCACCTCTTTCTCAGTTGATCCTTCCCCCTGTTCCCTCTCTTTTGACCCTGTCACTCATCTTGGGAACTTTTTAATGCCATTACTATGTGCATTTTATAAGAGAAAATCCCATCTATAATCAGTTTTTTGTGTTTACTCCACTTCATTGAGCCTTATTGTCTCAAGATGGTCCCATTTTTGTTCAAAACTTCCTATCTCCCCTTCTTAATAGCTGCATAGTATTCCATTGTATATAGTTACCACATCTTCTGTAACCATTCCTCTATGGACGGGCAGGTAGGTGCTTCCAGGATTTGGCTATTATGAATCGTGCCACTATAAACATTGACATTTAATTTTATTATTTCTCCCTTGGATTTATTTTAAAATATCATTTGTTTCTATATCCCAAATTAAATCACTCATTTTTTGGCACTTAAAATATTTACCTCAGGGAGAATACAATGTGTGTTATTCTATGATATATTTTCACTTTATATTCATAACATTAATTTATTGTGTATGAAGATGCTGCTATTAAAATTCCCATTGTTGCATAATATTCCACTATCCAAATACAATAGAACTTATTTATCTATTCCAGTGTTCACAAATAACTGGATATTTATTTTTTCTAAGCAGTAAAGCAATTTAATAAATGAATAACTAAATTACATTTATGAAATCACATCACAACAAACATTTTTATATATGTTTTCTGATATAAAGGTGAAAGAGATTCTTTCAAATCTTCTTATTGAAGTTTTAGAACATACGGCTCTAATTTTACTACAAAGTGACAACTAATTTTTCAAAGCAATTCATATTTATAACCAATCTACAAAGCATAGAAATTTTAAGTGGTGCAGATTTTCATAAAAAAATATTAGCATGATATAATTAATTTCTCATCAAGAACTTAATATCACCTTTTACAAATGCAAACCTGATTAAGTCACCCAAACCCTATCTAAAACCCTTTAATGGTTTCTCAGTATCACTGGCATAACTTCCAGAATTTTACCATTGTCTAAGAATCCTTCAAGCACAAAACTCTCCATGCCTAGTACATCAGGCCATCTCCTTCTGCTCTGTCTCCACACTGCCTGAAGCGCCTTGTCTTGCTGCACGATCTTCATCTGGGATGCACTTCTCCTTGGAATTCATTTCTTGCACCTTTTCCTTGGATTATCTTTGCTTCTTTAGTCTCATGTTGAGAACCAAGACAAGTTTTTATTCTCTGCAGAAGGTACCAAGCCTCTCATTAACTGCTCTAATCATAAACTACATTGTTAAATGTAGTACTTATCCACAAAATAACTGAGAAATCTTTTTAAATGCGGGTCCTCGTCACCTCTGTGTTCAAGTATGGCTGTGTGTTCACAAATGCATTTCAAGAAACTATAAAGTACTCACAAAGACTCAATGTACATTATGTATGTCAAATGAGAATAATGAACCCTATCAGTGCAAAAGCATAAATATCATGCTTCATATTTTTTTCCTTCTAGAAGGCAAGGTATTAATTAACCAGTACTTGTGTCTTCTTACACTCTCAACTCCCCGGCTTTCAAGGGAAGCATATACTGTGCCAGTTATGCCATGGTCTGTCTTTGCCAACGGCGTGCACCGAGGAAGCGGAAGTTACCCACCTGGGACATGTCTGCCCTCTCGGTTTGCTTTCTACCATCACCACGAGAAGAGTATGTGTCACCAAACCAATGAAATGAATTTAAATAAATTGAATTAAAACTGAAAATGAAGAGCTACTCAAATCCATTTTCTTCAGAATAACTTAGATGAAAATAAAATTAAAATTAAAATTAAACATTAGAAAATTTAAATGGTGAGTTTTCTGATTTTGAACTCTGATTATAACCCTTTTACTACACAAATTACTTTATGTTTCTAGGTATATAAAACTGAAAATAGTATGACAATTATTGGCTATAAGTGATGATTTCTCTTACTACTTTAAGGTTCAGGTCCAAACTGACCATTTTCCATTACATGCACAAAAATGCTTTGTAATCTTTTCTGTGGCTGACCTATAATTTTGAAAGCTGTAATATAAAATGCTCTCATTCAATTACCACTTGCACATAATGTGTTGAAATTTAGCTTTTTAGTCATAAAAAAGCTTTAAGTCCCAGAGGTATACTGAATATATCATAACTGAAAGTACATAATTTAAATACTACAAGTAGTACAATGTAAGTGCTAAAATATATGTTGCTGAGACAATTCCACATAGAGTAGCTCCCTGAGCAGAAAACGGACTCTGAAGTTGAGGACAGTGAGACTAGGAAAAGCAGGGTCTTCCTACATCACTGTGATGCACAGTTAGTGTAAGATTTGAGTATTTATTACACAGTGCTTTATCTGATACAAAGAACATACACATATGGAAACAACACATCTCAGGAAACCTCCAAATCTTAAGACATTTTCCCCCAGTTTTGACCAAATTTGCTAGGAACAAGCTTCTGTCTAAAACAAAAGCAGTATATCGTCCTTAGGGTTGGGATTTGGGCTTAACTATTTAGACCTTCAATACATATCTGAATAAAAGGTCATATAAACACTAGCGATTTCGGGTGGTCATGTGGATGCTGAGAGAAAAGTGTGATACCTAGAGAAATAAGGAAATCAAACCAGCATAGAACACATAAAAACCACAATGTCATCTCCTTTCTGGGCTAAGAAGAATTGTTCCTTTCTAATTTCTTCCTTGCCAAAAGGCCTATGTCTATATATCTTCTCATATTAGTGTAGAAATACAAAAACTTAAATATTGCATCACCTACTGACCTGTCCAATTAACCAATAATCAAATCATATATTCCACACCAAAACCTAATACCTGTAATCTCAACAATGACCTAGTTAAAAATGTCTCTCTACATTCCTTCATTTTTCCTCTTGGTGTAGTTCTCTGTTCAAAGTGCATTGTCAGCTAAATATGCGTTAGGAAATCACTTGAATATTAATGGTTATGACAGCTATGCCAAGATGGAGAGACACTTTTTAGACCATCCTATTATTGTTTTTTTTTTTTTTTTTGTAGATGGGTGGTAGTTATTAAGGCTCAAGTTGATTTTTCTTTTTAACCACAAGGTATCACTAACAGAACAAATTGTTTCACCTCTCGAATCTTTGATGAAGCTGGAATCCTCAGTGAGACTAAGTTTTAACATATTGCTTAACGATTTCTATCCCTAGCTCCACACAAACACAGCTAAAAATTTGTGAGAACACAACAAAAATGTTTTCTGACAAATCAGGAAGAGAGATGCTCCAAGAAGTCAAGTATGTTAATTCATAGATCATAGAGTTTTCAGTCTCCAGAAATGTTAATAAATTGATTTCTCATTTTAAGCCACTCATTCTGATACTTTTTTTATGACAGCCTGAAATGACCAGCACAGATAGATGTTTAACAAGTCTTGTGTCTGAAGGAGGCCCATTCTATCTGGGAGTTCTTGAATTTATGCACAATAAAACAAGATAACACAGTGACTTATAAGTGGCTCATAGCAGCTATGAAACATCTTCTGATGCGCACTTATACAATATATACTATACATTTAATATTGTATATTATATATGTGGTGTGATGAAAAAATATAGTGAGTCTTCAAAGTTTAAAAGACTCACTGTCATTAATTCCCCTCAAAATTCTCTATCTTATTAAGATCATATGTGTCCCATGACGCTGGCTACTCTGAGGAGGTTCTGGAATATTCCTTTTTTGTGTCTTTAGCTGTGATGTTGTAGCTGTCTTGACGTACTCAACTAATTTAAAAGCTTATTTTAAATGCTTATTTTGACGTGGGAAGAGGCAGAAGGTTCTAGGTATCTGATTCAGTAAGTAAGGCAGTCACATACACTCTAATGTCTTTTATGAGCCTACCTTTCCATTGAATAGCAAGCAATCTTTGGGTTTTTGATCGCGCTGCAGGAGTTTTTATCACACCTCATAAAGATACTCGCACAAAAGGACTTCTAGAACTACTTCAGAGAGTAGCAAGAAACATGGGATGAGTATGTTCAAAGCAAAGGGGAGTATCTGAGGGGGGAGTGGTGACCATGTCTCTTTAATGCAAATTTTAATAAAACTAAGCATCCATCATATATTTTGATCATCTTTTGTATAGCTCATTTTTAAAAATCACAAAATTCTTGTGGCATACTTAAGTCTGGAATGTTTCTTACACTAAAACAATCTACATTTAATATATTACTACCAAAATAATGTATGATTGCCTGCCTTAGAAAGATTTGCCATGCAGAAAGAGTGGGAAACTCATGAACAACATGCTATATAAGGAGCACTCTAACACACATACACAAAACTTGCTATGGGGGAATAGAATCATTAATTGGAAATAAATTAATTAAAATTCAGGGGTTTTATTTTGAGAAAAAAAGAGCCTTATACCTCTCACATACAAAACAGGATTTTAAGCATGTGAAGTCCTCTAGCTTCATGAGGTTTTTATTGATTTTTATCAGCATTGGGACCAAAAATGTAGGATATTCTGACAAAGCCAACGTGTGAAGATCTATTGTTTTGTACAAAAAGAGAGATAACATGAAAAGTAACTAAATAATGTTTGTATAAAAATTCTAAATGCTAAACAGATTGCATACACTGTATTAAATTAAAAATATTAGACATGAAAAAAAAACAGCAAATAGTGCACAGAAGGTAGGGAAGTAAAAGAAAATCATGGGACTGGGATCTCATTGTTATACCAAGTAAATGACGTGGCTTATTTCTCAGGGTTCATTTCAACATGCGAATTGTGTTGCTTTGTGATCTTATCTCCTACCCTGGTACTTCATAGGTAATTTGTATTCAAAAAACTCCAGTGACAAAGAGGATGAGCACAATGAAGTCCAACTATGGGATTGGCTGAAGAGGAAGTTGGTGGGGTACATGGGCCTTCCATGGGAGAGAATTAAGGCAAATACAGATGAGAGTCATGAAAAATTGGCATGTAGTTCATTTTAAAATATAAACCTGGGTGCCCTGGTCCATAACATGTTTTAGAATTCTCTCCTTTTTTAAAATCTTAGCTTTTATATAAGTCATGGTGGAGTCACACTAATAAATGCTCTTCGTTTTCAGCAAGGGACGTGTTCTTTTACCAGGAAAGCTATATGTAGAGAAAACCCTGATAGAGTCCCCAGTTGACCCTACTTGGCATGCCTACACTCAAGTCCAGGTCTCGCATCTACCCATCCACAATGCTGGGAATCATGACACCATTATTAAAAAAAAAAAAAAAAAACAGACAAAATGCTCTTCAGGTCAGAAAAAAATGGAATGTGTGATCAAAGGGATTATGAATTACATTTCAGCACAAAATTGTCAGTCTCGTGTTGTACTGCGGCACACTGAGAGCTACTGTTTCTATGAGTTATAACCCCAAATACCTTCACTCTGAGCATTCATTTTTATCAGGACCTCAGTATTTTACATTACCACTATAAGATACTAGATATTTTCAGTGACATATCTTTATTATGTGCTATAGAGGAAAGCACCATTGTTATCATCACAGTAAGTTTTTATACAAGGTTTTATGTTTTAACTACTAAGTACAAAGTTATCGAAGTTGTCTCTTCAGTAAGAATGTTAAAATAGTTATGGATTTAACTGTAAAATCTGTCTTTGGAAATTTTAAGTTTTTTAACTGTAAAAGATCTTTTATGTGAGAAATTATTTCACCATTTAGACAGTAAAAAACTTGTAGTGCGAACTGTTCATTGTATATAGCTTCAGCTGGTCCAAACAGCAATTTTGCATGAAAACAAACAAACAAACAAAACAAGAAACAAAAATAGTAAAGACTCTATTCTGCTAGGCTAAAGCAAATCATAAGCAACACAGACAAAAAGCTGTTTAACTGCAAAATATTTTTGAATTTTCTCTTAGGACATATAACTTTTAAATGGTGCCTAAATATTTCTACATGAAGAGCAATGGGTCTCCAATTTTTGCATGGCTTTCTCCTCTAGCTTGCCAGTACAATTCTGGCAGAGCAAGCCACTCGTGGATAATTAGGAATGACATGGGAGACGCAACATTCAACACAGACTTGCTCTTTCTCTGGCTTGAGAGCCTACTTACTTTATGCAAATTGGTCGGAGACCATCGTGGTGCAGCCCTAGCAATCAGTACTTAATTTGTTGACAGCCTTGACAGTTGCGGCCAGAGTATAATTGGCAGGGGCTCTTCTGCAAAGAAAAAATAAATAAATAAAATAAATTGGGTTGTGCATGAAACTAAACAACATAATTACCAACAATTAGGCATTAATTATGAGGTAGCAGATTTTCAAATCCTTCTTCCAAATTTGGCCAAAGCTAGGCCTAATTATATTTTAATGTTGTGAAAACAGCCATGTTCCTGAGGTAATCAGGTGTTCAGAAGGTGATTTATGGAGAAATTGTATTTCATTACAGATTATTGTGTCAGAAAATTGAACATGTTTATATTTATGGGTGACCTGATAATCACAGAAAACAAACAAACAAAAAAAGATGAGATAGGATTCATGTTAGGTTATTAGGTTTGCAGTCAGTTGTCTACTTCATACATTTTATTTCATACTTACTAAAACACTCATGTAAAAGAAACATCTAATTATTTCAGAAGTATTCATAATATGGCAAAAATCCCATTAATGATTATGTTTTTAAGAAGCAGAATGAAAACATATTCAGAGCAAAAAAGAGTTTCCTAAATATCCCTTCCCCTCACATCCTGACAGATTTGAGACTAGGAGAAGCTTAGCCACACACACTGCCAGCAAGACTTGGTAACAGACTTTTACCACCAGTTTGGATTAAAAAAATACAATAATGAAAAGATTTAGCAGGTTAATTATTTCTTCACCTTCATTAAATAAATAAATAAACAAATAAAATAGGCTCTGGCATTCTTTTTCACGCACGCAAGAAACACGTTCCAGATAGTCTTCTGATCAGAATCCTAGGGTGAAGAGTACTTCCAAACGTTAACAGCTGAGCAATATCTCCATTAACAATTGTCTTTCTTTACCATCTATGATCCAAGGACCGGAAAATAAAGTCTATGTGTTCTCCTATCTGTCACTTATGGTCCAATCCATCTATTTTAGTAAGCGCACATTGTAACTAAAAGTGACTACCTGGTTATTATGTGCAGAAGCCCACTGAAAAAAGAAATACACCACTTGCTTGAAGGAAATCACTGTCCTACTTTATATTTTATTACAGCACATGTTAGTTTAGTCGCTTAATAGGAAGTCTTACCCTGCTGTCTGTGCAAAATGATAGTCCAGTTATTTATTTCCTTCCTTCCATTTTTCCTTCTTTTTTGTTCCTTCTTCCTTTTTTCTCCTCTTTCATTTCTTCTGATATTTACCCTTTTTACTTCCCCCTTCTAACTCACTCCTATGCATTCATGATTATAAGTTTTTCCTTTTAATATTTACCGCAACCTCCATAGTAATATTATCTTCTGGACTCTGTCCCAAGGTCTCTGATTCTACTTAAATATCTCAAAGACCCAAGCTTTATCCAATGTAATGGCCTCTTTTAATTCTTCTTCCAGACCCTAAAGCTCTGAGTACTGCTTAGCCTTTATTTCTTGAAAGCTATTCTTCTCAAAAATTTCAGAGTGCTATTCATTCCTTATTCAAATAAAACAAACAAACAACAACAACAACAACAACAAAATGGTGACCTTTCAATAGCCTACTGTACTATCACTGAGATTCAGAGACTTTACAGTTTGGCCACAGCTTACTTGATACTTCTTTAATGTGTTCTAATTTTCTTATTTTGTTTAAATCCTATTGTGTATGTCCAGATTCATTTGCATATATTATTTTCTTTGCTGTACTGGGGATCCAGCTCAGAGCTTTTACCTGGCCTACATTCCAAGCCCATTTTTTTTTCATTTTAATTTTGAGACATGGACTTACTAAGCCATTGTGTGCCCAGGAAAGGTCACTAATTCGGGATCCTCTTGCCTTGAAAGAACTGGGATAACATGCCTGCATGACCTGGGCCCAGCAAACTTATATCCTTGGTGCTTTTATACTTGGCAATATCTTACACATCTTAAGTGAGAACTACTTTGGGAAGTTGGGTCTGCTATTGTGTTTAATACTGGAAGTAGTCGGGCATCGGAGAAGGCACAGAGAGCAAAAAATTATATTATTTTAAATATAATTAATGTATTCTATTATTTAGAATATATTTCTTTCTAAATAGTATGTGTATGGGATAATTAAAAGCCTCCAGTAAATAAAGTTTAATACATGTTTCCAGAAGAAAACTTAGCTCTCCTCTTTCCAAGTTGGACATTTTGATAATGCTTATTGAATTGATGAAAAATGAGAAAAATGTAGATAATATTGCCTGAAATTTTTATATTAAGACCATAAAACATCGGTATACTTACTAACATTAGTAAAGGAAAATGCTTTACAGATGCTTATGGATAAAGTCTCAATGTTTGGATAGTTCAGAAACACACACAAAACAGTGAAATGGTCTCTTGAAGAAAATATGCGAGACATTAAATCCTAAGCTTCTCAATTTCAGACTTTTATTTACAAACAAAATATTTACTGTGTTCCAGTGAGATGAGAACAAAGAAGCAAAAACTTTGAAGAATTAACACAGAAGCGCAAACGCAGTGACTACAAAGTCAATTTCATATGGGACTACTAATTAAGAAAAGAATAATAAAGCGAATGATTAATTAAAGGGTCCGATTCAAAAAGACTTTGTGCAAACGCTCATTTTCTTGGCATTTAAAAATTGGTCACTTACCATAATTTCTTGAAACAAATTGCATATGCAAATCGGTGCCTCAGTAATAGTTTAGAATTACGAGGACTGACTACTGTATTTTCAGAAAGAAGGGCTGGGACCTAGTTGACCCTGCCAGAGACTAAGTACATGCGCTGTTTTAATTTTGGCATGGACTTACATATTTGTGCAAATTTTAATATGCCAATTACTGAATTTCAAAAAATCCATGTATTACTAATGCCTCTGCTACTGAAGAGAAAGAGGAGATATCATGTGCTAAATAATACAATTAGAGCAGTATAGGCAGTTATTTTTGCTAGTTATTATAAAGTTGAGAGCATTAAGACAAAGTAATGAATACTCAGAAACACTTCATCATTATACAGAATTGCAAAACAGACACACATTTTTAATACACAGTACAGGGAGTCTTATTATTAAACTTAATGGCATCTGAGAAATGATAAAACACTCACAGCCCCGAGCTTGTAATGAGATAAGCTTGGAGCCTGATCAGCTTGCATACAAATCATCTCATCTGAATAAAATTAATGTTTGATTTTTTTATCTTTCCTCCAGCACCAATGAGCCTCTTTTTCATTTTATGAACAATTACGGAAAGGAAAATTTTGAAAATTAGCCCTGTTATGATGCATCATTAGATTGCCTTAGTTCATGGCATCTTAAGCTCTTATTTCTGGTGCTAAACATAAGATTTCTTATAGGTTAAAATATAAATCGATTCTTGATGCTAATACTATATAAGTGATATTTTACAGTTTTATTATAACAAAGTGTTTATTATTAAACTGTGTTTGTATATTACTTAATAATAACATACTAGTATTTAATGTTAAAATTATTGACACACACGCATTAAATTGCATTTCCATCTGAAAAATATTATACATCCACAAATATCATTTTATATTATAATATTACAGATAAACGTGTGCTGCATGAGTCCTTTCTAAATCAATATGGGATATTTTGTACTATTATGTGAATAAAATGTACATTCAATCTTTCAAATTCCAAAAATAGGTCATTTCTTTATGTCATTAAATTTTCATATGAGTTCATTTTTACAAGTTTTACTGAAGGTAAAGTATGGGTATCTCAAGGTAGAAAATTGTCCTCTTTTCCACTATTTTTTTAATAAAACATTTAGCTTCCATATACACTAAAGAAAGACTTAAAGAAACAATATTGTCAATTAAGAAAGAAAATTGAAAAGAAACTATTCAAAATATCTTCTTTGTGAGATGATATCTTAAAACATAATTCTTGAACTGAGGTCTCAAACTATATTAGAGTCACAAAATATGTGACTCATGATTATTTAAAATATCAGTATCAAATTTTATCTCCAGGGATGAAATTGTTACGAATCACCACAGCTCTCAATAAAACAGAAATCTAAGCCACTTGCAAGTTAAAGAAAATTGAAAAAAAAGTCATTAGATAATAATGGAAAGCTCAAAATTCTTTCCCAAATTATCCTACATATTCATTCCACTGTATCTACAGATATTCTCTAATTAAGTAATTGAAAATTAAATGAGTTAAGGCTCATGTAATGCCTGTAACAAGGCCCGGCTAGTGGTCCGGTTCCAATATGTGTTACTCATTCGAAAGGTTATTCCAGTATTTCACACCTCTGGAATACATTTGTACATTCACAATAAACAATGATGTCAGTCCCCATACTGTTTTTCATCAAACTTGACTTTCTTTAGGTTAAAGTGTAAAACATTAGGAAGGATTTGCATTTGTATTTTGCTCATGGAGCCCAGGCTAGCCTTCTACTCACAGCAATCCTTCTGCCTCTGCCTCCCAATTGCTGGAATTACAATTATGTGTCACCATGCTTGGTTTTATGTGATGCTGGGAAATTGAACCCAGTGTGTCATGTTTGCTAGGCAAGTGCTTTAACCATTGTTCCATTCCTCCAGTCCCCCAAATACTGTTATGGTTGTGATTTATTATGGAGAAGATGTAAATTGAAATCAACAAGAGAAAAAGATATGAAAATGATGTCCAGAAAAGCCTGATCAAAGTTTCAACGTGAGTCTTTGCCCAGTGGTGTCTCCTGGTAGCTAGCTATAACGTAACAATATGAGCCAGGAAAGCTCAACCAAGCCTTACCACTCAGAGGCTTACCTGGAGGTCAATAATATAGTTGTGCAATGCCTGCTCAAATTCTCTCAGAGAATTCGCCAAAAAACACAATATCAGCTTTAACTTACTGGTCAAGTTGATAAACACAGCCAAGACCTGAAGCAGCTACAAACACTCTTATCAGGTAAAATATAGTTGATTGCCTTGTCTTAGTTACTTTTTCAATACCCTGACAAAATACCCAATATCTATAAGTTATGGGGGGTAGGTTTATTTAGTTCAGAGTTTCAGAAAGAATTCACAGTCAGATGATGGGGCAGCTGGTAATTGCAGAAGCACATGACAGAGGCTGCAGAGTTGGATTTCTCCCCAGGGTGGGGCACCCACCCTCACTTTTTAGCCCACAAGTCAACAACACATAACTGAAAGCTCTGCCCTGGACACCCCCAGTCCCAACAGGTCATACACCAAACATTTGCCCTTTCCAGCCTAGCTTTATCTCCCAATAAGACATAGTTCTAAATATAGGATCTAAACCATAGAACACCCTCTAAGAAACAAACCACCATCCTGGCCAACAGAGTTAGACCCTGTCTCAAAAAAAAAAAAAAAAAAATTGTACTAAGTCAGAAACATTAACATTTTTTAAACAGCATGTAGATAATCACGCGTACACACATATAACCATCTTAAGTTCTTCTGCAAAGGTTAACGTTCATCCATTACCTAATAAGCTAAATAAAATCTTTGTATATGTTCATTTTATATTTGCATGATATCATTTACTTTATTGTTGGAAATTAAAATTTGAATGATGCAAGAGTTAAAGACAAAAATTTGCTAATCATTGACATGTAGATTCTAGGTATAAAACGGGCTAAATTACATAAATGATAACACAAGGAAACGTGTGACAATTGTTCTGATTTCTGAGTAGCAGGAACATAGTATTTTGTTGTGTTTTCAGAAAATCTCTGGGAGGTTTTGACATCTTTATTTTTCTATTGAGTAAATTACAGATCTGAAAGCTAAGGTAGTTCTCCAAGTCTCACTACTAAAAATGTTGGAAAGCAAATGTAGTTCTGGTCAGTCTAACTCAAAACCTCATTATTTTGTTTGCTTCTTGTAAGAGCATGACCATTCTCTAGATGAACACTGCTTAGTTTGTGTTAGAGCTGAAGGGCAATTTAGACAATCTTTTTTTTTTTCTTTTATTCTTATTCCCACCCTGGTGTGTGCGATTGCTGTAATTTGGGTCCTGGATAAGGCAGAGCTATCCCTTAACCTGTATTATTTTTCCCAAAGTGTCATTTTAAATTGGAAAGTGCAGATTATGTGGAAAATCCAAATACTATGTCAGTATGAGGCATTGCTGTATAGGCAAACTGCGACAGAAATGCTTAGTTATACAGCTACACAGTTAACAGGTCTTAGTAAAAAAAAAATTAACTGAAAAAGCTTTCATCAATTAAGTAGATTACATTTTTTCCCCTTATGGACTTATAATGCTTTATTATATAAGAGAAGGCAAAATGACCACTGTTTGCTTCCGAATCTAAAATCATTCTCAATCATATTCATGTGAAATATTAGAAAATTGTTTCTGCAAGTGGAAACATCAATGCAACATAAGAATGAAAGCAATACATGAAGAATATATCATATAAACAAACCAAATAAATGTTTTGTTGCCTTTTAACAGTCTCATTTTTAATATGCATGTTTGTTGTAGGCAGCGAGGCAAGATAAGTTCGAAGAGTGCAAAATGAGCATAAATACACATAGTTGATTTTTAATCAGTGATAAAACACTTTAACCAACTATATTTCATACTTTTCTTAAGGATGCAGAAATTGAATGTGATTGAAAATGATGACGAAAAACCTGTACTATATAAATAGAAACATAGGGTAGAATACTAATTTCACTGACACAGATACATTTGAAAGACCTCAAATCAGGGTGTTGAAAAGACATCGGCAACCTTCTGTTCAGTGCAGCCCTAGTCATAACAGCCATGCCAAAGAATAAGGGCTCTTCAACAAATGAACGGATGAAAGATTGTAGCATGAATATACAATGAAATACTCTTCAGTCATGATGAAGAAGAAGTCGTTCATTTGTGTCATAGCTGGAACTGGAGATCATTTTGCTGAATGAAGTAAGCATAGAAGAATAGAGAGACAAACGCTGCATGTTTTCATATATATGTGGAATCTAAAAAAATTGAACTCACAGAAACAAAGGAATGGTGGAACAGAAGTTGAGTAATTGTGATCATGGGGAGAAGATGTTCAAAGGTACACATTTTCAGACAAAAGCCTTTTGGGATCTGTTGTACAGCACAGTGATAAATATAGTTAATCACAGTGTATTGTGCATTACAAAATTCCTACTAGTAAGTTCCAAATGCTCTCAGTACTAAAAAGGGTGAGTTTTTAAAGTTGTAGGTGTGTTAAGTGGTTCACTTAATTTTTAGCGATTGCATTCATAAATTATAATAGCCTTTTGAAACCTTTAAATATGTAAATTTATATATTTAAAGTTTGCCATGAATTTTTAAATCAGCATTATACTATCAAATATTGTGAACCTTCAGCTCTTTATGTTCATTTAAGAGAACAAGGAACATTTACATGAAAAAACACAAAAGAAAATTTTATGAATACAAGCAATATAATATATAATATTTATACATAAAATCAATTAAATATCAAAAGCTTACGGCTGATATCACTTGGATCTTGAGGTTCCCCCAACTTAACGTGCTGAAGCTTGTTTTATCGAGTGGCGGTGGAAATTTCAGTGGACAAGTCCTAGTAGAAGTAGTGAGCTACATCATTGAGCGCATGATATAGAAGGGACTGTTTGGACTTTGGTCTCTCTTTGTCTTCCTTTTGCATTTTGAACAGAACAAAGCAAACAAATTTCTTCTGCTACATGTTTCTGCCATGATACATGATGCTACTACAGGCCTCCACCAATGTGACTAAAAAAACATAGACTGAAACCTCAAAAACCATAAGCAAAAATTTTTCTTCTTTTCAAATACATTATCTCGTGCATTTTGTCACAGTGCCAGAAACTGCATAATATGATTGCCGTTATTAGAAAAATTATATTCAGTACTACAATGTATGATGGCATGTCAATAAAAGTGTGTCAAAAATGCTCTGTTAGATAATATCATGAAGGGGCAAATAATTATTTTAAAAAAATTTTAAAGAATTCAAGTTCATTGGAGACAAGTGAACTATTGTAAGTGACTTTTTAAAGTGGAATATAATTCCAATTTTGCCCTATATCTTCAAAAACTCGGATTTATTTTACTTGAATTCCTTACTAATGTAGAAAGTGAATTTATAACTTGTTTCTAAATACTATGTTCTTAATTTTCTGAATGAAAATATAGCTATTCCAAGTGGACTGATGTCTATTCTCCAATTATAGTAACTTTGATTTAAGAAGACTGTATAGGCCCTAGAAATCTATATTTAACATATCCTCTTATACAAATTAGATTCTAGTATTCTATGGAGAATTCAATAATCAAAAAGTCTATATTCAGCTTCTAAATATAACCAATTTTCCTACACACCGTTTTTATCTGCATTTCATAGTGTATTTTTACTGCATAATTCTACTTTGATAAAATGATTACCAACTCCTATACAGTCATCTGCATACAGCCTCCCCCACATTGGCATTCTGCTTTGAAAGCTAGTATTAATACATTTAAATTGAATATGCTTGGGCAAAAATTCTGTCCATTTCACAAACTTTGTATCCTCAGCTTGGACTCTGCTTCCAGTGGTACAGATTTATTCTTGAGTCACTGAATCCATTTATGTTGTCACTGAATCATTGCTGGTTCAATCAGCATAAGAAGCCTGAACTGCTGACTACCAGGAAAAAAGTTCACAAAGTCCAAATTTGATAATATGAAGTATTTTCAAATTAGAATATCACAAAACAACTAAACTTATTTTGACATTATTTTATTTTATAGTTCACTAGCTTTAATTAAATAATCAATTGATACTGTATAAAAGTTGATTAGAAAAATATTAAACATGACAGTTGGTCAACTTATATTTTAAAATCTTATTGCTAAGTACATATGTGTGAACAAATATATGAAAATATGCAAGAAATTTTAACACTGCACTAAATTCCATACATATAGTTTATAATATATATTTATACAGATGCATGTATATACATTTATATGCATATGTGTATATATCACATACCATCAAACCATATTATCTATAATATAAAATATATTATATGGGTTATAATGTATATTGATATATATTATTTATAGTATAAATAGTATAAGGTAGTATATGACTATATGATATATAGTATATGGTATATACATGTATATAAATACATGCATATTTATATATGATATAAATATATACATGAACATTACATTTATCATAAATATATATGCACAGAAACATTACAACAGTACACGAAATTTCTTACATATAATTCATAATATATATTTGTATATACAAGAGCCTATATATATTTGAAATATATGTATATAATGTATATACATATATTGCATATTATATATATGTATTATATATACACATACATATATACATATAGGAGTGCTTTACATGTACATCTATGTGTGTATACACACAAATCTACACACACACACACATATATACACATATATCCATGTGAGTGTAGTTAACATTCACCTTAGGTAAGACGTATAGAGCTGAGGAGACCTTCGTAGATTTTAAAGAGCAGGTAAAATTTGCATAAACCAAAAGGCAAAATGATTTTACTCATGTGCTGAAATATAATAGAAAGTAGTTGAATACTTCTGAGAGAGGGAGAGAGAATAAATTCACTTTGCAAATAGAGAGGGTTTATAGAAACTTAGAGAGTAAAACTACATTTTAGAAGGAAGACTTCAGGGTAATTTTTTAAAGAGTAATTGATTTTTCAAGATACATGTGTTCTTGGCCATACGATGTGAAATTTTTCATGCATACTTTTTCTTTGATAATTCTGGTGGAGGTTAAGAGATCAGCAGAGTACTCTTAATTAGAGGCTATCAATTACATATGCTATAATTTAAGGAAGCTGAAATTGAATGTATGTTGTTATTTAGTAATATTTAGTCAACATAAATCATACAAGGCATTAAATGTGAAGTCTGCTAGGCACTCTGCCAAGCAATGGGCATAGGGTCGGATAAAATCATACACATAAATCTTAAAGTCTAATGAGAGACCCAGACCCTAATGAATTCATCATGCAACTATATTTCTATGTGAAAACCCATCACTTCTATGGAAACTCCTTGGTGTTTTATAAGTTTATGTCAGAGCGACAGGGGCAGTTTTACTGAATGAGTGATGATGAGCTCACGTGTTGGTATAAGATTGGGGAATTAGCATTACAGGAAGGGGAATAGCACATGCGGTTGTCTGTTATTGCAGCCAAAAAAGGAATATTGGAGATTTGAAAGAATACTAGTGTAGGTGGAGTGAGAATGTGACAAGATATGTAGCTAGAGAGGGAGACAGAAATTCAATTAGCTGGGCCATTTAGAACAGTTTAATGAGGCCAGTCTTGGAAAGCTCAGGAGTGAAAACCATTGAATGATTTTAATGGAAGATTGACACTGAGCTAAAAATAATTCATTTAGGATCAAATATAAGATGGGCATATGGATATCTGGGGCATCTGGCTGCTAAAATGCATACTTCATCCAAGTAAAAATTGCACTAAATTTTGATAGTGATAATTTGGCAAATAAAGTCAAAAGGGAAAATTAAGGCATATTTAATATAAAGCTTAGTAACAGGTTGGCTATTGAAAGTGCGGATAAATGGACATCAGCTATAGCAAGTGGGTTTTGAAGAAGAGTAATTACGATGCTGATGACTTATTTATCAAGATATTTGAATACATGTGTGACATCTTTTATTATGAATATAAATACATCATCTATTGATGATATAAAATATGCAGTGATTGTTCTATTGAAAAATAAAAATGTCAAATATACAAAATTTATGGGTTTCTCTTTAATATCATAAATAATCTAAGCATTCTTTTAGAATCGTCTAAAGTGCTTATTTCACATAGTTTAGGGGTATATTCTGTTAAATACTGAAACCATAGCCAATGGCCTGAATATTTTTATGATTGCAAAACTATTTTCATGTAGGCATTAGTTCAAAAATGAATTTTCTGATTGAACCTTCACAATGCATTTCCATATATAGCAGGGCAATTCATTTTTCATTATTCTTTCTTCCAAATTACTTCTTTTTTCAGTACTAGGGGTCAAATCCAACACCTTTCACATGTTTCTTAGCATTCTAAGACTGAGATACATCCGCAACAACCAAGACATTTTGTTTTCTGTGGTGATTCGTTATTTGAATCACTCTCATATTTTTTAAATTGTGCTTAAAGGTGCTTTTAAAAATCACCTGTGGAATTTTATTTAAACTAAAATAAACATTACAAAAATCAAGTAAACTTGACCTTTTTTACTATTCCATTTTAAAATAATTTTAAATAGAAAATATATTATAATATGTGCTGTTGTTGTTTGGATCTGGAAAGTATCTCAAAATCTCAAGCATTTGGATGCTACAGGTTATCTATGAACCCCTGTGCTGTCAGGAGATGGAGCCTGTTCAGGAGGAGTGCATTACAGTCATGTTGTTGATTTGGGTCATGTAGAATATTACAGGTATATAGCACATTATTGGGCAGACCACTGGGCGATAAATTGGAAGAGTATATGCTAGCTCCACCCTTCCTTCTTTATTTGGCTTCCTGTATGTCATGAAGTGAATGGCTTCCTCCAACTAGGCCACAACCATGTGTTTCTGCCATTACCAGCTGCCCATGAGTGACTTGAAACCTTCTGAAATGAGTACATAAATTTTTCCTCTCTCTGCTGTTGTAGATGTTGAGTGTTCAACTCACAGCAATGAATAACTAATTAAGAAAGGAGATGGTACCAGAGAAGTTGGGTCTTGCTGTAACTGTTTCTCACACCATCTGGTTTAGAAGCCTTTGGTTTGCAGGAAGAGTTTGGAAAGGTTTGAAGATTGCAGCTAGAGAAGTCTTAGAACGTGTGAGTCAAGCGTGGTGGGGGATGATGGGAAGGATCCTGCAGACCATATTCCTGGAAGAATTGCAAATCGGAAAGGCAATACTCATGAAGTTTTGGATGGCAAGGAGAATTTTGTTGCCAATTGGTCTAGAAACCGTGTGTGCTACTCTCTGACCAAAAACGTGTCAGTGTTTTGTCCTTGTACAGAAACATTTTCTGAAGCTGAGATTAAAGGCAGCGAACTAGGAAGTTTTCAGTTTTACCAGACTAATAGCGTCTGCGGAAGGGGGCAGAAGTGCACGGGGAAGCCAATGAGTTTAGCATTAAAAGGAAGTCATGTACTTGGAAACAGGATTAAAAATAAATAAATAAATAAATAAAAGACACCTTGAGGATTGTCAGGGTCCAACAAGAAACGATTCCTTACCAATTAATAGGCAGAGAGGCAAAGGACCTTGTTCTGAGAACAATACATATGGCATCCTGTAGGGCCAAAGTGAAGAGTGTTTTCAGGAGTTAAACCGGCTAAGAACTCACAGGCCTCCACAGTTACTGCCAAAGGAAGTCAGGAAGTCATGCCTGTAGCAGTGGCACACCTCAGAGACAACTGTGTGCTCCTGGTTTTACAGAATGCAAGAAATGCATCATTCAGATTTCAGGCTGATCCTGTACTACTACATGGTCAGTCCAGGCTGCATTCAAACTCTTCGAAATCCCCCTGTCTCAGTGTCTCGAGAGCTGGGATGGTAGGTGTATCCCACCCATCCAGCTTAGATGCTGCTGGGGAATGGACTGAGTGCCTCGCACTTGCTGGGCAAATACTCTAACTGCTGTGCTATTTCTTTAGCTCCGGTTTGTACTAATTTCATTTGTTTTTCTGCAGATGATGTTGTGATGCAGAAAGAAGTTAATCACTCATAGTAAGCGCCGATCCTTGCATCACCAATATCTGAGTTTACAATCAATAAACTATAAGCTACATGCCTAGGATTGTGCTATAAATATAAAAGTTAACATTTTAAATTAAAATTATAACAATATCTTAAAATTAAAATATAGTAATTTTATAATGTTTTATGGATGTAAGAAAAAATGTGCATAAAGACTCTACACACGACTTTGCTGTCTGCAATTTCCTTACTTTTATTATCCTTGTGACACAGCCAAAAATTTCCGCATAAATAGAGGTTGAGGAACAAGGGCAAACAGGAACAGAATTGCATCTGACTGTAATGGTTGTGGTGCTCAGCTGCAGTTAAGTGTACCTTTTGACAGCTTGCAAACCATTTACGAAATTATTAAAGTAATAAAACACATCTTAAATCCTAATGTATTGCTGACTTCAAACATGGCATAACATTTTCAAGGATAATTTTACTTTATAAAAAGGCATCTCTTTGAAATAAAATTTGACTATTAGAATACCCTCAAGCATTTTTAATAAATATAGCACAACAATATGCATAAATATAAGTAATTTACCTTTTCTTTCTGAAGTGTAGTAGCAACCCATTACATAAAATATAAGGAAAATTACTTAATGTAAAATCCAAAATTCATCAAGTGTCCAGAAGCTTAATTCAGAAAGAAAGGTGATTCATTAAAACTATAAAATAGAAAGCCAGCCAAGTAGAAATGTTACACATATATTTGATGAATGCTCATAATTACGAAATAATCTATTCAAATTATTTGCTAATTTTGAATTAAAGTGATATATCTGATCTTTCGCTAACATGTCTTATTTATATTGGCCTTCTCCATGAAGAAATCAAGGATTATTACTTCTATGTGAAATACTTAACTTGATACTTTCTAGAAAGACATAAATCAGTGATCTGAAACTAGGCTTTTACTCAAATACTAAAGCTCATGTTTGCAATAATTACACAAAGTTTCGTGTTGAAAAACACATTTCCACTAATAGTAATTTAAATTTGAAATGTAACAAAAAGACTAAGATGATAATCATGATGGCTAAGTTATATACAATTACTCATGATCTGAGGTCAAAAGCACGCCTTTTTGTTTCAGTTCAATGTTCATTAGAAGTGTTTTGGGAAATGTCAATATAGATGTTGAATTATAACTGTTTAATGGATTTGACACACAGTGGAAAGCTCATTAGAGGAAGTTTAATGTGAGTTGATAAACATGTATATTTGAAAGTATCTGTTTAAAAATATAAATAAATTCTTTAAAAATATTTAATTAGAATCAGCTGAGCTAGAGCTTGAGCCAATGGGCGAAAATGATATCTTTCATTCTCTTGGTGGACTTATGACCTGGATCATTAATGTTTAGTGCTTCGTGAAGTTTCCAGAAGGCACCTTAACAAAAACTATGAAAACAAGTCAAAATGGCCTTTATAATAACACTGTAATTGAATTTAAGCATGTAAAACACATTTAATTAACACATATCACTTGTAATAATAAAATTGGGAGTTTATTAAGAAAAATTCAAAATAACTTGACTTGGCAGTCAATGATGTGCTTTGATCAATTCAGAATCTGTACAATTTGTGTCTTTTTTTTTTCTCATGTGTACACAGAACAACCCAAACTAATCCAAAGGTTAATCTATTTAACTAGATTAATTTACTAAATTCCCTGCCTCAGGTATATTATGTTAAATTATTTTGATTTACTGAATTCTTCCTTCAGCAATTATCATCAGTAATGAAACAATTAAGAACATTTGCCTCATAATATGATATGCAGCAACATTGCTTACGAGATGTTCCTGTCAAATTACTACCATCAGAAACATCCTATGAAGTAACAGCACACAAACTCCAATCAAGTTATATCATACAAAATAGTTCCAAATGCTTCAAATGTAACATCAATAAGAAATATGAAAACAAACTCAAAAATATATCACATTGAAAAAAATTAAAATAAGGCAACTCAATGCAATACATGTTCCTAGATTTTTGTATGCAATAAAAGAATTGTTAAGACAGTGGAGAATTTAATAAAATTTGTTAGCAGATATAAAGACAAAAATTTATTGATTCTAATAGCTGTGTTGTGATTATTTGATTTCCACTTTTCCTGATGCTTTTATAATGAGAGTAAAATGAAGTCATGTTAAAATTTTTATGTACGGACCATTTAAAATGCAGTGCTGGGTGCGATGGCTTCGTCACACAACCTTTCCTTTTCCTGAGTAGCAGGCTTGCCATATCATAGCTTCTTTGCATTCTTCATGGAGGGCAAACCTGTAAAATCTAAGTAGTCTCTAGACTCTCTCAATAAACGGTCTTTGTCATAAAAGTATTCTCTGTGCACTGCCTCGTGATTTTTTCTTTTGGTTTTACAAAGCAAGATTGTAAGATGATGTTACAAAATGCTTTTAAAAAACTGAGTCAAAGGCTCGTGAGAAATGGTATATCCAGAAGTTTTGACTATTTTTTTCCACTGGAGAATCTTAGTACATTATCGGTGGTGATAGAAAAGAGAATCCATCGTTTTATTCTGTGGTTTCTACCCAGCCACGTACACATGGAGACCACAAAAGAACAAATGAACAATTATAGTAAAGATGAGGACAAAGAGTAACATTCTTCACTCTTCCAGCTTTCATGGGATTCCTTCTGTGTATCTTCTAGCCTAATTTCTTAGTGACCCTCCTATTTCTTTTTATTCTATGCATCATATGTTCTAAAGCACTTGCACAGACATGAACACACTACTTACAGTTTGGATATGGTTCGTCACCAAGAAAGAGCTCATGAGACGGAAGTTTGACTTTCCACTGTCACAGTATTGAGATAGGAGGAACTCTGGGAGCCAGTCTCTGCTTGTGGGCAATCAGATCACGGAAGTAGGGCTCTGGAAAGGGATTAAAGCCTGCCTCTCAAGAATCTGTTAGATCTCACGTTCCTGAATTAATTCTCAGGAAAGCACGCTATTAAAAAACCAAGTCTGTCTCATGAACTTTGTCCCATCTGCATCCATGCACTTCCTGCACTGTCCTATACCTTGTTGTTATGCAACCAGAGGACTCTGGTCATGTTGCCAATGTCACACTGCTTAGAGATTTCCTACACCAGAATCGGAAGCCAAGTAAGTCATTTGACATTATCAATTGCTCTTTTGTTATCTTTTTTACAACAGCACCAAACAGATTATTGCAACACAAGGGTTTTTTCATAATCTTCATCTGTCTTCCTATGACAAGGAACCATCACTTCTACTCTTGCAATTTCTTTCACTTGAGGAACAGTTACTCATTTTTCAACTTAAGTAAAGTATTATATCCATGTAAATCCTTTCAGGGTCTCATCCTGCACAGATAGACTCACACCTAACAATTCGGTTTATTTTCCTATTTTTCTTTTTAATATATTTATTGGTAACATTCCGTGGATGCTTCATCTCCATCTTCTGTAAACCTACAGAGTCACACAAGTGGCAGATACTTCATGAATAACTTCATGGAAACCTGTGACTAAAGTATAGAGGTGATGTGCACAGGGACAATCCAAATGTACAGCTTTTAGTCTACTCCACTTTCAGCTTTGAGAGAAGTGCTATAGCACATTTCAGGTAGAATATACCATCAGAGCCCATAAACAGAAAAACATATGAAGAAACTACTAAAGGAAATAGAGACACAGAGAGAGAGAGAGAGAGAGAGAGAGAGAGAGAGAGAGAGAGAGAGAGAGACATAGAGACAGAGAAATGAAAGAACTAGCATTTATAATGGTCGTTTTTAGATCTGTTTTCTATATTAAGAACATATGAAAGCCGATATAGAAAAAATCGGTATAATCGCAAACCAGGCCAGAGATATTCTCATATGAATTCACTGCTTTCATTAAATAACACACAGATCAGAAGGAAAAAAAGGTGATTGGGAACTTTTCAGCACTCTGATGCATTACAGAATGCAGAGGAAGTAGGAACATTAGTTTTTGGTTAGAGAATTTTGTATGACTAGAGCTCTTTGAGTATTGTTGACCAACAGTCAAATTGCATGGGATTGAGATAGTCTCCATGATGTAAGACTTTCAATGCAATGAGTTGTGCGGTCTGGTGGAAATGAAAATGACTGCTCACACAAAAAGTTTTCAGGTTAGAAAAATTCAATGTACTGAAAGGGCAACACAGTTTTTCTCTTTCCCAAAAAGTCATGCCATATCACATTGATGATTTTAGAAAATCTTCTAAAGAGTCTCTGCCTTATGTCAAGGCGCACTCTGTCCTTGAAAACCGTATGCTTCAACGCCACTTTTTTTTAGTTCAATACCTCTTTCAGGATGGCTATTTCTCATTTCACGTGTCTATGCATATCATTTCTTTTACAATATATTATTCTTTTTACAATTCCCATGCAAGTTGCCTTACTAACCATGTTCTGTATGCCATTGAAAAGCCAGATGAACTACTCATTGGTATTATTTTTATATAAGCAGATCAAAGTTAAAGAAATTAAACTATTTACTCAATCTGGCAGAGTTAATAAATTATTTAGACCCATATTTAATCATGGCTATGTGATTTAATCATGCTATGTTCCAGCTTCAATGCTTTGACATTCTGTCTTCTGAGGGACAGCCTAAGCGCAAAGCATTTGTTTGATGTTCTGGAACTTTTTAATATGCATGATGCATTGTCTGTCTTTCTCTCTTTCTTTTTTCTTTCTTTCCTTTCTTTTTGTAGGCCAGACTGGTGCTGAGTTTACTAAGTAGCCCAGACTGGCCTTGGACTCCTGACAATCCTCCTGCCTCAGCCCCCCAAGTGCTGGGATTACAGGTTTGGGCCAACAAGCCCAGCTTTATGTGGTGCTGGGCAATTGAACTCAGGGATTTAAACTTGCAAGGCAAATGCTTTAACCCCTAGGCCATTCCTCCAGCCTCATGGACACATTCTTCTTAAGGAGTTTGCTATCTTACATCAGGGTGGAACATGTAAACAAGTAGGTAAGATATTACTGAGAATTTCCTAAAAACTTTGTTTTACACAAACCCTTCACAACCTTCTAAGACACACACACACACACACACACACACACACACACACACACACTCACGCACACACACAACAACAACAACAACTGTATTTTCCATTTAAAGGATCAAGTATCTGTGGTTTACATTAATAAAATAACTATTTAACAAATTCAGCATGCTGTAGGATACAAAATCAATTCACTAATGTTAATTGATTTCTAGATCCCAAAAAATTAAATCACTTAGAAACAGATGAGAAAAACAATCCAAATCATAGTCACTTTGAAAACTATCTGACTACTCAGGAGCCAACGTTAACCAAGGAAGAGAAATCTCTTTGCAATAAAAACTGCAGTATGCTGAAAAAAGTATAGAGAGAGGTTATAAGAAATTGAAAGACATTCCCTTCTCCTGAATAGGCAGAACAAATATTGTATAAAAGGCCAGCCACCAAAACTGATATACAGACTGAGTGCAATTCCAATAAAAATATAAGCAGAATTTTTTTTTTCACAGAGCTAGAAAAAATCCTAAAATTCATATGGTGTCATAAGAGACAAAGAATAGCCAAAGCGATCCTGAGCAACATGAAAAAATCAGGAGAAATCACAATTCTGGACATAAGTTACATTACTAAACACCATGTTGTACTGGAACAAAAACAGACAAGTTGGCTAATGGAGCAAAACTGAGAATGTAGAGAGAACTGCAAACATTCCCAGGCTTCTGGTCTTCAATAGAGGCCAAAAAGCACACACTTGAGAAAAGATGGCCTCCTTATCAAATGGTGCTGGAAGAATTGGTTATCTACATACTGAAGAATAGAACTAGACATGTACCTTTCACTTTGTAGTAAAATCAAATCAAAAAGAATCAAAGACCTAGATACTAAAATTGAAATAGAAAACCTACTATGAGACAAAATCAGTAAAATTTTAAAACAGGTATAGACAAAGCCTTTCCAAAAGGAAACCTCTTGTGCAAGTACTGACATGAAGAATCAACGATTGGGATTTTACTCAACTTCAAGGTTTCTTCACAGCAAAGGAAACAATCAAAAGAATAGAGAATTAATAAAAAAGGGAAATTATTTCCAGTTACTTCTTGGATAGAGGGCTAGCATTTATAATGCACAAAGAACTGAAAAAATACTCTCCAAAGTAAAAAAAAAAAAAAAAAAAAATCCAATCTAAAAATGGGCAATTGAAATAAGTAGTTCCAGTAAGAAATACATAATTTTTTTCCCATTGTATTTAGCCATTATTGAAATGCAAGTCAAAACAGTCCTGTGGTACCACCTTACCTCAGTAAGAATGGCTACAATCAAGAGCTCACAAAACAAAATACAGATGAAGATGTGTGTGAAAAAGAGCCTTTCTACATTGCTGTTGAGACTGTGTACTGGCACAACTATTATAGACATTAGCAGGGAAATTTCTCAAAACAAACAAACAAAAAAAGATATTCCCTTTGATTCAGCTGTCCCTCATGTGTTCCAAAAGAGTTAAAGTCATCATGTAACAGAGACATATGCATACCCATGTGTCTTACTTACTTTCTCTTTGCTATGACAAACTACCCACCATCCACAATTTAAGGGAGAAAAGATTTAGTTAGCTCACAGTTTCAGGAGGTTTCACAGCGTCCAATAGTGGGGCAGTCAGCAATGGTAAAGGTACATCACAGAGACAGAGGCTGCATATTTATTCACCCCACTGCAAACAAGCCACATGAGGTAGGAGGAAAGTCGAGTCTGCATACTGGCAAGGCTAGAGCTTTCCCAGGAAGAAGCTGAAACAATGTTCTTCTTCCTTCCTTTACTTTGTTCAGAGCTACCAGTTGGGCCCCCTACATACAGGATACGTGCTCCTCTCCCATTTCCCGGCCCAGAAGTTAATAACAAACCCTGAAATCTCTTCATTGGGTGCCCTTTCTCCCAAAATCAACAAATTGATGCATTCTTTCCAAGCCAAACTCAAAGCATCTGTTCCTTTCAGCCATGTTGTACCTCTTCATAACACACAGTTCCAAATCTATAAGGCTTTGGGGGACACCCAATATCCAAACCGTAGCACCATCGTTATAGCAGCACAATTCATAATAACTAGATAGTGGAAGCTCTCTATATGTCTATAAGATCAATGGATTAAAAATGTAATATATATACATAATGGCTACCTATCTACTCATAAAGAAAGGTAAATTCAAATCATCAGTAGGAAATTAGATGCACATTGAGCCCATTATGCTTAGCAAAAAAAAAAAAATCAGATTAAATGCCACATGGTGTTCTAATATGAGAAACCCAAAGTACAAATAAGTAAAACAGCTAAATAAGAAAGACAGCAGGAAAGAGGAAGAAAACATTGAACCTTCTGGAAGACAAATCAGGCAAAAATCTAAAAGGTGTAGGCTGGAGAGTTGTTCACCCCATTGCAAACAGAAGTCAATGAGGGAGGGTGAAAGTCAAGTATATGTGTACCTACACAGTAGGCAAGCGTTTCCTGATTAAGACACCCAATGCAAAAGAAATAGACCTCCCCCAGAATCAACAGATGGAACTACATAAAATTAAAACAAGTTTCTTCAAGGCAAAGGAAATCACCAAAAGAGTGAACAGAGAATGGGCAGAATGGGAAAATAAATTTCACGACCTACACATTAGAGAGAAGGCTGATAGAATACAAGAGGAACTGACGAGAAACAGATTCCTCAAATTCAAAGATTTGTGGGAAGGGAGAGTAGATGTAGGAGACTGTGGAAGAGCGGAAGTGATGCAAAAATGATGCAGATGGACAGGTATGTGAACAGCTTCCTCAAATTGAGCGTAACTATTGTGAATCAAGAATACACAAAAATAAAAAGAATAACTTTGAAGTAAAATGATTATTCAGTGGTTATTAATATTTGATCTGTGGGTCAAAAACTTTTTTCTTGTAAGTTGATCTTCATTTTACTTTCCTGTATTCACTGTATTGTTGCATTTAATTTTATGTATCACAAAAACACAGTATTGGGTAATAATTATATTATAGAAATGTCCCTTAGGCTTTTGAATTTCAGTGATCTTTGTGTTGTGTGTACTTGCCTGAAAATTTGTCAGTATTTGCTGGAAGAAGGAAACTGTATTTCCGGAATATGTCTTACCCATAAAATTTATTTCTTTCATTCTAATTAGCTAATTTCATGTGCAGTAAATGAAGTAGATTCACACAACAAATACATTAGTTCAAAGTAAGAAATGGGTATCCTGAATAGCTATGAAGCCTACTGGTTAAGAGAAACACTCTTGAACCAGATTAGCTTTATAGCTCCAGCTCTTCAATCCCATAGCTGTAAAATCAACACCTTTCTCTCTCTTGCTTTTTCTACGCTGGTGAGGAACAGGGATATCCCGCCAAGATCAGAAGCCTGTCATGTGGATCACATGATCTGATGTAAGTCTAAAATGGAGAGCAGGGCATGGTGCTTAGCTGGCATTATGTGTCAGCTACTCCTATTACGATTATGATAATAATAATAATGGTCATTGCCAATTTTCTCAGAAACTAAAGACAGCCTCAGATACCTCTTTGATCTTGAGAATATTTTCACTGGACTAAATTTCTCTATCTATAAAACTAATGATAGTTTTGAGTTAAAATACTGAAACATTTGTTCAATGTTTAATACAATACAATTGCCCAAAAGAATCTATATTTCTTTTATTTCTTTTTATGTAACAAATATTGAGTGTATTGAATATGTTGGGACCTTTGTCAGTCTCTAAGAATGAAAAAGCTTTGAAAACAAATAAAATTATTTTATTTTAATGTGTAATAGAGATGCAATTTATTTTCACAAATATGGAATTAAATGTACTGAATTTATAGTCATAATGCTTACAGCTAGTATGCATGATATACATACTAGGAATGTATATTTGATTGATCATGGTGTGTACATTCTATAGGTTTATTAAGGTTATATATATGAAAATTTTAACTAATAGCAAAAACACTATCCCCATCCCCCCTTTATTTATACACTAAAAATCATAACTTTTCTTTGCTTCATGATTAAAACTTACAGATATCTTTTAGATTAATAGTGAGAAAACAAATTAGAACAAGTGTATTTTCGGGACTATTCATACAGTCTCAAACCAAAATATTCTGACTCAGTATATCCTACATATCTTTTCAATAAATAATATTAATGACTTAAAACATTAAAGTTATTAGGGCCACCGGTGACTTTTCCAGGTGTAAAATTATAGTCATTATATTTGAAAATATAACCATAAAATTATATGGGGAAAGGGTCATGCATACACAATTTTGAATATGAAACTGTCACAGAGAAAAATGTTAGCTAGCAAAATCTACAATAATGCAAGCATTAATGTTCTGTGGGAGACTTCCTGTTCAGGTTGGGATAAATTGTGATCATGATTCGAAATTGCTTGATCTCAGGAAAAGAATAACCCGAACTAGGATCCGTACATTGCTTAGAGGTGCTTCGTGTTACTTCTTACCTAATAGAGATTTTTATTACTAGGAACACTTAGTTTAACTCTGTCAGCAATCTTTGTATTGTTCAACTAAGTTTATCACATGTGAGCATTTACATAGTCCCCAAACCACCATACAGTAAGAATCTCTCATTCATTCACTACACAATAAGAATGCATTTTTAGAAATGCTGAGCTTTGTAATTATTATCACACCTAAGGCAGCAATTCTCATTGTCAAATAATTACTTATGGATATTCTAATTAGCTATAATTAGCTAATTTATTTTTGTTTAAAATGTTATCGCTTCTATTTAAATAATGGTTTGCCACACATTAGGAACTGGTAAAGTGAGTTATTTTACACAATTATGATTTGTATTTCTAAATTACATTTTTGCTTTATTAGTAATGTAGAATTTTGGAGTATTATTTCTGAGGGATAGAATAACTTCCCATTCATTTAATGTGGTAATGCTAGCAAGTAATTTAATATTTTATATAAAATGTAATACTAATAGTATGTTGGGTTAAAATTTTCTCAAATATAGCCTAGGGGAAGTAAAATATGTGAATTTAATATTTCTAATCTGTATGTTTCTTGCATTTATGACTTTTCTGCATCTGGCAACGAGTAATCTCTTAAAAGCATGCATTATTTTGGTCTTTCTCTTCCTTCCTTTTTGTTCTTGTATTGTTTGAGTTTTACGTGAAGTACTTGTTTGAATTTTTGTCCCCAATAGTTAGTGTTGTCACTGCATGTATAGCTCTACCAATATTATTGAATTCACATGCAGAATTTAAAAGATCCGGAAGTACATTATTTTGCAGATACTCTGAATAATCTGAACTTTGCTTTTTCTTAAAAATGAAGTCAAATTTGTTTAATCTCAGAAAGAAGGCACACCCAAAGGTACACACACATAAATAATTGAAGTTCATCTTCATTATGGACATTATTGTATTGTATGCTTTTATCAGGCGCTAAATTTACATTGGTTTTTATACACTTCTCCAACAACTTACTTTTTGTATTTTTTTACAAGATGATAAAGCATGATGGTTAAGAACTCAGTAGCAGATGTGTAAGTAGGTATTCTGGTTGTTTTTATGATACCAGTCTGCAAACTAAGCAAATTACTGAAGTTGTAATATTATCATCTACAAACTGAATTAATTAATATTGTCCTCTAGCTGGAGGTTCATTGAAATGTTAAATGTGATAATGCATATAGCATTCATAGAGTAATTAGTAAGAAAATATCACTGTCTTCATGTCTTAGTTATATTTTTATTTGCTGTGACAAAGTCCTCAACTTGCACATATCAAGAAAGGAAAGTTTTATTTTTAGCTCACAGATTCAGAAAGTGACAGTCAACATGTGGGTGGCTGGTGAAGGAGGAAGCGCATGGCAGAGGCAGAGATAGAGGGTGCTCCTCATGGCATTGCGGACAAGAAGCCAAGTGAGAAAGGGTGGAACTAGCATATATACTCCCAGGCCCTGACCCAGTGACCCACCACTTCCCCCGGTCAATCCTCAGGGTTCTGCCCCTTCTGGGTTTAATCCCAGACATCAGGTCTTTCCAGTCAGCCCCACTTCCCAGCAGCAAATGGCTGCATCGGTATCCCACTGCATCAAAACATATGAGATTTGGGGGACACTTAGACTCCAACCACAAGTTTGTATTATTAGCTTGCATTCCCCTCATGTTCACCTGTTGAAAGCAAAAAAAAAAAAAAAAAAAAAAAAAATTCCTTGAGATTCTGCCTTTCATTACCATCATCTATTTTCATGGCTCAAGTATGTGCCTCTACTTCTGTGAAAATTCTGGCAAAGCCTACAACTTAAATGTTTTATTGTAATCACATTAAGACAAACCTTATAAAAACTTTATAATGATCATGATATTTGTAAGAGATTATATAGTTCATCAAATGTCAGTTTTATGTCCCATTTTAAAAAGAAATCCACTCTCTTGTCTACACTACCACTGTAAGTATGTTATTTTTGCCCTCCTCGGTTCTTAGCCAGACATCTGAGACTTCCTGAAACCCATGCCTCTTGCCAGTGGACTATCCAGGTCTCTCATTTTATGTACATGTAAATGTTTAATGTTAAACTCTTAATAGATGCTTACTATAGGTCTTCTCAAATTTTAAATGCATTAGGATCACCTGAAGGACACTGGAAAAGATTTTTACATAGAATCTTACTTTCATTCTTTCCAGAACATCTTTTTTCTCTACCTCAATAACCTGCGACCCTGACTATGTGACTTACTACATCAGCTTGGGCACCTTAGCAAAATCTTTTGTGTGACCTCCACATTTATAAGAGTGCTGTGCATATTGATCTCGTTATACTTACCAACATGCAATTGGAGGTATTTTTGTAAATTTTGCAACTGAGTTTTGTGACCTTTCCTGCATATTTATCTCTACATATCCAGAACAAAATCTGGCATTTTAGCTCTATAAATATTTATAGGTTCAGCACTATAAATATGAAACATATATTGCCAATCAATGGAAAGAATATTGAAAAAAATAAATAATGTATTTTTAAATTATTTACTTAGATTTTATTTTTAAATAAAATTTTTTAAGGTTGTTCTTATTCTTTCATAAATATAAATTATTGAGTGTTGTAAATTATAACAATGAAAAAATATTGATGGAATTTTATATTGCATAATCCTTTTGAGTGTGAAGGAAAATATATTTATTGTTTTTTTCAGGGACATCAACTGAAACAATAAGAAGAGATAATATTTACCTTATATTAAGTGACAATGCAGTAGGCCACTAAGTTAAGGAATGCCTTCATGGTTATCTGTCAGCCAGATCAGAACCATTTTTAAAATATTAGATTTTCCCTAGCGTCTAAAGGTTTATATGAGAATAAAATTTTACATATTTCTAATTTATGCAAATTACAAATTATAATTTAGTAAATGATTTATTTTTGTCCCCAAAATCTGATATAAATAATAGATATGCAAATAAGTTTCTTTGAGAAAAATATTATTCATAAAATAATATGCTGCAAAGGGATTTTCAAAAACAAATCCTATGATTATAGTCTCAAACATAATAGATTTGAAGGTGTGTATTATTTAATAATCTTTTTCATTGGAATCTTAGGCTTATATTTTCATGCCTGTATAAATAAATAGTTACATTATGATTAGCCATTTTGGTTGACACTTATAATTTAATGTTAAATAAGAGTTCTTGCTTATTAGAAATAATCATTTAAAATATATTACATTGCTGTTATAATGTAGAATTCAAGTCTCTTTTGCTTTTGAATTTCATATTTGTGATTCTTAGTAAGGTGAAACGAAATGGTGGTATCATGAATACAGTTGTGGAAAAAAGATTAAGTTAATTTTCACAGAGTATATTTTCTTGGTGGAGTATTTGTAGTTTTTTTTTTTTTTTTTACTTCTGGGTTCAAGACGTAAGTATTCACTGGTATGCTGATAATTCAATTATCAATACGACATAAACGTTAACTTTTGTGTCTTTGATTTTATTCTCAAAATATTAAAACGGCATTCCTTGCCCTAGCACATGCTGTTTATCCTTTACATTTTTATCATTAGAAGCTATTATGTTTGTACTTAAACAACATTAGTAGAAATATTCTTCTCACACTGTTCTTTAAGTAGAGATGCCTGTTCATGTTAATGTGATGAATAGTTAAGTCGGTGACAATGTGACTCTAATAAATTTGAGCTGAGAGGAAAAAAATAAAATTCTTATTTTGAAAGCATTATATTAACATTTAAGCACTTACATTAGTAATAAAACTACCCTGTCATTTAGTAACTAAGCATGTTCTGAGCTTTTGTAATTCCAGTGTCTCTTCATAATGTCTAGCTTACCTGACTCAGAGATTTTTATATTTTCTTAACTAATGCCTCAGAATTTTGTTCTGACCTTTATGATCCCATCTTTGCTATAATCCTGCTCCTCAATTTCTTTTACTTAATTCTCAGATCCAAGCTGTTTCTGTCTATTTGCTTTTTACAATCCTATGTCGACTTTGATAGTAGCTGAGGGCGTACCCTGTTTATTCAGAAGTGGTTGATCAATTTTGGCGATAAGATCAATATTACTCGTCTCTCCTTGCCCCTCTTAGGGAAATAACTCTTAAAATTTTCTGAAATATATAAGCATGTCATTATTTCTATTGTTTTATGTGTGATATATTTGTGATATGTAGACGTAAGTTTATTTAATATAGTGATTTTGTTATTCAATTTTTGATACAAGTTTAGCCTATGACCTCTGATTGATGTAATGATAACCTGAATGTCTTTGCTATAGCAAAACAATATCCAAATAATAGCCAAACCTTGGAAGAAGCCAATATTCCCAAGTAAACATGACTGGATAAAGAAGATGTGGTACAAGTACACAATGAAATACTACTGTGCCATTAGCAATGACATATTTGAGTCATTTTAGGAAAATGAATGTACCTTGAGGCCATGATGCTCAGCAAAATGAATCAGATACAGAAAGCTGAATATTATGCGAATTAACAAATATGAGAAAACCAAACCATAACATATGTAAGAGACATGAAACAAAGTAAGAAGATGAGCTTTGTAGGGAGTAAAAAAGAAAGGTCGGTGAGAGGGTGGGAAGGAGAAAGGGTGATAATAAGTTTTTAAAAAGAATAAAATGGGGGTGATTGTGGGATTTAGAGGGGAGTGGGGAATTATTGGAGGGTCAAAAGGGGGAGGGATTAATAAAATAGGGGAAATTTTTAAAAATCCACATCAATGAAAGATTCAGAAGAGATTCAGAGTTACAACAGTATTTTGGGAGTAAGACAAGAATTGGACAAAATTCAAGCAATGAATTGGCATATTACATTAAACTTTGCACTATAATAGACACATTTTAGTTAAAGTGCTTAATTTGATGAACATTTATGTGAATCCTTCAGATGACAAATGACAACTGATCTGAACAATTATACTTCTGCCATGAATTTGCTTCTATTATGAAAGACGCAATTTCCGCCAGAACATCAGAGTCATCTCCACCAGGACTGAAGAAGAGATCCAGGGAAACAGCTTCAGAAACATAATGGCTTTCCCAAAATTTTAATGTCATATGTTTCCTTTTCGGGAAATGAAACAAGTGTCTAACTGTTGTCTTTTGCTTTTCCCGATGTTCAATACTTAATTGATCTGGGGAGAAGTGTAATCAATTATTTTCTGACTGAAAAACTTAACTATTGCCTTTTCTCTAATTATACTTAATATTATTTTCATATTCATGATATTTATCATCACTGATTTAGATCTTCCATTTCTAGATTTTCACCAACCACAGACTGTGTATTATTTAGAATGAGAATGCCACTTTTTGTTGCATTATGTTGCCTTTGGGATTAGAATTATGTACTAAAATACTTTCCTAATATAAAGTTGAAATATTGCTCCGTCTGGACTTTTAAAATAAATTACTGAATATATTGACTTTTTAGAACCCTTCAAATACATGAAAAATACTCCTTTTTTCACCTTTTTAAAATTTCACTGGGTTAACCAACCACTGTTTTTTTTTCTATGGTTTTGTTTTATTTTGTTTCGTTTTTCATTCTTCATTTTAGCCAACCTGTATGGGAGCCTGTTTTTATGTAGCCATGTTGCCTTATGAGCAGAGTCACACATGTTAATTATAGTTAGCAGCTGTCTTAATTTGGACTCTACTGTTCAATCAATGTAGCTTAACTCAGTTCTTATTTTAAAATAAAATTTTAAACAAAGTAATTGCTTACATTTGCTTTCATCCAAGCTTGTTCAAATGTGCTAATAGTAAATCCCTTTTCTTCTACCTTGTCCTGTCAATTAGCTCCCCACTCTGAAAGCACCCTAGCTCTCCATTCAACATAGTTTCAGAAACATTTCTTTGTTACTGCTTGTTCTCTTCGCTGCTCACTGAAGCCTGTCTTTCGTAGATTAACTTCACACTAAATTTACCTGGGAATACACAAACTCACTTCTTTCCTTTGGAAGCCCTCCTTAGTTTCAAATTATACACAAGTCAATTTAACCAACAGAAAAACTAATTCTGTATGTCTTCCTTAGATCCACTGGACAGCGATTCTCTCCTTCCTATGTGAATGAGTTAAGAAGCGCACACCCCACACTTCAGAAAAGGCTGTTTTTTAAGTACTGGGCACCTACTAGTCTTGGACCCAATCACCTTACAGATCTTGTTTCTGGGAAGCCCTGGATTCTGGTAAGGTACCTCTTCCTGCCTGGCAGACAATTGTCCCCATTTACATTGTGACTTGGCCTTACCTTGATGTCTGTGCATGTGAAGAGACAGGAATCTTATCATATTGGGATGCTGTCCTTATGATTTAACTATTGCTATCTTTTCAAAGGCATAACTTCAAATAATATCTTATTGGAGTATGGGCTCAAGCAAATAAATAATTCAATGCAAAAATCATTTTATATTATAAAGCCATTAAAAGCATATTGAAGAGCATAAGAGGGGGTGGAGGAATGGCACAGCAGTTAAAATGCTTGCCTTGCAACCACAAGGCCCTGAGTTTGATTCCCCAGCACCACATAAAGCTGGGAATGGCGGGACACACCTATAATCCCAGCAGTACATAGGCTGAGGCAGGAGGATTGCTGTGAGTTGAAGGCCAGTCTGGGCTACACAGTGAATTCAGAAATATGAAGCAAGACTTAATCTTAAAAAAAGAGAACAAGGATTTCCAAGTCCATATGGATCATATGAAAATATTGATGTATACATTTGTAATTTTAGATCAATAACTGAACATTTTGCCTAATTATAATGCCTCAGTCAATAGTCAAATTATACTGAATATTTTCCTGACATTTACAAAAATTTCCAATTATTGTTATCATTAAAATTGCTAAATAATTAGCGCAAGTATTTTCCTTGCAGTTACTCTATATCAAGACATCAATCTAAGCATTTTAAATGCATCAATTATCCTTCACACATTTGGTGTAACCCAGATTTTGGTTTTGGTTTCTTGAAAAATTAATCAACAATTCATGTATTTTTCATGAATCATCTAAAGGCAACATGCCAGAGCAGAAAGGCTTCATGGGTGTGTAATAGTCAGATAGGATTAGTTTTTTAGGAAAATTATTTTATTTTTTTATTCCTTTCTTCTTTGTATGTTACCTTCCTTCTTTCCTTCCTTCCTTTTCTTTTTAGTTTCTTTCTTTTAGTCTCATTTTTCCTGCTTATTCTCTTCATTCTTCCCTCTTTCTTGTTAAACTATATAGTTCTTTACACAAACCTCCTAATGTGGATCTTACCAGAGCAGACCGAACCACATAAATTAACTTGTGCTAAATACCATGAAATCAAACTAAATCTTCGAAAGAAGTTTTAAAAAATGAAACAGACAAGCAGGAGACCCCTATTAACCTGAATCAACATAATAGAGTCTCCTCTGTTTCTTAAACTCTCCAAGAAAATACTTTTGTAATGACTAAATCACTTTTTATTCCTGGTTTCTTCTTTCTCCAACACATTTCTCCCAATGAGGCCAACTTCACCTTCTCAATGTGTCAGAATATTCATTCTACTTTATAAAAAGAAGTGTTATTTGATTCCAGGTTCATAAATAAAAGTGTCTTAGAATTTTATTTTTTATATTTTTCTTTTAATTCTCCTTTATTTATTGCCTGGTTTTGTTTATTCTTCTTCCATTGGTTTTTTTTATTATGAGCAGATTAGGGTAGTGTTACTAATATATATTAAGTAACTTAACATCAAACTTCCTACTTTTCCTGATTATTATGTTTGTGAGTAAACAAAGTGTAGAAAATTTTTTAGCTTACTGTTACAAATTCTATATATGACTCCCAATATATAGGTGTGTTTTTGTCTTTAAAACAATACAACAAAACTCAATAAAATATAACTGTCCCATTGTAATTGCTCAGTTTTATTAAAGACTAAATATTACATAAAGTTATATTTATGACCTGTTTTGCTTTGGTCTAAAACTAATAATTAACCATAGGTGGAAATATTTGCATCTCTAGTCCAGCCAACTTAATAATTTAATTTTTCCTAATATTAACCGTGATGATACTCTATTTTAATTTCACAAAGCTAGGAACACCTATTATGATTTCAATAGTTCACAAATAAATCTTCCCTTTTTTATGAAAGTAATATTTCATGTTTGGTAAAAATCATTTTGGGAGGTAGAAAATGTAGTCAACAATCACCTACACAATAGTTTAAGCTCTAACATAATTAAAATAATTCTACTGTTTAAAAATAGGATCCTTTTTGTACATTTTTTTCTCCTTAGTCTTTTTTTCTTAATTTTGCCAATCTCCCATCTCTGGCTGTTAATATTATAAATACTTCTTTTGATTTGTCTTTCCTGTAATATCATGAATATCATAGAATTAATCTTTCTTTTATAGAATGCATGCCACTATTCTTTAATGAGGACTTAATCGGAAGGGCCATCTAATGAGCAAGAATAATAATATTTTCCCTGAGGCATTACATCTTACTTTTTTTTTTAAATGGCAAAAAAACCCTTTTTCTTTCTAGAGCTGAAAAGATGGCCATATATTAAGGAACAGCACATTAAAACTATTGTATACAACTTGAGAATGGACGATCCTAAAAATTCAAAAGCATTCTTGAATTAAGGGAGAATTACCCTGACAAATCAAGTGGCAATCAAAGGGCAAGTTTATCTGATGGCTCCCAGATGAGATAAGCCATGCCTTCCCACCCAGAGGATCCTGAGATTGAGAGGAGACCTGCGTCCTGCTGAGATAAGAGCCTGCTGGGCTTTTGCCTGTCTTAATATTCCTTCGCCCAGAGGTTGGATTTCTCTTCTGCTGCAACTTTTCTGCTCGAGTTCTGCTGCAGACGTATTTTTCAACTTGGAGCACGAACAGCTAAGCAGAACAGTGGTGAGCGCTCATTAAGAAGCCCAGGGATTTTAGGGGAATGAAGTTTATGTCGGCCCTTCAAGCGTAGTGATGACTTTCAAGGATAGGTGAGGGGGAATAGGACTGGAAATTGCATATGCTGTTATCCTTCCACGGCAGAAAGAAAAATAAACAAATAAATAAAACCTTCCAAATACCATTCCTCCAGAGTGTAAACGTCCTATGTCCTCACCTGGGAGACAGAAGGTCTGGGCTTGTGCAACATACACACGGTATGAAGGAAAACTGTCAGATGGGAGGGATGTCGCTCATTCCTTCCTGTAGCTCCCGGGCCTCTGGGTTCCCAGGCACCATTCTCATTAGAGAGTATTGGAGAAAGTTTTAGAAGCATTAATACAGAGACTTTGTTTATTCCTTCTGAGAGGTAAGGCTATCATACTCAGGGTTATGATCCCTGACGTTGTTCCAAACCAAACGGAGAGGCTTGTTAGTAATTGAATCATATTACAACACAAAAAGAATTCCCAAACTCAAGGGATGTCTCCCCTCACAATTAAGGCAAGGACTGAGAAGTTACTGGACCCGAAAGATCTACTTGGAAACCTGTAGACAGGTCTTAAAACTGGGTCTGTTGAACTGCTAAATTCTGCTGAGCGTTTTGCCCACAGTCTACTTGTCTTTCCTTGCTAGACGCTATTAGAATTTGGTCTCCTTTGTACATATTTGGCTTGAGATATCTAGCAGGTTTTTTTTCCCCAATATTTCAGTATTTTTGGCTTCTTTGTTTAGAACATGGCAGATGAGGTGCTAGACCAGTGGTACAGACAGCTCAGGAACAATTTTAACAGATTCGTCATCAGGTTTAAAATAATAAGGCTGTGAAAGCTTGAAGAGACTGAGCTAGAAGGTTTAGGGTGGAAGCCGGTTTGTGAGTGACTCCGCCCCCTGGAACCTGCTAGAAGAGGGCTCTTCTTCCCTGGGAGCGTTCTCATTTTCCATTACTCACAATTTTTGTCTATTGATTCTTCTCTCTTCCTTTATCTCTTTCCTCTCCTCCCATCTGCTTATGTGACTTTCTCTTCTCTCCCCTCCCTCTGCCCTTTCTCTTTCTCCTTTTGTTTTGGGTCTACAGTAGAACTTTTCATCATGCCCAATGAATCTTCTTTATTGATTACATTTTCAATATATCTGTCTCTTTTTGATCGAGTTTATTTGATAAGGATCCATCTTTCTATTTACTAAATGTCTCTTTAGGCATATTTTCAACTACACTCTTAATTCTAGAATTACTATATAATTCCTATTTTAGACTCTAGTCCTTACAGACATTGTTTAATACTAGCCATAATTAGGTAAGAATGCATGCTGAATTTTTAATAAGAATTGTTTTAAACTTCTTGGCTTTTTAGTATGTAGTTCTTTTAAAAGTGCTGATCTTTAGTAGAATGCTGAACCCTGCATAGAAAACACTTGTAGAGCTACTTTGAGGCTCTGAGCGTGGTAGTATTCATAAGAATTTACCAGCATTTATAGCAGGCAGAAAAGTAAGACTACAGCAATTTAATTAACCTGGAAGAGAACTGATTCAAAGCTGGATTTCTGCCTTTGTGAATAGGTTTACTTAGTTTTGGTCTAAGCTCAGTTGAAAGCCTGACATATTTACCAAAGAACATCTTCTTTGGCAGGTTCCGAGTAAATGTTTTTCTCCCTCAGAGATGAAATTGACAACACTTCCTTCACCTTCTTAGCATTGTGGCTAAAATTTTAAAATCAGTAATCTCTGAAAAGGACAAGTGTGAGGCTCCCTTTAGCCTCTCTCTTTTTTCCTAGGATCACTGCATCTCCAGTTCTGAGAGCATTGGCATCTAGCAACCTTGCTCTCTCTCTAGTTCCCTAGGGATAGCTAGAGCTCTGGTTATTTTCTCATTGCCCGGGCCCTTTACATAAAACAGTGGAGGAAAGGAGACACTCGGGTTTGGGAACTGTAGAACACAATTCTTTCCGGGCAAGATCTTAGTTTTTCAAGTGTTGTCTCTAAAGTAGTATTTTAAGGCATTAAAATACATTTGAAACACACACTTTCTCAGTTTTCATAGTCGATCTTCATGTTTTCTTTGGTCTTCTCTAAGCTAGTCTATGCTATTAGAAAGTTTTATCAGATTATCAATACAAAAATAGTCTTTCAAAGCAGAGACACTGAACCATAATGAACACATAAAAACAATGTTTCCAGTTATGTCTGTGGCTTACCAGCTATCGACCCCTCACACAATAATTGTACAATATGACCAAAAGTGTTTCAAAATAGAAGAACTAAACTGATAGTTATGATTTATTATTTCCACCTTTGGAAGCACATGCATATTCTACCACACACAGATGTAGTTCCAGTTTTCTTCTAGATTATATATGTTCTCATAACATATGTTAGGAAATTACAGCACCAATATTAGATATGTTTTCTAGCTTTTTGGAAACTTCAAAAGGCATAAAAACTGTATTTATTAAAGTAAGGGAGGTCATTGAAATCATTAGATTTCCTGAAAGTTTTGGATGAATCATAAAATATGTTGGTTAACAATTATAGTGGAAACCAAGTACCTAGATCTGTTCTCCTCTCTGTTTCTGAATCATGCATTGGGCTACTCTGTATCACCCACTATCAAATATTTTCAATTACCTGCCTTTTCTTCAGACCCTGATTCTTGTCGCTCTTTTCCCTCCTTCCTTCTCTCTTTCTTTCTTTCTTTCTTTCTCTCTATATATAGATAGATAGAGATCTATATCTAGATCTATATATATAGATAAAGATAGATATATAGATATATAGTTATCTATATATAGATCTAGATATCTATAGATATCAAGATGTATCTATATATCTATCTAGATCTATATAGAGATATACATATATCTATATATTTCTATAGATATATAGATTAGATATAGATATAGATATAGATATATGGCCATGGGTATAGATGCAGCTAGTGAGTTCTCAGTCAAAAGTATTTGGGTCAGTGCTCAGCCATCCAGTTCGTGAGTCCTTGGAAGTAGCCGATCTGCCATCTCTACTCTGCACAGAGGCCCTGCTGCCCTGTGGCTCTGGGTGACCTTCTTCATGTGGCTGTGGGAAGTAATATTCTGGTCTGCTGCTGTGGCCGCCTTCCTCTGAGGAGGAAACAGCCTTGAGCCTTGTGAATGTGAAAGAAATAAAGAAAGTATAAAAAATAAAATTTTAAAAGTTTTTTAAAAGAAAAGTAGTACCCGTTTGAAGCTACACAGTTCTATGCTGCAGTCATAGAACTTTGACAGCCTTTCTTCGGTTTACCCACCCGCCCTTTTTTATGCTGGGAACCCACAACCATACACATAATTAGGAAATGTGTAAATGCTCTAACTACTGAACTCTACCTCCTATTTTTTTTTCTTTCTCAGTTGTCAGTGATTCTGTTGGTATAATTTCATCACTGTTTTTGGCTTCAAGTTAGATGCCTAAATGAATACATAGGATTTAATTTATTAATTTATGGAATGAATTTTCAGGCACACCTTGAAGTGGTATGTCTAAGATGCTTTTGAGTAGTATTATTTGTAAAATGAACAGAATGAATTCTTCTTTTTCTTTTTTGGCAAGGCGAATAGGATGAGAGTTTTCCAGATCTTGAAGTGTGGGTTCTTTGAGTTCCTTCGTACTCGACAATTTTTATAGTTTTGATCACTAGTTTCTCACTTCTGGTTAAGCAGTAAATCAAAACTATGTAGTCTGTTGAGTGTGCAAGTTTGTCAGTACAAGATAGAGGGTTTTCAGGAAACACTAAAACACACTTTAGTCAAATTATTTGCTACTTTATAACAAGATTGATTTTCCTCCCATTTCCAATAATTATCTCTTTTATCTGAGAACTCACTAGCTGCATCTTTGTTCATGTTTCTACCAATATTCTGTTCCTGATGACACATTAGTTCTTTGAGATGGTGGTTTTCTCTCAATGGCTTTTCTCTGTTCTTGAGATTTCATCAGAATCATACTCACTAAACAAATTTCCCCCAAAAGGTAGAAAGATGATCAAGAATTCTTTCTCTTTGTCTTTTATTGTTGACTTACTCATTTCTGAGATAGAGTTACTCTGTAGCCCATGTTGCCCTCAGACATGCTGTGTAATGCACTGGCGTGAAATTCCCAGTTATCTTGCCTCAGCCTCTCAAATGCTGGGTTTACAGATATGAGCCATTAAGCCTGGCTAGGATTTTTCTAATATGCACTTCAAAATTCTGCCAGCTGTACAAACTATCCGGTCCAAAAGTCACTTGCACAATCTGAGGCCTTTGCTATAGGGACATCTCCCTTTCTATTATCAAAACGTGTTTTAATCTCTGTGGGATTCCATAACAAAATGCCACAGATTGGTATAAACAAGAAGAGTGTGCTCTCTCACAGTGATACATTTTAGAATTCCAAGATCAAGTGGAAATCAGAATTAATTTCTTTTGAAGACGTACAGAGAGATGAGGACAGAGAGGGAGATTTTGAGGGACAGAGAAGGGAAGAGTGGGAAAGAGAGAAAGAGAAATAAATATAGGGTTTCCTCTTTTTTTCTCCTGGCTTCTGTCACTCAATGGCGGATGGCCACAATGAGAGTAAGAGCTTCATTGCAAATTATGAAGGGCATAATTGAGCCTATACACACTTACACATAAATAACCATAATGCATATGTATATTTCTGTGTTTAACATATAAACATAAATGCATACTTACATAAATACACATAAAGCATACTGAAAAGAAATATAGAATAAAAAGGCACTGGTTTACAACATTTTTAATCTGAATAGAGGGTTTTTTGTAATGGCTTGTCAAGCAACACTACCCATTTTCATTTTTTATCTTTTCCTCTTTCTGTTTGGACCACTTGCTTAGTTTAAGTTAGTTTATTTTTTAAAGCCTGATGTCTGGTTTCATTTTTGCTTAGATGTTGTGCTTTCCCTGTACCTACATCAGAAATCGTGCTCATGTCATATTGTTTAAATAGAAACTTTTTTTTTTTTTTTTGAGAAGGATCTCTGTTTGTATGCTGGGTTTGTCCTGAACTCATTGTGCTATCCGGGCTAGCCTAGAACTTATGGTACTCCTCCTGCCTCAGTTTATCAGGTGCTGGGATTACAGGCATGCATCACCACACCCAATAAATAGCTCCATTTTTAACTCTCATAACTTGTGACCTAAAATATACCTTAAATTCAAGGTATGCAGAGATAAAAACAACATTCTGAGATAATAGTAGGAATTTTATAATAATTTCAAATATGTGGTTTTAGAGAAGAAATATACAAAAATAAATTTGATTGAGTGACTAAAGACCTATGAGCATTGCAAATTTGATCATATACCTTTATTGACCACAACAGGAATTGGAATTGGAAGAAATTTGCAAAGAATGTATTGGCATATAATTCAGTAAAAGTGACAGTCTTTCTTGATTATTTTAATGAGTTTTCTTCCATATTATGTATAAATTCTTGATAATTTGTTTTACCCATTCAATTGTTTACAACTATTTTAATTCATTTGAACACTTCAGTGGATTTTTAATATCATGGATGAAAAGCAACATATGTAAATGAGAATCAGCTTAAAATGTCAAAAACAAAACACTCAACAATGTATTTGTAATAGATTATGCAAAAAATGTTTTTTAAGTTGATAGAATTGTCAATTTAGCAAGCTGTCATTCTAAAAATCAGGAACTGATATAGTTGAAAATTTTCATCACATTGAAAGCTGGCGTGTAACTGTAATCTTTTTAACTCAAAAAATACAAGATGACTTCTTAATGGAATCACTGTTAGACATAGGCAGGACAACTTTCTCCATCAATTAAAATATAATGTTTAACATCAGGAAAAGATTCCCTGTAATAATAAAAGCAATATCTGAAAAACTTCAAGAATAATTTTATATCACAAATGCAATATTTTATTAATTTAAAATTGGACAGAAACACCAGCCAAGATAGATAAATTAAAAAAATCTTCATAGCAAAAACTTTATGAAATGGAATATTTCATTGAATCAAGGTCCGAATTTTATGGAAACTTCATTTAAATTGATGGAAACTTAAAACACTAATAAACAGAATTCAGCTTAGTAATAGCTATTTAGATGTAATGTTTCTAATACAGTGTTTAGATATAGCCAACACACCCAGGGAACATTAGTTGTATTATGAAATATAAGTGAATATGTTTATATACACATTCTAGTATGAAATGTTGCAACCAAATTATTATTTATTTTTACGAGTAGAGTCTAAAGTTATTTGACTTTTTTCTTTCCTGTCCTGTCAGCTCTGTCACAAAGTCCAAGAAGAATATATTAACAAATTGGTTTTTCACTAATATGATAATTGGCTTTCTGACCTATCTGGTTTTTTTTTTTTCACTTTAGTCTTTCTGGTTATAAAGCACTCATTGTTTAGGTGAATTTATTATGAAAATTATCTTGATCTATTTGTGCAAATACTTTCTCATATTTTCCTTGGTCACAAGGAAAATGCAGTCAGACAGAAATTATTCTTGATATCAGTTTTTTCAGTTCTCGTATTTTGATCAGTATAAGATTAGTATTTTATACACTCTTGATGAGTTGTGATACTATTTTTCTCCATAATATTTATTATCAGATATTTGTTAAATAAATTAAAAGATTTCCTTTTGTCAGATTTATATAGCACATGACATGCTTCAGCCACGCAGCCCCGTTACCCCCAGATCCTTTCATAAGTAGAATTACCACTTTGATTAGAAATGGCATTTCGCTCAGAACTGATGCTTTTCTGGTACAGGTGTTCTTTTGAGAGCATGTCTCTGAATGTTAGCTTTAACTGCATGTCTTTTCCTATATTGCTCAGTGAGACAAGGCGTCTTCATTTCTTGGTTGAAAGTTCTTATTTAATGGCTGGGGGAATAGCTCAGAGGTAGAGAACTTGCCTACCATGTGTGAGGCTCTGAGTTCTACTATTCTTAGCAGAAAAAAAAGAGAGAGAGAAAGAGAGACATATACATATATACAATTCTAAACCAATATAGTTCTGTGGAGAGAGAGAGAGGAGGATTACTTATGATTGTGGTTATGGTTTGCATCCTAGATGTCTATTCAAAGGCCCATATGCCTCTTAGTGGTCAGCTTGTAGCCCTATTGGAACATAATGGAATATTTAGAAAGTGGGAACTAGTTGAAGATAATGGATTGTTTTATGGCATAGTCTGAAAAGGACACTGGGACTCTGTATTTTCCCATCTCTCTCTTTGCGGCCCTTTTTGCACATGGCGAACATGCCTCTCTGCCTGTTGTTCTTGGGAAGATGTGCATCGCTACAGGCCTAAAGAGATGGGGCTATGGAACCAGGAGCTGAAATCTCTCAAACAGCGAGCCCCCAAACCCTTTCCTTCTTATCCAATGTGATAACAATGCAAAGCCCGCTAACAGCGGCAGAGGTAACCTTGCTAAGCAGTGCTTTATGAGAAAGAGAATTTTTACTCTGAATAAGCTGCAAGTGTAACTTTTGAAGTTTTGTTTTTGCTTTGTTTTTAATCCTCATTACATTATTCAATTATTCATTCAATATATAGTTAATGTATTGGAATTTTATCCAGTGGGTCTGTTTTAAATATTGCAGATGTATTGGGTAAAGGTAAATTATTTAAAAATATCTTCATAGAAGTTTCATTATGGTCTATTAAATCACAAATTATAGAATAAATAATTATTGTAACAACTGGTATGTGTATAAAATGTTTAAGAAAATACAAAACATATAGGAATTAACCACTAAGTAAAAATAGCCTTGTTAGTTTTGGAAAATGTGTGACATTGACACATTAACATCCTACCAAAGCTACAGACTCAAACATAAAACTTAGCTGCCACCTGGGAAGCATAGTGAGTTTAGGGATAGTCAGGGCCATAGAGCAAAAGTTTGTCCAAAAAAAAAAAGTTACTAAAGTTTACCATTCAAGATTTCTAAAATTGACATTAAAATCTGTATATATGAATATGCATATCCTTTTAGTTTCTATTAAGATGAGCATTTTTTAATGTAGGAGGTTGAATTCCAAATCATACACATGCTAAGCACACGGTGTTCTGTCACTGGGCTTTACACACACAGCTCTTAAGATTAGCACATGATGACAGAGGAAAATTTACAGACTAATTCTATCACTCAAAATTTCTCTTGAACCCTCTGGTCAATTTCTTCTGTAAACAGGCAGATAACACTTTATTTCCACCACCATAGACAACTGTGGCCTGTTATACAACCTCATAAAATGACAACACACTTTATAAATCTTGTGTTTTTCTTTTGCTCACTATATAGTGTCTAGACCCTTTTATGCTGTTGATTGGATTACTATATACAAAATTTCGTTCCATTTTGAATACACTATATTTTTGTATCCATAATATATTAACAGATATTTGGTATATGCTAATCTTTGTCTACCATGCATAAAGCTTTCTAAAATTTCTTGTACACTTAATTTTGTAACCAGTTATTTTTAATCTTAAAGACATTAATTTTCATTTCTCTTTGACAATAGTGTCCAAGTATTGCACCATGGTCCAAGTATAACATTTTCTTTATAAAACTGTTTCATACCTTTTGAAAAATTGTTGAAAAATTTACACACCACATATATGTCGAGAGGGTTACATTGCTGAACATACTCCACGATATAAGCTCTCAGTCATTTTAATTGTAATACCAATGGAAGGATTAAAATATAAATTTAGTTATATCTCATGGTGCTATTGATTTCTATTTCCTCGGTGATGTTGAAGATGAAATTTTCATTAGATATTTGTGTGTACTATTCTAATTTTTTCCTCACCAAACCAAATATGCTTTTTATATTTAAGTAGAAAAAGTGTTTACTTCTTCATTTTCACTCACTATACTGCATTTTTGTATCTTCTATGCTTTCTTGATAGCAGTGGTAAGACTTATATTACTATGTCAAATACAGAGCAAAGCAAGCTTACGTTTTTGTCTTATTTAAAATCCTACCACGCACTGAGATTTTTACTATGCATATAATATTAGCTGCAGTTTTTCAGAAAAAAATATTTTATCAAACTGAGGAAATGTTAAAATCCCTACTTTTTACTTCTAGCATCCTGGAACCACAATTGCTCATTGCAAAGTCACTTGATGTCATTTGATACTTTCCAAAATATTATTAAATTCCATTATTTTTAACACCTTTTCCAATCTTGATTTTTGGCATTTTCTATCGCTCTCTCAATGATGGCATCCATTGTGGCTTATTTCTATAAATCTTATAATTGTCTACTGTGGCGTTAACAACTCCCTGAACTTTATTAAACTTTCGATAGATACCTTGCCTTCTCTAGGCCTCTAACCTTCCTAACAGCTCAGCCTTAGTAGTAGCATCCTGGGTGGTTAACCACGGTGGTGTCTTTGCTCTTCTGAGATATTTGCTTCAGAAAAGTTGTAAATTCTTTTCCTGCTGGGTTAGGATGTGAATCTTCTCCAAGAGCCTCTTGCCTGGTTTAATGACATTATCAAGAATCTGGAAACCATTCAGTGGAATGGCTTAGCAGGGTTCAATTTAGAGCATCTTGTGATCTTTTTCCCCTATTTCAGAGTCTGGAATAAAGATTTCCTTGCCTGTTTAATTATGCTTGCTAACATGTTTGCATTGGAATAGTTATAATCCTCCAAATTCTGAAGACAGTAACATTTTGGAGATTCAATATCTCTCGTTTCAATTTGGTTCCACCATTCCAAATACTGGCTGTATATTTAATGTTCTTAAATGTATATATGCTGATCATCTTCAAGTTAGATATTTTATAATAACAAATAAGAAATTCTAAAAGTTGAAAATAAACTTGGTAAGGACTTATAAATTCACTACTTATTTCTCTAACAATTTTATATATTGGATTCAAAAATGACTTGTGATTTTATTAAATTGTATAGATTTTATTGATCAGAAATTTGTGCTAAAATATATCACATTTTTTGTGATGATTGATAGTTTATTATCATTATTCATAAGGCCTCTGCTTCAATTTTTAAAAATCCTTTCAATCCTTTAATCTAAGGTGATGGTGTGTTAGAATAATTTTCAGGGCTCATATTTCATATCTACAAATATTGTGCCACAATAATAGTTTTTCGATTAAAAATTTTCTCTTGATTATGGATAGCACTTAAGGGAACATGCAAGAATTACATAATTTAAAAATTATATTTTGTTAAAGTCAGAAATGATTCAGAACAAAAATCTGTAAAACAAAATGAAGATTAATTTACATTATAATTTATTTGCATTGTCATTGGAGTCAATCTTATTAGTGATATGTAGAATAAGGAATTACTGCCTTTTAAAGAAATTATGAGATAAGTAGGTCATCATTTTTAACACAGTTTTTAACATGATTGGTATGGTTCTAATTTACAACATATTTAACAACTTTTAATGTTCGTAATGTGATTATCATTAACTTCCACATCTAGGACACAAGAAACTCTTCCCATCTTCGTATTCAATTAGACGTAGGCAAGTCAATTTGCACTTCTCAAAATGATTTTAATAAAGCGTTCTATAGTTTTGTTTCAACCATGCACAGGGAAATTCAAAGACAGCCCCAGCCACTGGGGTAGGAATGAAATCATGCAGTCATTAAGAGTACAAATGATCTAGCACGGCACAAATGAAAAGACAAGGTACAATTTTTCTTCATTCCATCATGTTTTCTAGAGTAATTAATTCTCTCTTCCACAAACACAAAAGATGAAAGGATTTCTAATTATTTAACACACAAAATATTCTTAGGAAAAAGTTCTAAATTTTTGTTTTGATGTTTAAACAAGAAATACTAATTTCCTTAACTATTCACTTTTTTTTCTTGCCTCTTACTAGTTGCACAGATTACTTCTCTGCTATTCTCTCCAAGATGAAGCCTAGAAACTTTGGTTCAATAATTCTTTTCTTTTTCTTTTTCTTGAAACTTCTTCTGTTCTTCAGTACATCTTCCTAGTCCACTAGCCCTAGTTCCTCATTCTTGAAACTGTTTCTCCTCTTCAGTATGTCTTTCAGTCCATTAACTGACCCATCGAATTCAGAATATGACTTTTAAACCACATTGTTATACATACATAAGTGCATGGAAGATAAGTATAGCCATTTTTTTTTCAACTAAGATATTATAATTAAATTATGCTGCTAATCTTTACCTTAAACAGAAAGCCACTTAAATTGTCTCTGGAGAACACTGACTTGCAGGTGCAATGTTCAGCAACTTTCATTAATATGCTGAAAAAAGCATCCACATGAACAGAATATAAGTGTCCACAAAATAGCAACAGATCAGTTCCTGTAGAAGATTGCGATGTACAAGCCTGAGTTCTTCTTCTGTCCCCCGTTGATAGTTTTTCGAACTTGACACAAATATCATCTGGCATTCACCCTTAAATTCAGTTTCACTGCAAATTCATGCACACTCTGGTCCTTAGGCCTTTAGAGTTTTTGAATTCTTTCTACAAGCAAGTATATTATTTTTACTTGTTTATTCACTAAACAATTAATTTCCAATTTGGTCTAAAATTTCTTATGACCAACTTGCATTCCACCAAACTACCTATGAAATATTTCTACCAACTTTCTAAGCTGCTTCATCTAAAAGTAATGATTGCTATATAAAATTTATAAAAATAATACTCTGTTTTCATCATAGAGTTTAAATATAGATTATGCATACAATCAAATTAAGCAGGATTATTTAAGAATAATTTAGTAATTCTTCAACAAAAAGGAGATAATTATGATTTTAAAATTCTATGCCAGAGTCCCCAAAAATACAGATAATGTTTCAATAAATATTTTTGATTATTGAAAACTTTACTTACTTAATTGCTATGTCAATGTTTGTTCTTATTGCTAATAGTTATGTAAGAAAAGAAAAGGAAGCAAGAAAAGACACTCATTACCTGTTAGTGATATTTTTGTTTTTGTAAATTGCAGCTAAAGTTGCCATCAAGGAGTCTGTCTTTAAGGGTAAGCATTGAATGGTGTGTCTTGTGGATTCAGCTTGACACATTTCCCCATGGACTTTGGGGTGTGACATCATCTTTACCAGCTCAATAGTTACACTCCTGGGACATAAGCTCTGTGTGCTGAGGGATAAGAGAATCCGTGGCTGGAGGGTATGGCCCTGATTTACTTGAGATTTCCTATGCCTCTGATTTTTGGCATCAGTTATCAAGATTGACAGATCAATTGGGGACAACAGCATGTACTTGTCAAAAGTGAGCCTGAGACCTAATGCGACTTCTCAAGAACTGCAGCTACTCTTCCTGCACAAGGGCCTCCCCTACTGAGAATCCCACCAACAAACTGACCTGTTCACAAATAGGAAACCAAGCGACTGCACAGCGGCAAATTCATGGTGGCTCCATATATGAGGTGTAAAAGCAAACACCTTTTCTAGTACTTGAAAACAGTTTTAAATTTTACAGTAAATAGAAAGTATTACATTGCGTTCTTTTAGTATTATGTGAATACCTAACAGTTATTTCATTGTACTCCAAACTTAACTGCCATCCTGAGTTTGTGTTTAATCTAACACAAATGAATTAAGAGAAACTAGCATGCCCTCATGTAAACACACTGATGCTGGTTATTATTCAAAAATTATATACACCAAGTGGTATACTCTATACATATGATGAAGTAGACAGTGTATACTATCAAGGAATTTCACCTCTGTATAACAGGAGATAAAATCAAGGAAATAGGCTCAGAAAGAGGTTTTGAATTGTGCACGAGTTCATGAGGAAATAAGAATATTTTTGAAATGCGTTTCTATTTGCTTCTTTTCTATTTGATTACCTAGTACAAACTTCCTATCAGCCTTGCTTTAAGTGATCTGCCTGCTTACATTATGTGCCCATATAATACAAAAGGCCAATGTGTTTGGATAGCCCATGGACTACCAACCTCTGAGAGGATTGTGGGAGATTTGCAGCATGGTCCACAGCCTAGAAAGCACCAAATAACCTTGTGGCTCTCTACCCCAACAGCATTTCTTAGTCATAGCGTAACAGAGGGCTGATTCTCCTTGGCTGCTTTGTGGAGAGAGGGAGGAGTGGCTTCTGTCAGAGCGCTGGAGTCCCTGTCTGCTGGCAAGTCCAACAGACCGGGTCACAGGAAGCAGACAGGGAACTAGTTGCGTCTTCCCCATCAGATGGCAGCATCCAAGGTCTTCGATATGGAGACTTCTGATACAAATAACTGAGAGGGGTCATGTCTGTTTGTTTGTTTTTCTAATACGTTATTAGAATATCCGTACAGAAACCTCCATTGGCAGTACAGATCACATTTATAATGTTATGAGAGGAATGGCGTGAGTGGATATCCTGTTACCATATGTCTACAGATGATATGTGTTAGGTTTAACCCTAGATATGAAGTTCTGTCAATAATTTGTTAAACTTAGGTTGCAATGTTAATGTAAATTTTATTCAAAGTGTGGATAAGATCATAGACATTGATCTTTATATTTTTGTACCAACAAATATTTTGCCTATCGATCACATACATTTCTGTAATTTGTTCTTCTTTCACTGAAAAATGGAGAAGATTGGATAACCAACAGATGACTGGTCATTGAGATAAGCCACAAAATTAATAGTTGAATAAGCTAAAAAGAAACATAAATACTAAAATTTAGATAAATTCAAGAAAACCCCAAGGAAATAAATATTCTAACTGAAGAATCCTCACTATAGAGGCAGAATCCACTGATGTTACTTGACCTACTACCCAGAAGAGAGAAAATAGTGCAATAACTCATCTGCAAAATGGCCTGACTTCCCAGTAGCTTGTATCATGGGGCTTGAAGTAGCAAAATATACAGGACATGAAGTAAAGAAACAAGGTGGGCATAATGGCCAGAGATCTCAAGCAAAAAACAAACCCTTAAGCAATTGAGAGAGATGTTCAGGGAGTACAAATTTGGATATAATCAAAGAAACAGCATTTTAAACATATAAAATCAAAAGAATTATAAAGAAGACACAAGAGAAAAGATAACAAACACAACTCAAGAAATGAGAGACATTGAAGTAGAAAAGTAGACAGAATGAAAACTGAATGCCAGGATATGAGAAACCTGTGTGAAAAAAATTGAAAACTGGTCCAAAATTATTGAATCTGGAATATAAGGTTGACATATGTGACCATACAGTCAAAGATGATAGAAAAACAAAAAGGCAAGAAAGAAATTGCTTGAAATAGCTGATGGAAGACTAAAAGACAAGTAAGCTCAGAATTCTGGGAGTGCGAGATAAAATGGGAGACAGTGTTGAAGGTCTAAATGACATGCTCAATAAAATTATGGAAGAAATTTTCTCAAATCTAGGAAAAGACATTAACATTGAACTGTGCACACATATAGAACACCAAATAATCCTGTACAATAAAGACCTCATTACACATCATAATTAAACTCCTAGAGAGTCAACAGAAAGAGAGAACACTAAAATATGTAAGAGAAAAAGAGAAAATAATGTACAAAGACAAAACTATGAGAATAATTGCAGATTTCTCAACACTGAACTGAAAGGCAAAGAAGTCATGGAGTGATATCATCCAAATGCTCAGAGAACAGCAATGCCAATTCAGACTGTTATATCTAGCAAAACTTCAGTGAAACTAGAGGTAAAAGTTATTTCTTTTTTCAGAATAAAGAAATCCTAAAGAAATTCATTACCACCAGACCAATATTACAAAAAATACTTAAAGGAATTTTAGGTAAAGATAGGGAGACCAATAGCACCAAAGATCCCAGAGGGGGGAAAAATAATAGAAAAAGAAGAATTGATTAACAAGAGTGTAAGACAACCAATCAACAATGAAGCATTATTATGGCACAATATACTAAAGACACAAAAATGATAATCCTCAATATTAATAGTCTCAATCTGCATTTCAAAAGACACAGAATTGGAATTTTAGACGAAAGACCAAGTGAAAGAGGGGGACAAGGTGGGCATGTAGGGAGGAAAGGGACGGTAGGGGGAGGGACAAAAGGAGAGCAGTAAAGCCCTTGTCACCTTGACAAGATATGTGTATGCTCATAATGCTCAACTCCATTGTGAACATTAAAGTTTGCATTTGTAAATTTCAATAAAATGGGGGAAAAAGACATAGATTGGCTGATTGGATCAAACATAAAATAAGAAAAAATTAATAATTTGTTGCTTCCCAAGAAACACACATTAGCCCTGAAGAAACACGTATACTGAGCATAAAGGAATGGAAATCAATACTTCATGCAACTGGATCCAGAAAATAATCAAGTCTAAATATTTTATTCTTAGACAAGGCAGATTTTAAGCCAAACGTATTAAGAGACAAAGACATATGTTATATACTGGTTAAAGGAACAATACAAAAATCACTGAAGAAATATTAGCATTAAACTACACTATGGAACAATTGGACTCAATTGATATTTACAAAGTGTTCCATCTACCATCAACATTAGAATACACTTTTTTTTTTTTTCTGAGCAGCACATGGGACATTTTCCTAATCGACCACATTATAGGCCACAAAGCATGTTTAAATAAGTAGAAATGAGTTGAAATAATGTCTTTTTTATACTTTCAGCTTACTGAGGAATAAAACTGCAAATCCATAGCAAAAGAAACTACAGAAACTACACAAACACATGAAGAGTAAATAACATATATTGAACAAACAATCGGTCAGAGAAGAAATCAGGGAGAAAGTCAAAAACTTTCTAGCGTCAAATGATGATTGAGAAACATCATATCAGAACTTGTGCAACACAATAAAGTAGTGCTAAGCAGGAAAATTATAGCTATTAATCCAAATATTTGAAAAACAAGCAAAAACTAGTGCAATCCCAAATTAGCAATTTAATTATGCACATCAAGTACTAGAGAAACAAGAAAAACATAAATCAAAAAGTAATAGAAAATATGAAACTATAAAGATAAGAGCAGAAATAAATGATATAGAAATTAAAAATATAAGACAATAGTTCAAAATATCAAAGAGTTGGTTCTTTGAAGGAATGAATACTATTTAGTATACAGCTAAAAGAAAGAAGAAAAGAAAAAATGTTCCAATGCAATTAGAAATAAAAAGAGTGAAATTCCAAGACTATGGAAATTCCAAGAATTATAAGGTACTCTTTTGACAGTGTATACTCATACAAATTGGACAACTAGAAATAAATAAACTTCTATACACATGAAAACTACCAAAATTGAACCAAGAAGACAAAAATCCTGAGTAAACCCATAACAAGCATGAAAATTGCGGCAGTAACACAGTCTTTACCTGCATTTTTAAAGAAAATGTAGAATTGGACTGATTTACAGCAGAATTCTGCCGATATGTCAGAGAATATCTATCAGCAAAATTCTCAAATTGTTCCATGAAATTGAAAGACAAGGAACATCGCCAAACTCATTTCTGAAAGCTGACATTATCCTGGCACCAAAACCAGACAAAGACTTAACTATAAAGTATTAAAAAGAACTATAAGACAATCTTCTTAATGAACATAGACACCAAAATCCTCAATACGATTTTGGCAAATAGAATTCAACAAATCATTGAAAAGATCATAAACAATGATCAAGTTATCTTCATTCCAGGGATACAGGCATGCTTCAACATGTACAAATTAATTTATGTAATATGTCACATAAATAAAAACAAGACCAGAAGTTACATGAACATCTCAACAGATGCAAAAAAGCCTTTTAACAAGTCTAGAGTGCATTCATGATAAAAACCCTAAGAAAAATAGATATAGAAGAGACTTCCTTTATACTGATAGAAGCCATTTATAACAACTCTATGCGAATATTATAGTGAGGAAAAATTGAATCCATGTCGCCTTAAAACAAAAACATAACAAGGCTGTCCACTATCACCACTTCTTTTCACAATAGTACATGAAACTCTTGCCAGAGCAGTCAAACATGACAATGAAGTTAAAATACACATACTGGAAAGGAAGATGTTAAACCATCCTTATTTGCAAATAACATAATTCTCTACATAGAACACTCCAAAAACTCATTCAAGAAACTCCTAGAAATAATTGACAAATTCATCCTAGTTGCAGGATACAAAGTTAACACACACACACACACACACACACACACACACACACACAGAGAGAGAGAGAGAGAGAGAGAGAGAGAGAGAGAGAGAGTCAACAGAATTCCTCTCCATTAAAAATGAAATAAGAAAGAGATGAGAAGAATAATTCCATACTTTATAGATGTGAAAATTGTTAAAATCAATGAAAAAAAAACCTAACTAAGGAAGTAAGCGACTGCTATAAAGAAAACTACAATGTGAAAAAATATAAATTGAATAGTACATTAGAAAATAGAAAAACATTCCTTTTTCCTAGATAGGCAGAATTGATACTATCAAAATGGCTACCATGGACCTACACATATATAGTAACAAAAATGGTGAAAAAAATCCATTCTCCACCTGAATGTCTGAGAGACCTTTGTAAATATTAAATAGGCCATGACAAACCCCCTCCCAAATTCTGAATGCATTTTAGAGCACACTTCCCTCTCCTAGAGACCCTCAGTTTCCTATTGTTTATCAGGAGCCCAAGTCCGTGATCTTCACTCCAACTACTCTCCAAATTGTTCTCTATAATCAAGATCTATTGGATTCGTCTCTGCGTGTATAACTCTCCACACTCATTCTTATTTGTATCTTTCTTTTTCGTTTATCCTCTGCACAAACCACTTTTCATCTGGATTATGCTTGTCTTACTCACTCAGCCATAATGACCCGGATAGGACTTCTTATTTACGTCACATATTCTAATCAGTTTCTATCGTTCTGTCCAGTTTTGTTTTATTCAGAATGCGCTTCATTTTTGATTTTATATCATAGCACGTATGGCTGTTAATGTGGGCTGTCACTTGGATGGCTCTGAGATCTTCCTTTGGGATTGGTGGAGCACACACCTGGGTGGACCATGAAGGTGTGGTCTTGCTGTCTATATCTGGTCTCTCTCCTCTCCCTTTCTGGGGCTGTTCCTCTACCCTGCTTCCCTACTGCCAGGAACTGAGCAGGTTTGTTCCACTACATTCTTCTGTGGCGACATAGCTTCCTTAGATCCTGGACTGAATCATGTAGACTGTAGGCCAAATCAAGCTTTTCCACTTTCAAACTGTGGGAGTCGGGTGTGGTGTCTTAGTGACGAGAATACGACAAATACAGAAGTTTGGCGCTGGGAAGGGGGGCCAGCCCAAGAAAGGCCACCTGGGCTGCAACCGGCAGAGCCATAAGGGCGGGGTCTCCATGGAACTTTGGGGTATACCCTTACTGCCACAGACCTCAAATGCTAGATAGGGAGCTACAGAATCCAACATTTTCCCTGCCAGGGGCTGGCTTTAATACGGTTCTCTCCTTACTTTTGGTGAGTGTTGGCCCTACATCATGGAAATACATAACTTTTTTTTTTTTTTAATAAAGGTTTACAACTAGTTTTCCTTAAGTCATGCAAGTGGTCTTGACTTAAAGTTTTGAAATTACTGCATTTGTGTTTATTGATGAGATAATTGTATCAAGTTAGACAGAATTATAAATGTGTTCTTATCTTTATTTGGAGATTAAGCAGGATGTAAGAATATGTACTTGGATACAAAGTTGCAAGGGAAGTGATGTGGTGGCTAGGATGGAGTGTGATCAGCCTGATTGATTTTGGGATCTGCCCTTGGGATTGATGAAAGTCTTTCACTTGTGTCTGGGTGGGTCACTCAAGTGTGGCTTTGGATCCATGTCTTGCTCCTTACCAGTTCCTCTCTGGCTCCGGTCCTTTGCTCTGAACTGAGCATCTTTCTTCTGCCCCTCCCATCCACTATGATGCTTCTGCCTTGGAGCCAGAGGATTCTGAATGAGTCTCCAAACCATGAGCCAAATTAGTTAAATCTCTCTCTTTTTTAAGTTCTGGATGTCAGGTGATGTATCTCAGCAATGTGGAATCTGAAAGTTTTTTGAAGGTAACGACTTAGTCTGTTTTTGTCTTGTCAAACCAGAGCCACTGTAGGAAATACCATATAACATAAAATCCCAGACATCTCTCATCTTGGTGGAGGCCAACGAGTGCACAGTGAATCTGCCAGCTGACCTAGCCAGGTGAGAATATCTTCCCTCTTGTTAAATAGCTTCCTTTATTCTCTGTCCTCCCAGACATAAGGGGATTATTTATCTCTTCCAGGGGAGGAACTGCTCTAATTCACACTAGTTCTGTTCTCAGGACCTAATTAGCTCCCACAGGCTCATCTCTGAATACAATTATACTGAGAATTCAGGCTTCAACATACAGATATTGTAAACTATAAATACTTGGTTTACAACACTCATATTAGTTGTCTTATTTTCAGTATTTAGAATAATGATTTCATACATTATATGAGCAGTAAAAATATTGAATGACAAATGTTATTTAGTTTTACTTAGAACCGTTTCTCTCTCTCTAAAGTACAACAAATTGCGTTACATTAGTTGTTTATAATTTTCATTTTCATTTTTGATCACCTTTAAAAGATCTTCATGGTTTACCTATACTAGTCAATCTTGGAAGAATGACACACCAGATCCTGAGTTTTGGAATAGAGCCATGTCCACTGAAAATGGTATAATCTACAAGGTCCCACTACACTCCCTTAGGGAACAAATGAGAATATAAATATACTCCAAATTACAGTAATTTATAGCTATATTGATACTACATCTCTCACCTCAAGCTTTGAATTTTGCATATGTAAGTCTGTAAGATATTATTCATTGATAAGAGGCATATTTTTCTGATCATTTACCTAATGAAAAAAGCAAGGTCTTTAATAACAAACACCATATCTTTGCATTCTCAAGCTTGCTTAGTAATATCTAACTATATGTATAGTTACTATGTGATGTTTGTCATAAAATTAGCTTATTAGAGATTTATCCAGTTTCCCAAATATTTGTTGTTGTTGTATCTACATTGTGATGATATGTAAGAAATAGGGGTACTCGATGAAATGCTTTAGTGTACAGCATACTGGCATAATCCATGATACAGAAATGTAATATATATATATATATATATATATATATATATATATATATATATTCTCTCTATCTCCCTGAGAAACAAAGATATTAGATAAGAAATGCATGTCTTCTTAAAAGAAGAAGAATCAACCCTAACTACTAAGAAATATGGTAATGCAGATCACCTAGAATTGAAGGTGCTTTTAAAAATCAGGTAGAGCACTTTAAATGTATCCCTTTGTGCAAATAAGAGACCAAATTTACAAGCTTTTAAACTCAACAATGAGCTTTAGTTAACTGAGAATCAAATTGAAACAGAAGTCTCAAGTAAGACTAAATTAAATTTAATTATACTCTGTTCTCCATCAAAAGTGACAGATTTTTTTCTATTATAATTTTCTTACACTGAAGGAAATAAGGAAAAAGAGACTCTTATTGTCACATTGTTGTATTGCCAGTCCTTTCTATCCGTCTAAATTATACCTTTATATTCGTATGGAAGTTAAAGTTTGAATAACGTGCTTGAGTTAATTAGGGAACGCCATTAAAGATCTCAGCTACCTGGAAGATAAATTATCCCTAATTTTAATCCTCCAGAAATGATTCAACTTGAAATGAACTTTTAATCTTTTGGAGCTTTATTATCACCATTATTCTCTTCTCACCTCTTAGTTGTTTTTCCTTTCCTAAAACCTGTACATATCACAGAAAAATTTGCATATTGTTTGATTTGGCCATCTCAAGTGTCACTCTCTTCTGTGCAAATGTTCATGCCAAATGTAATTAAAACAGAAGTACTTTTGGCATTTCCTAATACTAAGCATAAAATACAAATTTGCCATACAAATTTGTAAAGATGTCCAATAAGTATTCACTGAATTAAGTTCTATTGGCAGGGGTGGAGGGGACCAAAAAGACCCAGTTGCACCTACTGAATGTATACCATTTGATGATAGGTGATATTTGGCTTGTAACTAGTTGAGATACAATGCCATCATGATAGAACTGCCCTGTTTGTAAGAAAGAAAAAAAAAAAAATACTTGCAACCTCATGCAAGTGTTATAAGAGCTATGTTAGCTTTTGTGCCAATAAACATTCTTACAATTTAAGTTGAGGTTTATGAATAATTACAAGTTCTCCAATCAGAGAAACAGAATATTCAAAGGCTGGAATAGGAGTTTGAATTTGTAGAATTAAAAAAAAAAATACATGTGGCTGTTTAGGCAGTTTCTGAGTAGCTAGGCTGAGTGGGTCCATAGGTGTCCCCAAATGAGGAACTTATCCACAGGTAAGGAACTCAGCACAGATAAAGAACTTGAATAGCTTAAAAAAAAAAGCACAAGGGGAAAGCTAAATTTAGGTAGGATCTGAGACCGTTACCCATGGTTTGGGGTCTTACCTTGGGCCCTCAAATTGATGTTAGGCAAATGAACTAGTTTTAAGCAAATATACATCAATCAAAAGGCCAACTCTGTATAGGAAAATGAATATGCATGATCTACAGCAAAACTGTATAAAAAATGTCTGTAATTGTCAATCAAGTGACATCCTTGCTCCTCCTCCTGCTTTCAGGGGAATTCCTATTTTCTACCTTGTTCTTATTCCAATAAAGTTACTTTCTACTTCCCAAAAATTACATGTGGCTAGAATACAGTGTATCAGGAAAGGTGTCTGAAAGTCAGTTGTTCAGAAGTGTGGACCACTATGTAAACCACTTTTCTTATTTCTATTCCTTTTAAATACTTGGAAATTGCACAATTCCACAAATATCCTCACCTACATTCTCTCTGTCTTCTCTGAATTGCCTGATATCCTTTACACTTGTTTCACTGAGAATACAGGAGAATTCAAGTGAGATTTTTTTCACTGGGTCTCTCTGTTGTCCAGGAGGGTCTCAAACTCACTATGTAGCCCAGGGTGTCCTTGAATGCACAGTAATCCTCCTGCCTCAGCCTTCTGAGTGCTGAAATTATAGGCTTGCATCACCACACCAGCCTATGGGGAATCAACTTCAGGGCCTTGTGTTTGCTATGCATGAGTTCAAACCACTGTGCTATTCTTCCATCCCACAAATGAGTTTTTAGGTTATATTCCCTACCTCTATCCAAGTAATTACATTATCTAACCTAGCTTCCTACTACTCCATTACATCCTCTGTCTTCCCTGTTAGAGGGATCATGTTGATAGAACTAACTTTTTGTTTAACAGGTGGAATTTCATCTCTTTTCATATTCACCCACACTGCTGTCAGTTGGCTTTGCCATTTCTCTAAAGAATTCTTAGAGGTTCGCTTCTCTTCTTTAAGAGTATAGTTGTGTGATATCTTCCATCTCAAAAATCAGAACCTCTTCTGATACTACAACCCACTGCAACTCGTGCTGTTTCTATCTTCAGAAACACTTTCTCTTTCTCTCTTTCCTTTCCCAGTTCCTCTTGGTTCAGTGCTCCAGTACAGAGTCCTTAAGTAGGGTCATTGTCTGCATTGTATTCCTAGAAGTCAAGCACTTCAATTCATGGCAAGGACCCCAGTGCAAGCCACAATAAGCTGTCTTTTGTCTTTTTAATTTCTCCCTTTTTTATTTCCACTTCATCCTTAATGGACTCTTACAATTCCCTGTGGGTATGAACATGGTTAAACACATGGTCCATGGTCCGTAATACAACTCAGTGGTGGTGGAACTTTTAGGGAGTGGAACCCAGTAGGAAAAGGGTGGGTCGTCGGCACGGTGTGCTCCCAAAGTGTTCGTGAGACCCAGACCCTTCTCCTTTCTCTTCTGCTTTCCAGCTTGCATGAGGTGAGCGGCTCCTACTGTTGTACAATCCTACCGGGATTTCCTCCCTTACCACCCCAATCCAAAAGCAACAGAATGAACGGACTGTGGGCTGAGTCCACCGCATTGAGAGTCAAATATGCTCTCACTTCTTTTTTAAACTGATGGCCTGAGGTGTTCTGCTATAGTAAAGAAAAGCTAACAATGCCTACTTCAAGGAATGCAATAGGTATCTAAGGGATCTTTATCTGGATGTCTACATGTACTTCTTTCATTTCTACTATTAAAATCACTATGCCAAAGAGATCTTAATATAACACCCCCCAACCTGTTTTATTGCCTGAACAAATTATTTTGTGATTTTTTTTTTTCCTTATAGGTACAATAGACTGTTAAATCCCAGCAACAAGAGTCTTATGCTGTGAACCTATACCAGAAAACAAAACAACTTCTGGTATGTGTTCACAGCATAAAATTCTGCCCTGCAAAGAATCGCTACTCAAAAAAAAAAAAATGTTTATTAAATTAGGAGTGATCTCACAAATACGATCCAGAGGAGAAGCTGTGATGATGCTCCAAATGGGCCGAGGAAGTGGAAAGTTTATTTAAAAAGTCCTTTGTCATACTGTTGAGTTTAGTGATCAGGATTCTAATGGAACACTCAACACTTAATAGCTCTTTCTTAGAAAAACATTGGATTTACGTATTTTTTTTTTCTTTCACTCAACACATTATTCTTTCAGTAATAGCACCCATGGCAGATGAGATGCCTGTGTCTGAAAATAAACAGAGTCTAGATAGTAAAGTGTCTGAGGCATAAAATGTAACATCTTCAAGCTCGTTTCCCCTAATACTGCTTCCCAATCCAATCTCCACTTTCTAACATACTTGTAATATAAATGTCTGAGAATGTTTTGAATCCCTTGATGACAAGGCTCATGCACTCATATTAAATCTTCTGCATCATTAACTTCACCAGACAGGCAGTGCTTTGGATTAAAAGGAAGAGTCAGCTGCTTAACTCCTTGTTTTTAAAAATAAACCAAGTATTTCAGATCGTATGCCTAAACTAGAAATGGGAACAAATGCACTGCAAATATTTGAAAAATTAATTTATTTTTAAAGGTCCAGACAGATTTACCAGGTTACTAATATTTACAGGGGGTAGAAATTCAAAGAAGGAATCCAAGGGAGATTCCTGGAGCCTATGATACACCTCAGGGTAGCAGCTCCGCTGCCTAAATGTCATCCTTTCTCTACCATTAATCGAATGATTGGAAGGATGCTCTGCATTCTGAATCTATTCCAAATGTTTATACTTAGAATTTCAAAGCCATCATGAGCTCAGGAATCATCCTTTAAGACTAGGATAATAGGTAAAGAGAAAAGTAAATAGAAGTGACACGCAGAGGTGGTCAGAGCATAAGTGAACAGGATTAGAGTAGTTGCAAATACCTTGATTTTTAAAATACATATCACAAGTGGGCACGTGCACTTTTTAAAAATAAGAAAACCAATATAACCATATTTACATTGCAAAAGAGAAAATTATATAGAACAAATCATGTAAAGTCAGTGTCATAAAAGAATATTATAGTTTCAGGGTAATTGATTCTGAATTCTCTCTTTTCCAATCAATTGTATGCCTCTGTAACTTGTGATTTTCATCATTTTCACGGGGGGATTGTTTATCTAAATGGTTTTCTCTGGATTACCCTCTCTACTTGTTGTAGTTCCTTTAGGCTCAGTTTTTTTAACCTCTTCTTTGTTTTGTGCAAGAAAATACTTCATATGTATTCATGAAGTACAGGGCTTTTGTTGTCTGTGCCTGGAGTAGCCTCGCCTGCATGTGTGGATAAACTTCTTCACTGTCTCATGACTTTTGTCACTTTTATTCTCTCCAGAATTGCATCATATTGTTGTAAGGCTCACTGACAAAGCCCGTGCATTCCCATGGCTTCTGAAGCTGAGATGTCGCTACGGTGCTCCCTGAGTACACCTTTCCAGGAACTCTTCCCTCTTACACCTTAGCTTGTATCTAGTTATATTATAATGAGCACAAACAGTAAGATGGATGCAGTGTGTCGTGTAGTGGTCGTCACTGCTGTTGGCTTAGTTTCTTCAACATCAAAAAGTGCTTACCACGACTCATAGAGGCGATTCCTGGTAGCCTTGCTCTGTGATAGGAACTATCCATTGGGAACCAGGCACAAGTTTTTCAAAGACAGAAGAGTTTGTATTTCAAGTTCTTTAGCCTCTCATGTCTGTAAATCTGTGAACATATATATATATATATATATATATATATATATATATATATATATATATATGTATATATAATTGGTTCTGGTGACCAAATCTAGGGTCTTCCATTTCACTGAGCAACATTTTCAGTCCACGTGTATTTTTAATTTTTTGGCAAGGTCTCAGTAAGTCACTAACTTGCACAGGCTGGGTTTGAAGAACTTATACCCTTCTGTCTCAGTGTGTAAACACATACCCTCGGATTACAGGCATGCACCATCCCATGGCATTTCCAGCCCTTTTTATTCACTCATGTATTTTATTTTGAGACAGGAGCTCCCTAAGTTTATCAGGCTGCCCTTGAATTTAAAATATTCTTGCCTCAGACTTCCAGCTAATTGTGATTACAGGGAAGCACCAAATAGATAGCTCCCCTATGCGAGTTCTTGATAATACCCTATGACAGTTCCACTAGTTTGCATTAGATTCATTATTTTAATGCATGTGAAGAATAGATCTTCAAATTTAGTTCTTTGCTAAATATAGTTGCAATCATAGCATATTATATTAAATACAAGGTATTTAAATAACAGTACAATTCATCTTTCATGAATATACATTTGGATGTAATGCTCATAAGTTTTATATTTCTGCACGTCTCTGAAATGACTCAGAGCAAAATTAAGCTTGTCTGATACCAGACATTGTCTCTCAATGACGTATTGTAATTTTGTGTGTATGGTGATAGAACGATTAAAATCATACATATTTTGGTTTTATAATTACCTAAAGATCTTAAATCATGCAGTGGTGCAACTAGAAACATGACCTAGCATATTTCCCCACCTTAATTTTAAGCCAGAGCATTACATGACAAGGTTTTGAATTGTGACTCTAATACTCCTTGCATGTCTCTCTCTTCAAGGATAATGATGTGTTGTTTCAGTGACCCTTGCCCCTGACTCCAATGTACAGCTTGTTCACTTCAACAAATATTTATTGAACTGCAGTCTGTATCAAGCACTGTATTAGATATTAGAGGTAAAAAGACAGTTTCTGCTCTGAGCTCTGAGTTGTCTTTGGAAATTGCACATCCACATCCATCACCTCTATCTATTGACTTTTCTGCAGACAAAGAAAAAGAAACCTAACAGAAAAGGGGGATTAAACCAAAGGGAATCAATTAAATATTCCCCAGGGAAGCTCATGTGAATGGAAATAATAGGAAGATAAAAAATCAGCCATATGAAATTTATCTGAGTGCACTCCTGATCTTGTAGATTATATTACCTATCTACAGATAATTTTGAGACACTATTTTTACCTTTTAAAATCAATTCTAAAACACACAATAATACATGTTTTTTGGAAAAATATTTATTTACATCATGGAGTAGATATAGTTGTCTTGAAATGAGAAAAGTCCTTTGAACACACTCTCTAGAGTGGTCCACTACTCAGGAGAATCATTTAAAATCTGTTGAGCGGGAGAGTGGGAACCAAAAGAAATCTTGCGTTTGCAGGATTTGCCTATACTCTGTATATGCTGTGTAAGTCCCCAAATGTTCTCTGTGTAGCAGAAGGAAGGAGGATTTGCATTTCTGAGAAAAAATTCTTATACCAACAAGCCCAGTATTTTTCTTTATCTATGTGGAATACCACTTAAAAGTTATTAGTGAAAAATAGTAGATGCATGTCAGGCAACGCTTATATATTCACCACAGCTACGACAACTAATTCTTGTAAAGATTGGCAATGTCGAACTAAACAAACTCGGCCTGTCAACTGGCTGACTTCTCAGGGAACCTGTGTCCACTAGGTAGTGAATATCATAAGGATTATCAAAGCAATTGTCAAGAAAATGTGAACTTGTGGCTTCTTATGTCTGGAGGGATCATGAAATAGATGCAGATTTAGAAAGAGAAAATAATGAGGCTCATGCTTTTTTGAAGTTTTTCTTTATATAATACAATTGTTACTCTCTATAAGTTAATGAGCAACCTGCATATTAATGACCATTGAAGTTGGAAAGAAAATGAACAGTAAAGTCACAAATAATGAATAATTAATTGTTATAGTTGTTCTCATGTAGTGATGTATAAAAATGTGTTCAAAAATACAATGACACAGAAATGCATATTACAATATGCTTTGTGAAAAGAGTACTTAAGAACATCCGATTTAGACTAATATATACATCAAGTAATATTTTAACCTTATACCTCTTCATTCTTGGAAGAGATAGGTTAGTCAGAGAAATTAGAAACTGTGGTTCTCTAGTATTATATTGGGGTGAGATGAAAAACAGTAACGTACTTATGTGGGCAAAGCATATATGATTTTAACTTATGCTGAAATTTGACTGTGAATTGGAGACATGGAGAATATTGTGTGTGCATGATTTTCATTAATTTATATTAACTATATTTCAGAATAATACAGGAAATATTATTCAGTGAAAGCCATAAGTTATGGTAGGTCACAGAAGAATGGAATGAGGACCACTGTGAGCTTCATATCTAGAAGTACTTTTCAACGTAGCTATGATATAATAAAGCATATAACTGTGTACCAGTGAGAAACAAAATGGGAATCATAATATAAGATTGTCTGTTAAGTTACAATAAGGAAAAGTAACTCCTGTCAGGAAGTCAGGAGAAGCTTCACAGTCACATCATTAAAAGAAAATTTTGTTTACACAGTAGAAAATATTACTTTGCTTTATGAACAAAATGTAAGCTTATGTATAATTTTTTGCAGTGCACAGTATTATAGATAAAAGTGTGATTAGGAAGGTGATCGCTCAACAGGAGCGACACCAAATAATTTTCTTGTTACAAGGAAAAGAATATGCTGCATCATCCCTACCTCTGCCTGCTCATTTCCTTGCAAAGTCCTGGGGGAAGAGATAATATTAATCTAGCTGATTAGGATCTGAACATTGCAATTTATCCTCATTAAGTTGAAAACAATTGCAAAGTGAGGACTTTGTAGGTTTTATTTACTAACATTTCCCTGCATCCTGGAAGAGTGATTTGTATATAATAACTACTTTATAAATGTGAGTTGAGTGAAAGGAAAAAGCACCTTTATTATTTCTTTCTAAGTGGCTCTTTGTATCTATCATACTGTGTGCTCTGAAGTTAGACACTATCTCTGAATTAACAATTATAAACACACAGATTTACTGGGCCATGTTTAATGTTTTGACATGAACCGATGCCAGAAAAAAATTAATGAAGAGACCTATAACTGACATGAAAAGGGCAAAAGTCTTGGCATTTCACGTAAAATAAATTTAAGTAAACAAGCTATCAAACATTTAAAGGAAGCCAAATAAGTTTTGACCTTTCCAATTTCATCCATCCTTTAATCAGAGGCATTATTAACATGTAAGCTATAATGCTTGTATAAATAAATTTCATTTCACCTAATCATGTATGAAAGATAAAGAAATGATCCCAGCATAAGTTGATCTTCTTATGAAGAAGAAAATCGCAAAGAAAAAGAAAATGATGACAAATAGTGTTGTTGTTCTGATCAGGGAAATGGAAACCCAACAACAAATTGTGATCCGGTGTGTTTATGTGGGAGCATTTCAAAAAAAAAAAAAAAAAAAAAGGAAACTTCAGCAACACAAAAGGAATTAACTTCTTCCATTTACAGCTTAAGGCAAAGGATTATGAATTATTTCTTTCTATATGCCGAAAGATGGCTCTCACGATTTGCCTTTTAATAGATGACAATTTACTTCAAACTCCCTTTGCCACTTTCTTGCTAATTTTTGAGCCAAATGGGAAAGATAATTTAATTTCCATGATATTGTGAAACTGTCATTCCTCTCCCCCTTGCATATCTGCTCAGGGTCACCAACTTCTGGAGCGGTCCTCTCAAAATTGACATGATACAAATGCCTAGTACAATAGGTGGGAAAAAAAAAACCTATCACAAAATGTGTGACTGAAATTTTAATATCAATAAGCTGGCAATAAGGTAGAGTACACTAGTAATCTTCAGAGATTTCTACTAGTAAAGGACTTTTTTCTCATTTTATTTGTATGTATAAGTGCAAAACATAAAGTTTGCATTAATCTTAGGTATTTTGTATACATACATACATATCTTGGCAAAGTTACAAATCCTTCCCTTCTATCTTTTCGATTCTTCCCCACCCACCTCTCCAGTTCCCATTATTTTCCACATTAAGTTCTGTGAAATAATTCTGATCTGAGTTTCTCATATCAAAGAGACCATTCAATTTTTAAACATTGTTAAGCAAAATATTTAAGAAGCGATGGCAGTGATACTTTCCACACATTTGAAAAGAGAATGTTTCTGGCACAAAGTTACCTCTAACGGAGGTAACTTATTCTCAGACAGTTTCATTAAATGCATTTTGATTCATTTTGTGAATTCTTTTATGCTTGCGGTACAGCAAAACTCATGATCTAATATACATGTACCAATATGCCTCCCTAACTATCAATCAATTAAACTACCAAAGTAACATTTAGAATGAGACTGAATGACTGTAGTATTACTGTCCAACCAAAGAGGAATACATTGGTGAAAAAACAAATACTAGACAATTGTAATCTAAATGCTAACAAATAATTGCTGTTCTCTTATTAAATAGTGTTAAACTTCAAAAACTATGCACTTGACTTTTTCTGAACATGTAATAAGTGATTTAAAGCCTACTTCTGTCTCATTCATTTGAAATTTTATTAGATTTGCTCAATGTTTCCATACAGACAATAACATTCTGTATTTGTCTTTAGATAGAAACTAGTAGTTAATTGTAAGTATACACAACAATTGTGTTATTATTATTATAATTATTAGTATTATTTTGTGTGGCACTAGGGGTCAAGGACAGGGTCTATGCACTGACCTATATCTCCAGCCCACTTTCTTTTACTTTTTTTATTTTTTTGGGGGGACACGGTGTTTCCAAGTTGCTCAATTTTCCAGCCTGCGTTTGAACATGCAATCTTCCTGCCTCAGCCTCCCAGAGTGTTAGTATTATAGGTCTGTGCCATCAGGTCAGGTTTCACTTAGATTATTTAATACAAAATTCAATACTCTAAACAAAGACAAATTTTTATGAATAAGAAAGTTGAAGCTTAAGAGGGTTGGATGACTCAATAAAGAATTTGTCAGGATTAACAAGATTGTTCCAAATCTCTTATTACTTCTATATTTAGAATATTTTAAAGTTTAAAAAATCATCTATATGTTTCTTTGACAAACTGATATTAACTTTTTTTTTTTTGACAGGATCTCTCTCTGTAGTCTAGCCTGATCCAGAAATCATTATCTACAGGCTGGCTCCTAAATCTGGCAGTCCTCCCAAATGTTGTCATCGCCTCCCAAGTGTTGAGATCCTATAGTCTACCTGGCTAGGATTGTGCCCAGTTTATATGGTTCTGGGGACTCAAACCCAGGACCTCACACTTGCAGGCAAACACTCTAACTGCTTAGCTACATCCACAGCCCTAGCTCATTATTTTGTATTGGTGATTGACTGCGACAAAATTCACCAAAAAAAAGTTAAGAAGTATCTGCACAGCCAGACAGAAGATATATCATTTCAACCGTGGCCTGCTGTGGAAGGGAAACGGTACAGCAGAAAACTTCTGCACGCAGGGTCAGAGGTCAGCACGTTGTGGCTTAAGGCCTGCCTCTCTTACCGTCTTTTCCTAGATTATGATTCTTTTCATTCTTCAGGATGTTGTTTCCTTTTATATAAAAAGAAATAAAGGAAAAATAACACCTACCTCAAAGTCCTATGCTCTGATGAGCAAAGAAAAGCATATATAAAGCTTAACATAAATATTCAGTGTGTGTGTGTGTGTGTGTGTGTGTGTGTGTGTTTGTGCGCGTGTGCGTGTATTTTTTGCCTATTTGATATTTTAATCCAGAAAAAAAGAATGCCAATTAAAGTGTTTCATTTTTATCTGGTGCTGATTTCATGTACATGTGTGTATAGAGTTATGGGTACCAAGGAGGTAGATGAATGACCTAAGTAGCAACTGAATAAGAGGAGAAAATTAACATTACCAGTGGAAAGGCGAGACTTTCTTTCTCTTAAAATGCCATTATTCGCCAACATATAATAAGATGGGTCCTTGAGAGATACAAGAGAAAAAAATGCTCTATGACCCTGTAAGGCAATCAGTGCAGGGCAGCACCTATAATAATGAACTGTAAGTGATAGACAATATTTTCATAAACCATACACTGAAAAACCTGCAATTTGCCAGGAGCAGATATTGACCTACCACATGGACAAGACTCGAGACTCTAATGTGTTTTTGGTAAAAGGTGACTCTATTTTAGATTTTTGGATCTAGATTTACTCTGTTGTGTCTTACATGGTGTAACATTAGGATTTTGCACAACTGATGCCTCTACTGTTCAATGTGAACTAAACATATTTTGGAAAATAAAATGATATTTGGTAAGGAACAATTTCTTCTATAAGCAGCCTATAATGCAACTCTGTTTTCAAAGAACCAATTTTCTGAAAGTTCAATGCTTACCTAGTAAGCAACTAAGAATTTGGAAACAAGCCAAGCGATTAGTACTCAGCGTATTTAAAGCAAAGTAATACTGCGGGCTTGCAGATCCTTTGATGTCAAGAGCACATTACGTTTTTCTTCAGACCTTTATTACAAGGACTCCCAAGGTGCAGCCTTTGATAGGTGACTGTCTTGTTGAGTTTCAAGGAGTGGAACAGTTAGTCTCTCTCAGGGCTGCTAGGTTCCACAGTTGTATCACCTTGGCCTTCATGGTTTGTTGATGAATCCCACGACAATTTCTTTCTGCTATGACTAGAAAGAAGGACGAATTAAGCGTTCTTGACAAGAGCAAGGTAGAGAATTGCAAATTTCTTAATTTTACAGTTTTTTAAATCTTTGATTAGAATTTCCTCCCTAAATCTGATGGTCTGAACATCAAAACATCCATAATTTTATTGTAATAGCTCATGGAAGGAATCTATTTTTCCTACTAAAGCAATTTCTATACTATTTATGAAACAAAACTCCAGTAAGTAGGTACACACTTTTTGATGAGAGTTTCTTTTTATAACACCATTTAATGATAGCTTAACTGTTCCTTCCATTCTACTAAGACATCAAAATTTTGTGATTCATTTTCTAATATACAGAAGACTATGGCATGAATTTTGTAGTTTTTAGTATTATCTTAGATTAGACATGTTACCCTCACTTGATACTAGATAATAGAATCATAGCATCAACAGTAGTAATAATAAAATGCATGAAATAGGCCAAAATGAAGATTTCTGCTCTGTGCATAAGGTTTACTTTGAAAAGGCATCAGTTTACTTTACATTGGATTAATTATGCATTTCTCTAAAGATCAATTCTAAAGGGTATTTTCAAAAATATTATATTTAAATCAAATTATTTCAAATCGAATGCGACATAACATCTTTTGATACTGACACAGGACCAGCATTTGGGAAGCAAATTATAAGCAAAGAAAAACTAAGGATTTGAATAGAATTTCATAAAGCGATAAGGAACCCAAGATTAATATATCTAGTCCTGTAATCACTTCAAGTGGATGTTTTGTGAAGAGTGACCGTGTGCCAAACTGCACTTTGCATGCAGACTTGAGAGAAACTCTCCATCAAGTCTGAGTCATTCTGCTGAGTCAGCAGGCTGCTGTGGTTTGGGTATCATTCTAAATGCAAAATAGCAGCCAATCGGTGTCTGGTAAACAGCGTATAGAAGCATAAGTCCCAGGCTGTACTGACAGTTCTTGGGTACAGAGTCAGAATTCTTGACAACTCATACATCAATGCAGAACTCTTGGCCAACCCCGGTTGTCCCCTCTTCTTAATGACCTCTCTCCCTTCACATGAGTAGCTTGAGTTTTGTCTCCTCTAATTTACCTTTAATTTATTTCTAAACTCAGCCTAATTTGTATTCTTCTCACACGAGTCCCCTGAAACTGCCATCCCAAGGTCACCAGTGATTTCCTTTTTGCAAAAACCCGTGGGACTTCTGAGTTTCTTTGTTGTTTTTTTTTTTCCCCTCCACACAAACGAGAGTGCATCTGAGGCTGTCGCTTCCTCCCTTGCTTCATAAACTATTCTTTTCTCTTAACTCCTCTGACATTTCTCTCAGAATTCATCTACTTATTTGACTTCTTATTTTCTTTTTGTCTCTTAGATGTTACAATTTTAAAAAGCCTTCTTTGGCTCTTTTCTTCCCGAAAAATAAGAGAATAAAACCAACAATTTCTTTTTTTTTAATTACAGGAATAGCTCATCTGTTTCCATGAGTTTATTTCTCATAGTTGGCCAGGCAACTTTTTCCTAGGAAGTCCAGACCTTTCACTTAGCTCCATAATTGTGTAGATTCTCCTTTCTCAGATGAATGTCCTTTGCATTTCTCTCATGCTTTAATTAGGTTAGCAACACTTTCCTCAATAACTAAAAAAACAAACACATCGACTGACATGAATGTTTTAATACAATCTACCTACAATCCATCTCAGTAGAGAAGCAAAATCTAAATATATTTATATAATTTCTCTAGTATATCTTAAACTCTCCAATGTTACTTACTAAGATTGACAATATGACTTTAATGCTAACACTTTGCAAGATTTATCTTCCCAAATTTCTTCTTTCCTGCAGATTTTTTAGTCTCATCAGTCCCTCCAGTCCCTGTGTTTTGACATTAATCCCCCGACTATGTGCTAGTTATCGTACTGATTTTCTGTTTCTAAGTGATTGTTATAGATTGCTCTTGGTTCACTCAGAGAAGTTTACCTGCGATCTGAAATGTCACATCATTTTACTAGGATAACTTCTCCCTATTGTTTTAATCTTAGAAAGTACTTTCCTCAGAAACCTTTCCTCAACTCTGTGCACAAGTTTAAGCACCCTGATGTGAATCTCACTGTACCTTTCCCTTAAGCAGATACCTACCTACCTCCTTCACCAGAAGGCAAGTACTAAGCCTGATTTATTGTTATACTTGGGCTTCATTGTGGTGCCTGAATACAATAGTTTACATAAATACTTGTGGTACAATTTAAAAAAAAACACAACCATTAGTACAAAGACCTAATATTGAATTATTTAATAATTTTGATATATTTTAAGATAAACTATTATATTATCACAAAATCATGTTATGATTCAAGCTAAAAAATCGAATCTGCATTTGCAGTACCGTGTGCGTGTGTGTGTGTGTGGGGGCGTGGGTGTGTGGGTGTGTGGGTGTTTGGGTGGGTGTGTGGGTGTGTGTGTGTGACAAGAGAACACCCTGTAGTTCGTGCTGGTTCTAAACTCACTATGCAATGCACAGTGGCCTAGAACTCATAACAATCCTCCTGCCTCAGCTTCCCAAGTGCTGACATTACTGAAGTGAGCCACCATATGCAGACAGTATGTGGTGCTGGAGAATCAAACCTGAGGCCTGTGCTTCATAGTCAAGTGCTCTAACCACAGAATTATGCCTTCAGCCCTGCAGGGCCTTTAACTGTCTGATCTGTGGTCATTAAAAATGTGAGCCTCAATGTCTTGCTGGCAACACAGAAACATGGATTGTGGTCACTAAATGTGCATATATTTCAAAGAAAAATATGAGAAAATGATAAAAGATACAATCTCACTTAATAATGTAAAGGTAGGATGTTTGCAGATTTGTTCTACCATGTCCACAAAATCATCAAAGTTCTGGATATTTTCCAGCTCCCAAGCCCTCCTATGCAAATAAGCATGGTCCTTTACTTAAAATTTGCAATATCCCTGAAACAGATCCAAAAAATCAGATTTTATCTCTCTGCCTTTATTATATAAAAAGAAAAAAAAAAAGAAATCATAGTTTCTGTCTTCATTCCAGCAGGTTTTAGCTCAGGCACTACAGGTCCAAGAAAGTTGAGATTATATGCATTGGTCTGAAGTAATGATGAAAGTGGTAGAACCTGGTGTCTGGGAGCCAATCATCTCAATCAATGCAAAACCAAAAATTAAAAACATGCCATTGTTTGGGTTCTGAAAACCATGGTACCACATAGCACACTTCTAATTAAACAAATATGTGGGGATATGTGAAAAAGGCAGTTAGAACCCTTATCCAGTGAGTTAATAAGATATAAGTATAAGTAAATACACTGATTAAATGATTCAAGGTCATTTATAATTTTAAATTGAAAGGAAACAAATTTCATTGCCAGAGTTAACAGAAATAAGACAGTTTAACAAAAGCAAACATTCTGTAACCCTGAGTCCAAGAAGTGGAGTTATTCACTATGATTATATTGGTAAGTAGCTTTAGAAAAACTTGAGCTATATTTATAGACTGGGAAAAGTCTTTAAGCTAGACAAACATATATATTTCTCTGTACTTAAAACATTCCTATCTATCTGCCTCCTTAGAAACAAAAACAGCAAAGGAGTGTACATATATAACTTGAAATAAATATAAATGTGCAGAAATTACACATATATGATTTATAAATGCACACAAAACACATAAAGTGAAAATTTTTGTACTTAATAAAACAACATGGATATAAGTCTCCAAAATTATTATCCATATAACTGTTTTAAGGCTTATAGTGAATATATAATAAAAAGTTTTATGAAAATATTTATCAAAGATATTACATTATTCCCCTGTTATTGTATTAGGGAAAAGAGAATACACTATAAATCAGATAATGAAATTAACTGCAAGAGTTAATTCATAGGTAACATTTTATTTGCAGCCCTGCAGATAAGAAATTTGCCTTTTCTATATTTTATAAAGCCGATTCACTTTAAAACATTAGTAAGAAGACATCTAGGTGATTGTTAATAATATTTTGCCTGGTGATCATGCAGTTTGATAAGGGTGTCCTGTGTGTATAATTGTCTTGAATAAGAGAAACATAAGCATAGAACAAATTCCAAACTATATGAATGTATCGTTCAAAAAATCTTCCAGAAAATATTATAAACTTGAACACATCTTCTATTTCAGAAAAACACTGATGTACTGCCACAATGCCACTGGTCATCCTTACTTACACCGCGAAGTGGTGGAATCTCCCTCTGAAGTCAGAAAACCCAGATACAGGAAGGGAACTTCATACAGCTATGAACAGTGAGGCAATATAGCTCAATCCTTTCAATATCTGGCACATAAAAAAACTGAGAAATGCTTGACATCATTAATATAAGCATGATATGTATCTAGTCATGTAAAATTTGGAACTGTGAATACATAGCAATATAATCACTTCATTTAATTTTCAGTGAATCTCAGAGAAATTAAATGAATCGCATATGTTGTACAAGAAGATTGATAGATTTGCAACTTTGCATTTCTTGTACTGTGAAAATATGTTTTCTATTCTGCGTTTTGTGAGCATGACTTCTTGTAGAAGTGCTCTGAAAATATGTATTTTGTGGTTTGAGGGTCATTTAAAACATATCCAATAATTTTAATAATGTTATTAAATTTAAGTAGCTTTTAATTAATTCAGCGCTGAACCAATAATAAATATTGTGTACTTTTTCTCTTTATTATTTGAAAATCTATGTAAATCTCTTAAAAGTTAGGAAATCATTATCAAAATGATTTAGAGGCTTTCCCTTTTCAATCCAATCTCTATGAAGGCTGCATATCTACAAATTAAAATTGACAAAGAATGTCTTTTGTCATCATATTATATAGACAAATAAGTGTCTGACCTGTAAATGAAGTTTTGAACTCTTTGCAAAAAAATATCAATGGTTCAAAATATTCAGTCATTTTTAATGTGAACATGTTGTATTTTGTGTATCTTTGTAATTTTCTTGTCATGCCACACTATCTGATGTTTTTGTTATAACCGACAAGTTTACCAAAACATGAAGAAAATTCATTTGTATCCAAGTATAGATGCATGCCTTCTACACTGTCATAAAAGATATTTGAATTCAGCATGCAGAATACCAAGGCCACTAGTTACAGTGCTGTTACAGAGCCGTGATAATACACCGGAAAACATGGACATCACACATCTACCTTCAGAGCAGAGTTAAATTTGTATTATAGGTCATCTTCACTGGTGAAGCCTTTTTATTCCAAATCAATATTTCATACAACACAATAATAAGACATGGAATTCCATATGGTTATAATTAAGGGGTATTATCAGTTGCAAGCCGAGTGAAAAAGTTACTTGAGAAGTATTGTTATTGAATGAAAAGGCCGCTACAGAAGGAACTGATGCTTTCTACATGAAAGCTTTTGAGAATAGATGAACTATTATTCAAACTCAGGATTAGTATGAAAAATAAGAAAAAACCAAAATTTTCATTTCAAGTGGACATCATGTGCTCTGTGGCTATTAGAATACTATTAAATATTGTTGTATAAAAACTTTAATATATAATACTGTAGGGAAGAACTCAGTTTCACCTTAAACTTGATATTTATTGCATGTTTGATCTTAAAGGGTGCCTTTAATATCTTTTCTGCCCACAATTTTTCTTTTTTGTTGTTTTGTTTCGTGTGTGTGTGTGTGTGTGTGTGTGTGTGTGTGTGTGTGTGTGTGCATGTGTGTGTTGATTTGTAGCCCAGGCTGGTCCTGAAGTCACTATGGAGCCCAGTCTTGCCTGGGATTTAGGGCAATTCTCCTGCCTCCCTGCCTCAGCCTCCTGAGTGCTAGGATTACAGGCATATGCCACCACACCTGGCTTATTTGGTGCCAGGGAATCAAACTCAGGTATTTAGCTCTTGACTTAGTGCTTGCTAGGCGAGCACTTTAACCACTTAGCCAATTCTCCAGCCCCTGCTTTTTAATATAAGACTTTGCAGATAGCGTTCTTGTCTTTCTCTTTTAGAAAATGCTTCCCAGTGACTGTTACTAAACTCAATATGTTCCAGAGAGTCACATGAGCCCATAACAAATGATGGTTCAATCTCAGTGGACTAACTAAAAAGTAACACGCTCAAAATCATCACTTTTTGATGTCTCATTAAATCTGGCCTTGATAATATGAAAATGCTCCTTTGTAGAAGCGTGTACAAGAAGGAGCAGACTAAATTTGCTATAAAATGCCAAATACACACAAATTTCCAAGGGCCAGTTTAAGTCGTAAGCTAGTTCAAGAATTCTCTTTCTATTGATTCTGAGTGGCTTTTAAGGAAACGTGATTACGGTTGACATTTGTAACAATGACATGTTTTCGTATTTATTTCATAACCCTTACAACTGCATTGCAGGGCTCTCCATAAATATTATCTTACTCGTTCTTAGAACACTGTCATGTGGAGAGTAGTAGGGAACGTGCTCTTATTAGACCAAAGTGAGAGCAATAATAGGGTTTGGGTGAATTGCTATTCATCAATGGACTTATCCAGACATCTGACTAAGGGATTGTACTTTCTTTCCTTTTGTTTCATTCTAATAATAGTCTCCTTGTCCAATACCTATTTTTATTGATTGAAAGGTCTTACCTCTGTCTTTCCAAGTGAAATCTATGCTCTGTGTTGGCCGTCTGGATTGTTGACTTGATGAGAATTTGGAAATGCCTAAGAAATTCACAAAGCACACTTATGGGTGTTTACAAGACTGGTGTGTGTTGGACAGAACAGCCAGGAGAGACTTCCCTTTCCTACCTGAACATGTCCGGTGCTATCTAGGAAGCTGGGGCCTGGGAAGAGCAAAAGCAGAAGGTGGAAAAACCAGCAAAGGTCTCTCGAGACTTTGTCTCCTGTCTTCCATGAGGTGAGTTGGAGGTTTCTGGCAAAATCCTTGCCAAGATGTTTTGCCTCAGCGTGGGCTCTGCATGGGATTAACATGGACTCACAAGCACCTGAAGCCAAGTGATTTTAGGCTGAAACCCTTGAAAACCAAGAGTTTAAAAAAATACATCATTTTCTCTTTAAGTTGTTTCTCACAGGTATTTTGTTACAGTGGTGAAAGCTGAATACATAAATGCTTTAAAGTCAGAAAATTGAAAATATTGTTTTTAAACTGTATCTCCAAAGCCTAGAAAAATAGACAGGAAACAATTATAAGACACTACATTGAATTCAGAACTCTGAATTTCATTTTTGAAAAGTACTTAAATATGTGTTTTCAAAATTCAAATATCGCAAAGGTTTCACCCATCTAGATAAATAGTTCCTCGTCGGCAGGCAGATAGATAAAGCTCTTTCTTCTTAATATGTATATTTCCAGATTCTTTAACACCTATGAATGACCATGTGTGTCTTTATGTTTATTTTTTACCAACTAAGAACAAAGTAAAGATGGTGTACTAATTGTATTTTTCCAGTAATAACGTTTATTCAATAATCCTTGATTTAGATATAATTTCAAATTTCTCTCCAAAAGGCATAAAAATAAAAAATAACAGAAGGAACACATAGATACACTTAATTTAGACTCAGATTCAGCACTCAGCAACTTCTTACCCCACTGTTTTTGCATTAGTTAAAATCCTTACTCCCTTGACCCCTCTTGTCAAATGAATCATTTCAGGAAAATTTGACTTGCCACAACATTTTTTTCTAAAGTTTCAAATTTATATCCTAGGAATATTATTGCTCTCTTGCATAGCCCATTAAGTTCTTAACTTATGCAAATGTAATGGTATAATATTTTCTCATAGTACATGTTGTACACACTCATAATTCAGGCACTTGGGAGGTTGAGGCAGTAGAATTGCTATGAGTTCAAGTCTAGCCTGGGCTACATAGTGAGTTAAGAAATGGCCTGGACTACAGAGGAGACCCTGTCTCCACAACAAAACCAACAACAACAACAACAACAAAAACAAAACAGAATGCATGCCTGCATTCTAATTTTGTCTACTGAAACAACAAAGACAGGTATTGCTTCGAAGTCTTTATTGCTTTAATGTAAGACTAAGTTTAAGATTGCTTGTTATCTGTCTATATCCCCATTTACATGAATCATATAAGAGAATTTATCTGATATCACTGGTAATTTTCTCATTTTTACAGCACTGATAGTTTCAAGGAACTCTACTTCCTCTCCTCCCTGGATTTAGCATTTTCTTGGTAATTCATGTGTGATCCCTCCTTCACCAAAGCAAAATTTTCCTAGCCCACCTTCTATTCACATTGTGAATTGTCTGTCTACAAACTAAAGTGCAAAAGGGCAATTCTTTCTTTCCATTATCTATTAACTACATCTTATTGCTATAGACTTATGCACTATTAATACTCTGTAAATGACTTATAATCCATTATTGTATTTAATGTTTTTAGTTCTGACACTTTCCCAGATTGGGTGGGAAAATTGTGGGAGGGTTCATCTCAGGGGGCAGAATAGGTCTTTCCAAAAGAAAAAGTCATCAGGAGTCAACAGAGTCCTGCAGTGAGTCTTCCTGGACTGGCCTCAGAGCTCTACCTGCTTAATGATTCCATAGGCAAGAACTTTATCAAGTGTAACCTCAATGCCATGTAATCCTCTTCCCATCCTAAGTTTAGATCCCCCCCCCAACCCCAATCGCCAGCTAACAGCACTGACGACCTTCGGGCTCAATCTGACCAACAGTACAGGTTAGTCCCACCAAGCAACACTTCCTAGGCTTGCCTTGAACCTGCTTTGCCAGCCCAGCCATCCAGAATCATGGAAAGGGAGGAAGTCTGGGCGATCACCTCAGTGAACCATAGTAGCGGACTCCCATAGTCAGAAGTCCACTTTACTCTCACTTTAGATTTTTTTCTTTGTTATTAGTCTATTCAGCTCTCTTCCTTTTGGCTTGTCTTTTCTTACTTTGGGAAAATGTTAAAGGTTCAGTACCATTAGACAAACGGACTTTCTCTAGTACATATCCCCCTCCCCCAGCACAGTCTACCTCTCCCACAAACTCAAAAACAACATAGGCAAAGAACTATGGGCTAGAACCTCTAAAACAGTGAACCGAATATCAACTTTTATTGATTTTAAGATAACTTTTTCGTTTATGTTTTCCTGGAAAAGGAAAGCTGACTAAAAAATAAAAAATAAAAGAATAAAGGAAATGCACGTTCGAGTTTAGACTGTGAACAGACCAAACATGGTAGGTCATAGCAGCCACATTTAGATTAACTCCAGAGTATTAGTAAGGAAAACTCTCCAGCTGTGAGGACCTGCAAGACAAATGGACCACAACATGCAGCCCTTTCTTTTAGCACACTGACTGGGAAGCTGGTTCTGCAAACAGACTGCTTCTGTTTCAATCTGCCTCCCACTTGAATCTCCATCACTTCTCTTGTTTTAATAGCTGAGTGAAGGGTGGATGTACCTTTCAAACATCCATATTTGGACTATCCAAAAGGGTAGTGCCCGGACTTTATGGTAGGCTCTTTTCTTTGCTATTTCTTCTATTGAATTTCCACATGTAGTGGCTTTCATTTTCATTTTGTAGTTTCTGTTTATCAGAACACATTGACTTTGGACTAAAAGTTCAATAGGTTTTACCAATTTTGTTTGATTGTCTGGGAAAAGGACTTTAGATTAAAATACTGTAGCTTTTCAAGGTAGATAAAAGTGGAAGAACGATGGGGAGAGAGAGCTGGAGAAAAGCTGTTTCATCCAAATTTATATACAGGCATGTAACCATACCTTGTTCCCCACCTATACACACATGTATGTGCACAAAATAATGCACACCTCCAGACTTCTTAAGGAATTCGCTGAAGAGGAATTGATCCTTGCTACTAATGGAGCCGTGAGACATTGAGAGTTCTCTCTGAAACCGTGTCTCATTCAACAGACAACTGGCAGTAATGGTCCCCAGCAGATTAGCACTGGCACTCTCAATGCCCTCTTCTTGATAATGGGTAGAAAACTGGAGACACACTAATTCAAAATGTATTCTTCCCAATTATCTGATTAGTGCCAAATCCCAGTACCTTGGCCCCAGCTCTGCAGGCTGATAATAAACACATGCAGCCACAGTTTTTATTTGTTGAGCACATGGAAAGAGGCAGCTGATCATCTCATCTGGCTGTGACCATCAGTTTCTCTTGGTTACTGATACATTTATATCAATCAAAATTAGCTCTTTGTGGGTGAGCTTTGCTACTTGCAAGTTTAGAGAGATTCATAATATATCCCTATGAAGCATTTTGGCAGTAGCAAGCGATAGCCACTTAGATGTTACTGACAACATTCAATAACTGTTAACTGTTCCCTGTAATCCATAAGCCAAATGAATCTTCCATGGTGCACAACTTTGCCTACTTCTCTCTTCTGGGGTGTAAGTAGAACCTGTTTTTTACTTATGTTCAACAGAATGTAGCAAGGGTAGTGAGATGTTACTGTTATGGACTGCACCATGTTATCTAAGACTCCTGTTTAGGAGGATTGAGCAGAAGAGCTCCCTGATAGCTTTTAAGAAGTAAGTTACCATGTCATGAAAAGCATCTGAAGTGACCTATAAATGCTAAAATCAGCTTCCATATAACAGTCAGTCAGAACACAATTCTAGATCTACAGCCAAATAGAACAGAATAGTGCTAACCACCAAATCCTGAAAGAGAAGTCAGATTCTGGAAAGAAATGTATCCCTCTAGACACATTTATTTCAGTTTCTTGAAACTCTGAATAAAAGATCTACCTAAGTGGAACCTGGGTCCTTGACTTGTTCTATCTGTGACATAATGAATAACATCTAAGCTTGCAGTTGTTTGGCATACACCCCCACACAAGTAATACATTTTCTACACAGTGAAAAGAGTTCAGGAGGAACAAAGATTAACTGTAATCTATCCTGTCCCTGTGATTCTAGTCTCTTACTTCAGACTCTTGATAGTGATTAAGCTTCTACTCTGGCTCCAACACATAACACTATTGGTGACGTTCGCTATTTTTCTCACAAAGGGAAGTGAATTTAAATACAAGAAGTGTAAGAGAGGAGCTCGTGGAAAGTCAGAATAGTAGCATCATGTATAAGCCAGGCCCACTGGCAATTAAAGCAGAAGTATATATACATACTATATTCTCTAGATGATTTTATTGGTTAGAAGGTGCTGGGCTGTAATTTGTTGACCAGTTTCCAAGCATGTTTACCAACTAGATGGTGAATGATGGTGATCAGGGCTGTGTGAGATACTTGCAAGATGAATGAGATTTTTCAACCAACACTGTTGGCACTATTGCCAGAGAAATTTTGTTTCCACTCTTGAGAAGGACCTCATTTGTCACCCCAGACTTCCTAGTTCTTCCTCTATCTTCCCCAGCATCCTCCTCCCCAAATGAAACTGCAACAGTAAGGTCTTTCCAGATTATGCCTTCCTGCAGAGATCTACGACTGAGGTCTCGTCCTACCTATTTATTTAATTAGCGATGACTAAGCTTCGCCTTGGGGCTAGCATTGCTCATACAGTGCTGAATTTATCTCGGACAATCCCAAAACAAGTGGAGAAGTGAGTCTATTAGGAAATAGAGAAGGAAATGCTCAATTAAAATAGGAAAAAAAGAAAATACAAGTGCTCTATTTGAGGATAAAGGAGGGACACTTCACCCATCCAAGATATTCTGGAATAGAATATCAAAATACCACTGGTGATATATGAATGGGGAAATGAAGAATGAAAATAAATTGACAAGGCAGAATGCTCTAAGAAGAGGGAACATGTACCAACACTCAGAGGTGGGAGAGTTAAAGGAGCAGAAAGACAGAGACATGGTTTTGTAAACCAAGGCATAAGACTCATGCAGTATTTAGTTTGTGGGGCTCCAGTGTTAAATGGATAGTGTATATTACCTCATTCAAATCCCACAGCCTTCTTCTGGTAAGGCAAGTGGAGAAAGCTTGTTTTGCCTATGGTCACAACACTGGTTAAGTCATAAATTTAGGACTATCTGCCAAATTGCTGAAAAGTCCACACTCTCAGTCTTCAGTATACTGTCTCAGTCAGTGACTCAAATAAATATACCAAATAGTGGGATTCAGGTTAGCCCATAATCTTTACCCATATAGATACTCAGTGTAAACTATTGGTCAATTTGGACCTTCTGATTTCAGAATTTCTGCCCACTCCTTGAGCGACTGGCAATTCCTGGGTCCCTGTACCTAGTTCCTGGTTAGCATGTCGAGTTTATAGATCTAGTCTTGGTTCGAAGTTCAACTCCCTTGCCTGGACCTCTTCGATCAGACGCCAGACCACAGTTATCTGCCTTTATTTTTGGACTTCATGTATTAGTGCCATTGATTTCTTAAATTGCCTTTCCCTCCCATCAGTACCTCTGCCTGGTATCTGGGATCATTTATTCTCACAAGCCTGACTATATTAAAAAAAAAAAAATCCTGAGAGAATAACTTTGTTACTTGGAGATTCTCTGTCAACAGCTAGGGTTAGTACGCAAATTCTGTTCCTTCTTCTTTTTTTTTTTTCTTTTCTCCTTCAAATTAGTTTGGAAATAGGGGAGATATTTTTTCTCTTTTGTCTTAAGTTGTTCAAAGATGGCATGCCTTTTCCTAAAACAAGAACAACTATATTAATCAAAGTGCTTCTTTTCTAAACAAATAAGATATATTTTAGGAATAATTTCATAGGGTAACTGGGAGGATCTGGGCTCTGGGGATGCAGCTCTGTTATTAAAGCACTTGCCTAGGAAGCATGAAGTCAGCGTTACTATCCCCAGCACCCCAAATTAGCTGGGTGTAGCGGTGCACGTCTGTAATCCCAGCATTGTAGAGACTGTAGCTGGAAGTTTGTCATGAGTTCTAAACCTGCCTAGGCTATATAGTGAGCTCAGGACCAGCCTGGACAACAGACTAACACCCTCCCTCATAAAAAAGTCCATAATCATAAAAGTATGAAACTAAATATTTTAATGTCAATCCATATTTTAAAACAATGTTCTATTGCATATATTTTTTACAAGTGAAAAGATAAGTAGATAAGTAGATGATACACAATGGTTATATTGAGCTTGGGTATTTTGTGCACATACTGCATGTAACAATTATGTTGCATGTATATACTAAAAATGGAAGAAAAGATAAATAGCTAATTTTATGAGCATACATATTTACCACATACACATTCATTTGTCTTTCTTTGTTTTCATCTAATTTTCCAACCTCTTAAAGTATGGAAGACTTCTCTTTACCGGGCTATAAATATGGTATTTTTGTTTCTGTTTTATTTTTTATTTTTTTATTTTTTTGATAAAATCTTACTCTTGTAGTCCACTCTGATCCTGAACTCACTGTGTAACCCAAGATGGCCTCAGACTCATGGCAATCCTTCTGCCTCAGCCTCTGGAGTACTGGGATTACAGGTGTGTGCCACCATGCCCAGCTATTCCTTATGTAGTGCTGGGGCTGGGATATCTAGCCCAGTGCACACCAGACGAGCGCTTTAACCACTGAACTATTCCCTCAAGAACCACAAATATGTTCTTGTGCCTCAGCCTCTAGAAGGTCCATGTCTTAATGTCAGAAGGTTCATGTTTATGTCTTTAACAGACACAATAACTGCTTATGTGCTTATAAATGGTTTTGTAGTGAAAAAAAGTCGATGCCTGAAAACTAAGGCTTTGGAACTGGTTTTCAAGAGGTGTTTTGAAGGGATCAAGAAAGTGTGCTAAGGAAGACACAAAATGCTATAAGCATGACCTGTCTGAAACTCAGCAGACTAGAATGTTGACAAGAATGTTAGCATCAACTCTTTAAGCCATAGCTATTCTTCAAATAAATACAAAGGGGTGTTATGACTCTGTTCACAGTGGGACTATACGCTGTGTGTGTTACTCAGGCAGACAAATTTTTATATTTTGTCCATGTCCTAAAACTCTGTGGGAAACTGAGATTAAGAGTGGTGGCTTACTCGATCTAGTGACAGAAATTACAAGACAGTCCAAAATTCTGGCTGTGTCACAGGTACTGGCTGGCTGCTATAAGGCAGAAACAGTGAGAATTGGAGACAAAAGGCAAAACATAAAAATGTTAGAAACTTACTTTCTTCCAAAAGGAAACAATATGTAAATTTGGGATTAAAAGAGTGTGAGTGCTAAAGAGATTAGTGCTATTACCAGGAAACTCATGATTTTGCACAGAAATGATAACAAAAATGCCCTGAGAGTGTTTCAGCAAGCAATGGAACCTACCCATAGCAAATTTAAGGATGCAAAAGTGTGTAAGCCTTTCATATGAGGAGAGAGACCCTTGGGTCCCTGCTCCAGAAGGGTCTTCATTTTCCTGTCCTCATTCATCAAGGTACCCTGACGCTACTGCAGACGTGGCCACATGGAAGGCCACGGCACCACATCCACTTGATGATGATATTACTGGAATGTAAGAGGCAAAAATTGAGGAATCAAGGAAAATTCCAAATTTTAAAGAAAGGCTTGGGAGGCTAGACAAGGCACCTCTCAGAGGGAAGTGTGCAAGATATGGGCATGAAGTCAAAGAACCACAAGAGAATTTGGGAAGTTGGAAATACTGGAACAATGGACATCTGCCAAACAGAGCTACTGGACACAAGTAGAGCCAGCCTGAGAGACAGGCTCTGTGGGTCCCCATAGTCAAGTCCATGGGAATGGGGCCACCCAAGCCTGGAACTCACAATTTTTCATCACAAACCCTGAATGTCAGCCATTAAGACTTAATGTTTGCCCATCTAGGTCTGGTCTTGCTGCTTTTTTTTTTACCCCATTTTTCTATCTCCTTATTCCTTCTTTTTGAAATGGCAATGTTTACCCTGTGTCGTTGTACCCTAGGATGATATCATTTTTTTTAAATTGTACAGACATTCAAAGCTTGGTCTTTGTCTTAAGTCTCAGAAGAGATGTGAACATGAACTTTTGAAAAATGCTAGAACTGCTGACAATTTGGGGAAGGAATTACTTCAGTTCCTGTTACAGGTGGAATAGTTTTATCATGATATTTTTAACAGAATTATAACTTTACTATTGTGTTTATTTGAAGAGTAACTATGGCTTAGGGAGGTAAGTTCAGGTGTGAAGTGGAAAGGGGCGGGTTATGATTATTAATGCTGATTTGTTGCCTTCCTTGGGTTAGGAGAAGCGTGCCAAGCTCCTGCGAGTGTCCAGGTGAGTCATGGAGCCATGACCTTAGTACCCTATATTGGGTCCTTTGCCTGTTTTTCTTAGGCACTAGTACCTGAGTGTCATGAACTGGCACTGTTTTTCCCTCATGTCTTTTCCCCCTGATGCTTTTGCTTTGGCACCAACTTATTAGCAACTGAAAATGTGAACAGATCAATCCTATCATTCTTTAAGGTGTAGGTGGAAGAGATTGCATACCAACAATGGGATAGCTGTCCAATAAAATTCGTCATCACATTCTCAATGATGCTTTACAGTTTCAGTAGCATTTTATCTTCATGCAAGTGTTATAATAAATGCTTTCTACTGAGTCAATGTTTGTGTATTCTAAATATTACTGCATTCATAACAAAGTTTACATATTGATAATAGATTTGTTATTCTGTGTGTCACTATATATATATACATATATATACATATATATTTATATGTATATATATATACATACATACACATACAACCTATATCTTTACTTAAATACTTATTAAATATAATTAGTTATGGAGTTATCCACATACCAATGGAAAGAATGGTACAGAGATAGGAAAGAATTTTATCAACAATCTAGAAAAGATCATTCAACTTTCTTTTCAGTGATTAACATTCACTAACATCTCTGTGCTTTGTTTTTTTTTTTTTTTCCCAGAGCAAATATATTTTTTCTTGTATCTGGTTGCTTGTGTAATTTCTTTTTAGAGTCATTTTTATGTAGCAGATTTCCTTACTCCAAATCTTATAGTAGATATCTGATTTTAAATATTAATTTAAAACAGTTTCTGATACTACTTTCTTAAAGATTCCATTCTAGAAAGAAAATAGGGGAATTAACATGTTAATCAGTCAGAGTTCTCTACTTTGAATTTTTAAAAGTCTGAAATTTTTTTGTTTGTTTTTCCTTTGAAAGAGAGTTCTGTTCTGTAGTCCAGGCTGGTCCTAAACTCACTATATAGCCCAGGCTGGCCTCAAACTCATAGCAATCCTCCTGCCTCAGCTTCTGAATGCTGGCTTTACAGGTGTGCGCCACCATGCCTGGCTTATGTGGTGCTGAAGAATCAAACTCAGACTAGACAACCACTTGCATCATTGTAATATTCCTCCATTTCAAAGGTGTCTAACATCACTTCAAGATCTTATAATGGGGAGATATAACATGGTAAGTAAGATAGAAGAGAATTTTCTTACGGCGTTGTTTCCTCACTTCCTTAAGTATCAATTACGTTCTAAGGCATCTTCACTTCCTATAGCATTTCTTTAACTGAGATGTGAATGATCACTGGGAGGTATGTAGCACTGCAGGTTCAGAGGAAAAGCTAACTGGGTGGAATAGCATGGTCAGGGCTCAGTGGCAGGGCAGAGCAGGGACCGCAAGAGGGACGAGAGTTTGTAAATACTCTTGGAACACACAGACCACCATATTGGACCCTTTATTCCGTATTAATTTTGTCATTATCCTCTCATAGTGGAAAAACCACTGTAGAGTTTTAAGTGACAAGAAAGTGAATGATGGGAAAGGAAGAGACATAGAAGGATGTCTGTAATGAGGCCGGAGGGGATTTTCCAGCTGAGTCATCACTCACTGCCTCCTGTAGAGATCTAGCAGGTTAGATTTACTTCATCCATTTTGAGGTGCCTTTGTCCTGCTGTGTTTTCACGATCTCTAAATAGTGGAATTCCCTCAGCCTTCTCTACTGGTTGCCTATTAGTGACATAAGCATGTCAAGAATATGAATACAATACTTAAAACTTTTGCTCTTTAATGGAAATCTTAAATATAGGATGCCTAATGTACACAAAGGGAAGGAAGCAATTTTCTATTTTGTTCCTCTTTCTTCTCTTCTCTTCTTTCTTTCTTCCTTCCCTCCCTCCTTTTCTTCTCTCCCTTGGATAGTCAGGCATGTATACAAAAAACATCAGGAATGGGTGGCACACGTGTAATCTCCAGCATTCTAGAGGCTGAGGCAGGGGGATAGCTGTGAGTCCAAGGCTAGCCTGGGCTCCACAGTGAGTTCAGGACCAGCCAGAGATAGAGTAATGAGACCCTGCCTAGAAGAAGAAGAAGAAGAAGAAGGAGGAGGAGGAGGAGGAGGAGGAGGAGGAGGAGGAGGGGAAGAGAAAAAAAGAAAAAGAAAAAGAAGAAGGTGAATTCTTTCCCCTAGATTTTATTGCTTAGAATCACATGGTTTTTATTTATGCTAATGTCTGTTCAAAGTCACCCAGGTGAATAAAGATGAATGAACTGCAAGGTGTCTTTCCCAAGCTTGTGTATTCTGTGATGAGTGATTGTCTTCTTTACTCTTAGGCCATTTAATATCATTCATCTTTTAAAGTGAGTTAGGAGAGTGAGCAATCTAATGAGATTAGTAGAAACATAAGGAAGTGGGTTTTCTTGCTGCTGTTTTGTTGTTGTTGTTGTTGTGTTGTTGTTGTTGCTGTTATGAAACCAGAGACTTTAAAAATTTAAATAGTTTTTGATAATCCTGTCTCCACTCTCCTTTAGGAGGAATTTCTTTTTTATTCAAAACTACAGTAATCTATCTCACCACAGATCTTCTATAACATTTAATATTTGAATAACATAATTTAATTCTTCATCTTAGGATCCATTTATGACCAGTTGTCTTTATTTACAAAGAGTTGTTTATAATTGGTATCTGTTCTCTTATTTTGTTGCTAAAACTCAATCTCTCCTAGATACTTCCTTAAATCATGCTAAACAATTAGTTCTTAACAGATCATATTGTAGTTTCTCCAACCTTTTTGACGTTGTACTTATGGGAGACTCCTTCTCCTTGAAATATCTTATGTTTCTCTTCACTTAATAAAGTTTTCTGTTTCTAATGACTCAGTTAGGTAATTTAAAAAAAATATTTCATGTTTTTTTTTACAATAGAACAATTCACTTGTGCCTAGATTCCCTAAGTATGTTGTATGTATTTCAGATGTTAATATTATCACAACCTGTGAAAATTATTTTTCCTTTTGTGCAGATCTTTAAGTTCTGAGCACTTTGAGAGTAACAGTAGTGTCTTGTTCACTGTTGGCATGCTATAAATTCTCAATAATTGTGTACTTAAGTTTCAAATACTTTATATGATGAATCAGAGCTCTTCATATTGAAAAAAATAATAACTTGGTAGGGGGATCTGACTTTTCTTTTATGGTTGAAATTTTCTTTAACACCTTGATCCTACAGGATTGCAAATTGTGAGAAATATATTTTTATTATTTTCTATTTGTTAATTCTTCTGAAAAAATGCTAGTCACGCAGTAGATGTTAATTTAAAATAAAACAAAACTGTAACCAAACAAACCACAAGCCTATGTATACACAATAATTTTAAAAATAAAGACACTCTTATTGTTCATTTAAGAGCATATTATGAACACAGAACAGCCTGAATTATAAGTTAAAATACTTATAAAAGTGAAGGCTAAGTCATATCAGAAATCTTATATACAGAAATGGAGAAACTTCTGCACACCACTAATATCTTCTGAAACCATTGTTAAGTTTTAATTAGTATAATTGATTCTCAAATGCTCTGGATATTTAGCATACCAGAAATAATTTATATTGGTAAATGTCAGCATTTATTTTGATATCTAAATAAGGTTAAGACATACAGAGGTGCACAGAGACACACAGGCAAGCACATGTGTACATACACACACCTACACACACACAATATAAGTTAGAAACAATGAGGATGTATTTAAAAGACTCAACACTCACGGAGCATTTACTGCATGTAAAACATTGGTCTCCGTATTTCCAAGATGACTTCATAAAATTTTCACAACAATCCTAGTAGGTAGGAATTTTTATTTCCCTCTTTTTTATATGAAGACCATAAATGAATGGGACAAGTAGTTACAGTCACATAGTCTGGTGCCAGAAATCATATTCTACTATCATTGAATACAAACAAACAGACAAAAAATTTATATCTGAAAACATCTGCTATTTTCTTGCTCGACTGAGCAGAACTATTTGTGACCTTTATCACACTGTCTTCTACACTTGAAACTGAGGGCATTTTCCTGGACTTCATTCCATGCCTCTGTCAGTCTAGTAGACTCTGCCCTGTTCTAGCTCACATTTTAGTTTTCACTCATTCCCAGATCTCTTTTGACTTTGTAATACCAACATGAATACTCCATTTAAGTTAAAATATATTTCTATATTGGCACTATGGTATGTGACTGACAGTGTCACAGCATGCCGCAGAACATGGGGAGAGGAACTTTTGTGTGAGCACTGTGGCCAAAGAGGTATCTGTACACTGCTTGATTAATAGCTGTGGAAATGAGAATTAAGCCTTCAGAAAGAAATTCTGTGTCTTCAGTAGAATTTAACACTGAAAATACTCTGATCTCACTTTATATTTTTATCACAAATGTTAACAAAATCAATTTGGGGCTATCCTAACTAAATCCAAGCTTCAGTGTCTTGTAAAACTTGTTAGCAAAACATCCACTGCTTATTGTCCACTTTTCAATTCTAACGTGGGCCACGCTTCTCTGTCTCTGACAATGAGAAGCATGAAAAGTCTTTCCAATGTATTAACCCAAGAAAAGTTTATCTTACTAAGATCAGGTTTTTCCAGGCTAAGATGGAAAGGAGCTTTTAAAAAATCACATTCATACTCCTAATTACTGAATTTCAAGTTTATTCCTTCATTCTGTGCACTGCACATGGTCATTACTAAGGGACTACGTCAAGGGTGCTATTTTATTAATAGGCTACATTACAAGAGTAAATTTTTTGTGTTAAATCAAGTGTGCACTAGTAACTTTGGATTGTCTTACAATTTATATATATGTCAGTAGATAGCTCCTTAGTGGCTAATTAAATGATACGATCTAAAAATGATTTATCTTCAGCTGATAGGTTCTATGTACAGATTGATTTTCTCTGAGGAAGTTATAGTTCAGGTTTTTTTTTTTCCTTTTAAATCACTAAGCAATTTATAAATACATTTAGTGGGTATTAAAATTCACTTTTAGTTCAATTGTTGTAGGAATTAGTAATCAATACACTCCTCACTGTGCCAAAAATGAATCTTAAACTCTGCAGTCTTTATTCTTTGCTCATTCAAAAAGAAATTATGCCACTTGGATTTTTTTTTAATTAAAAAAAATGACAAAATTCCTACATTTCTCATTCCGTATTGATACAACATATCTTACGTGAAGTAAAA